>JADDMT010000200.1:0-40171 GCA_021401465.1 Teratosphaeria epicoccoides | reverse complement strand
TCAGGAGTACTGTCCGGAGTACTGTAGGATACAGGATCATGTGGGTCCTAAGTGCTATGAGTCATAGTACTGTCATAGGAGTACTATGAGTCATAGGCATAGTCATAGAAGAAAGGATCTGTCACGTAAGGATAGATCCCTGGATCTGTAGGGTTAGTCTACAGATCTATGGGCTTGCAAGGAAGAAGGGATCTGTCACGTGATGACAGACCCTTAGATCTGTAGGGTTAGTCTACAGATCTACAGACACGGATCTGTTAGGTCTGTCGACAGATCTAACAGAGCTGCTCTGTCGCTCTCTAGTATATAGGGATGGCTTTAGGACAGGCAGTTAGGAGCTTCGTGCTCAATCTTAATTCAATCCTCTCTTGCTTAGAGGAGAGTCAGTTACAAGGTTAACTGCCATTGTCGATATTCTTCACAGCTCCCGAGTCTAACACCTAGTCACCTTCCTGCTATTAGCACCTACCCTTATGACATATTTCTAGATCAAAGCCATAAAGAATCTGAAATAGCGACATACGCATAGTAGCATGTACGCTGTTATTAACTGCAAATTCCGCCATAGGAATTGCGTCAGCCTAGGCATCCTAGTTCTTAGCGTAGTAGCACTAAAGGTACTACTCAAGAGTCTAGTTCATACGTTTAGTCTGACTATTAGTCTGTAAATAGAATGCTATACTTAGGCGGTGCTTAACACGCGCCTTAAACACAAATTCTTGCTAGTATTTACTAGTAAAGACAGAACCTCAATCTAATAGGATACTTCGAGGGACACTAAAGCGCTATATAACTTTGTCGCGAAGTAGTCGCGCAAGCTCGCTACTTGTGCACCTTTTTATACATAGGATGAAGACATTCATCTTAGAGTATTAGTCGACTACTACAAGGATAGCATTAACCCTACGTAGCAGGTGTCAACGAGGCCGGCTAGGGCCCTGTTAATATACGCTTAGAACGTCGCTAGTGCGTTAGTTAAGCTAAACGGCATTACTGTATACTCGAAGTGTCTATACTACGTTCGGAATGTAGTCTTCTACTCGTCGCCCTTTTAGATCGGTATCTAGTAGTAGGCGTCCTTCAAGTCGATAGACGAGAAGATGGCGGCGCGACTAAGGCGGTCAAGCGTCTCGCTAATAAGTAGTAGGAGGCAGCGGTTCTTTTAGGTTACTACGTTAAGGCCCCTATAGTTAACGTATAGGCGGAGTGTGTTATCCTTCTTTAGGACGAACATAACTAACGCTCTAGCCTCGCTGTCGCTTCGTCGGATCTACGCGTTCCTTTGCGCCTTGTAGAGATAGTCTCGAAGTGTTTCGAGCTATAATTCCGACATAGGGTACAGAGGTTAATACGGAGGATTATAACCCTCCTTAAGGTTAATCGCATGTTCCGCGTCTAGGGCCTAGGCATAGGCCGTAGCCTCTACGTCGAAAATATCGGCGTATTCCTCTAACTTAGGCAGAAGGGTAACGTCTTCCTTGACGTTCTGTATGTAGACTACATACACGTATTAGACCTTCTTCATGTCCTTGTAGAAGCCGCGTGCGTCACGTATCCGCACTATAGGAACTTCGCCTATAGAGCCGTAGAACTAGTTGTTAGTAGCTCTATTAACAACGACTCCCTGCTTGTAGCGCTAAGGGCGGCCGAGTAGGAGCTCCTTATTAGGAACGTCTTTAGCGTAGAAGACTTCGTTAGTCTCGCGCACTTCTCCTGAGGAGTCCGCAAGTTAGAGGCGCACGCTATACACGCCTCGAGCCGCTACGCCTTTGCCCTAAAAGGACTTCATGGTAGGTAGCAGGGCTCCTAGGGTCGGCTTTAAACCGAGCCGTATGACTACCCTCTAGGGTATTACGTTAACCTCCGCAAGGTCGTCTAACATACAGTCTACTAGCTTAAGCGAGCTATTAACTCGGACCGCACCGGATAGGCGCCAGGCAGGCCACGAGTCTACACTATTAGTGACAGACAGCTTAGATACCCGCGGCAGCCATTCGGCTGTCTCGGGCTTGTCCTTCTTTCGCCTCCCCTCTAGGGAGGTTTCAGACACCTTGCTTACCTTTTTCCTATTACTTCGTTTAGGATAGCAAGCCGCCTAGTAGTCCTTTACTCTACAGATGTAGCAGCTACTCGGAGGCTTCTCGCTACTGTCTTTTAGCTCGGAGGGCTTGCTCCTCCTAAATAAACTACCGCGTTAGGCGTGACCCCTAGGGCGCTTGTAATAGCAGCCCTTTAGTAGGTCCTCAGGGCTTAGACGCTTATTGTCCTTACCGCCCGACTTTCTATTTCGCTTTAAGGTGATCTCTATACGTGTCGCAAGGGACACGAGGTCTTGCCGGGTTGTTAGAAGTTCATGAAAAGTCATGATTGTATTCTGAAGATTGTCATCAAGTTTGACAAGTAAGTGCCGCACGCGTTACGTCTTAGTATAGGGTAGCATTTGTCTCTTAAGCGTAGCGAGGTAGGTAGCAAAGCTAGAGGTTGTTTGTCCCTTCCCCTACTTGGCCTTCTCGTACTCGACAGACATAGTAAGGGCGCGATTCCCTAGATCCTCGACCTAGTCGACACAGAACTAGCGAAAGTCCGCCTACGTATATGTTCTGTCGTAGACCCGCATAAGGTTATACCGCTCATGCTAATTGTTACGAGGTTCCTTATCCTCTTTAAGCTACATTACACTAAAGGCGACCTGTTCGCCCTCTGTAGAATATCCGCATAGGTTAAGCATAAAAACTACCTTACATGCTTGCAAGAAAGTTCGAGCCTCCTTTAAGGTGTCTCCCTTAAACGGCTTCAGGTTACATACGTTACGACTACCTCCTAGCTAGCCTACTATGGCCCCGAATTTAGGCACTAGACTTGCAGGCACACGCGGAGGGTCTACACCTACTAGTAAGTTGTCTTTGCGGGTCCCTAGCGTGAAATATCGCTAGATTTCTTCGTCCGCTAGTTCATTAGTACCGCTTATAGCGACGTCTTTGTCGTCCTCGCCGTTATTACTACTAGGAGCAGTGCGGCTCTAGCTCTAGTTCGCAAGGCGGTTCGCGACCTAATTGACAATCATGGCTACAAGGGCTAGGTCGATAGTTAGGGTTAGCTACGGTCCCTATGTAGGGGGTCTATTACCTTGTCTACTATGTAATTAGCCTCTAGCAGAACCGTCGCTTAATGTAGTGTCGCTCGTAGCGGGTACTTCTGCAGGCTAGTTACTTAGGCTAGCTTCGCTATCGCGGGCGCTTAGGATAGTACTCGCTACGCGTTAGTTACGAGTTCGTAGTACTCTAGATATATCGTAGTATTCTCTGCTAGACTACAAAGCAGGGGGGAGAAAGCAGAACTAATATAGATGTATATGCTATATGATATGAAAATATCTCGTAGTGTGACAGAGTAATCTAACCTTTTAGTAGGTATAAGACAGCGCTGCTTTCTGCTTATCGTAGAGGTAGCGCTAAGGGTGCTTATAACCCCTGACGCTCCTTAATTAGGGAAAGCATGTCTGAGCCTAACCCCGCAGGGGTACTATAGGATCGGCGACGTAGGGGCGTCCTACGTCGACTATGGATCCTACTCGGACGACATACGAGCTAACGTATGTACAAAGGGAGTCCCCTTGCCATGTATAGTAGGGTCACTACATGCTAAGGGCGGGCATCGGAACCCATGCGGCTCTAATAGCCCCCTAGTATTAACCGTATCAGGCAGGGTCCGATAGTTCTAGCTCGTTATCACTAAAGGCGGTTACTAGTAGTCAGACTAAAGTAGTAGCTACTTCTACCCCTCCCTTTGCCTTAGTCCCTAGCTAGTACTAGACGTGTTCAGGTTCTAGAAACCTCCTAAACCTAAACTCCTTGTCATCCTCCCTAAGCGTGTCTTCCTCTTGCCTTAACAAGGCATCTAGTATGACGGCTTCGGTTCCTAGCCTGTATACTAGGGTAAACTAATAGTTTAATAGTATCTCGTACTATCGAATCTGTCTCTCTAATAACTGTCTTTTAACTATAAAGTATTCTAAATTCTTGTAGTCTGTAAGAATAGTAAAGGGTCCGCACGCTTTTAGCTCGAGGCCCTAGAACTTCAAACTAGACACTATAGCTAGCATCTCTTTGTCGTAGATATCGTAGTTAATCTCTGCCTTGTTAAGCTTCTACAAGAAGAAGCCTACTAGGCGCTAGACTCTGTCCTTTTCTTGCAGGAGTGTAGCTCCTATCGCGAATCTACTATAGTCTGTCTCTAGGAATGTTAGGAGCCTCGGGTCCTAGTGTAAAAGCACTAGAGCCCTACAGAACTTGTCTTTTAACTGCGTAAAAGTGGCTTCCTCCTCTTTTCCCTAGGAGAATAGTACGCCTTTACTAGTTAGCGCTGTCATAGGTTTAGCTATCTTAGAGTAGTTTAGGATAAACATCCTATAGTAGTTCGTAAACCCTAGGAACCTACGTACTTCCTTCTGTGTCCTTAGAGCTACCTAAATCTTCACAGCTTCTACCTTTTCTAGGTCGGGCCTAACCCCCTTCCTGTTAGCATGTACTATGAAGCCTAGGTACTTGATTTGCATCTAAGCGAATTCGCTCTTTCTAGGGTCAAGATATAGGCCTCTATCCTAAAGCTTCTAGAGTACTTGCTAAACTTTCTCAAAGTAGTCCTCCCTTAATCCGCTACTGTAGATAATGACGTCGTCTATATATGTAGAAGCAAAGTCGTCTAAATGCTCCTAAAGTAAAGTGTTAATATACCGCTAGAAAGTTACTAGAGCCCTAGACAAATTAAACGGACATACTAGCTATTCAAACGATCCGAACCTTATGTAGAAAGCTGTTTTATACTCGTGTCCTTTTGCTATACGGATTTGATAGAACGCAGATACTATGTTAACCTTAGTAAGCTACTAGGCCCCTGTGAGGTTTCTTAGTGTCTCTAGGATTAATGGCAAAGGGTATCGATCCTACTTTGTAATAGCGTTTAGTACTTAGAAGTTATAGCAAAACTAGAGGCCTCCTGTCATGAGTGCTAGGAGTACTATGAGTCATAGTATTATGAGTGTCCTAAGTGCTATGAGTTATAGTATAGTCATAGGAGTACTATAAGTCGTAGGCATAGTTATAGGAGAAAGGATCTGTTACATAAGGACAGATCCCTAGATCTATAGGGTTAGTCTACAGATCTATAGGCCTGTAGGGGAGAAGGGATCTATCATAGGATAACAGACCCTCGGATCTGTAGGGTTAGTCTACAGATCTATAGACATAGATCTATCGGGTCTGTTAACAGATCTAACAGAGCTGCTCTGTCTCTCTAGTATATAGGGATAGCTTTAGGATAGGCAGTTAGGAGCTTCGTGCTTAATTTAATTCCCTTTCCCTAGGGGATAGTTAGTTACAAGGACAATTGCTATTATCGATATTCTTCATAGCTCTACGAGTCTAACACCTGATCCCCTTCCTGCTATTAGTACCTACCCTTATGACATTTTAAGCACTACTTCTAAGGAAGTATTAGGGGACTTGTCGAGCGCTTAACGTATGCCTATATTAAGTAGTTCTTTAGCTATTAGTTTAACTTCTAGCGACAGTTACTAACACTATGAGAACAAGTTGCCGCTATACCTCTAATTACGTAGTAGCTCGAATCTATTTACCTTAGCGAGATGGCTCTAGCATCCGTCGCAGGTTTAACTACTAGGAATAGACACGGCAATAACGGCTTTAAGATAGGAAGCCCTATAGAGTTTACAGGACAACAATCTTAAGTCGAGATGTTTATCCTATAATGCTAGTTAGCATTTAACGTAGATATAGAACGGTTTATAACACATTATAAGCGAATGATGTACATTGTCTCTTACCTGAAGGGACTAGCGTTTGAGTTTATCTAGCCTCATCTAACAGATTATCTAGATCACGTCGGTAACGTCGAAGCTAGGAAGACGACAACTAGGGAGATTCTTAACTTAGACAAGTCTTTATTTAAGGCATTACGCGAAGCTTTTAGGCTCGGTAATAAGTAACAAGAGGCCGAGAGAGCTCTCCTAGGAATTTAGCAGAAGGGTTCTACTATCAAGTACCGCACGGACTTTTAGACTCTCTATGCTCGAGTTAACTAGAATGATAATGCTTTAGCCGCTTAGTTCTACTAGGGACTAAAGGAGACAGTTAAAGACGAAATTGCCTAAGGAGATTAGCTAACGACATTCAAGGAAATGAGTAATCTCGCGATTAGAATCGATAATCGCATCTAGGAACGACAGCAAGAACGACAACATAGAAATCGCAAGCTAGCACAGGCTAACTATAAGGTCTAACGATTAGCACCAAAATGGCGAAGCGATTACTATAGTCTCTAACCTATGGAGTTAGATGCAACTAAGAGGTGTCTAAGGAATAGACCCTAAGGAAAGCCACAGAAGGGCTCTCCTACCTAGAATGGTCTGAAGAAGCCATTCGACAAGAGTAATCTCGAGTGCCGCAACTGTAGAAAGAAGGGACACTTTGCCCGCGAGTGTTTTGCTAAGAAGCAACGACAGGAACTGCCTAGGATAGAGCAGGCTCGCGCGACAACAACGGCGCCTAAGCAAAAGGCTACTACTACTCGAGAACCGGACTATGCCGCACTTACTTAGACTACGTGCTATAACGACAATTGTCGAATTCACATAAGTAATAAAGATAGTTCTAGATAGTACCCTAGCTAAAACAAGGCACAGTCGATCTGTGCGCTAAGGGGTATACCTTCTAGTGCGACAGTCCTGAGGCAACAGGAGCTAGAAGAAGAAGAAGAAGGTTCGGACGACAACTACGAGCTTGTCGAAGCCGTCATTCCTGATTCCGAGGAAGACAAGAGCATAGAGCGATAGGCTATGCCACTACATCACATCAGACTTGATATTATCCGAATCATACAGAACTAGTAGGCTTAGGCTTGCCTATAGATTAAGGGAGTACAACACGTCGACTAGCTTTAGTATGACGAACTAGCCGACCGTATGCGACGACACCTAAGGAGACTACTAGTCGTAGCTTAACCTCACGCGCATCAGAAATTTGTCTAAGAAATTGTACTGTTTAGGGTAGAGTTTACACCCTAGGGAGGCTACCTAACCTACAAAGGTATTCGGATTCTACGAGCGCTATGACTCCGAGTCTACTACTTAAAGATAGAGTACGCAAGGAACGCGCAGGAACAGCGAGGCCAAGAGTGAGAACGACCTCTTAGGCCAGAAAACGGTAACGCTTAGAGAAGAAGCTAAGACCGTACGGTCCCTAAACTAGTCCGTTTAGACAGTTATTCGGGAAACGACGAGGTCCGCCGGAATTAGACCTATGGACAGACTAGACAGGGCTACAACGATGTGCCGCGATTAGCGCCAGATACGCGAACAACCTTAGAGTATAGGTACACATCGACGAGACGCTAGCTAGGGCCTTAATAGATTCAGGATGTACTAGAATCTTCATGACGCCCAAGTTTACTAGGACAGCTAGGATAAAGCTACAGGCGAAGACGAATGCTTTCTCGCTACAAGCGATTAGTAGAAAGCCGGTTACGTACAACTAAGGAGTAGTTGACGAAGAGACCGAGATGATGCCTCTACGGATAGGACGCTACTAAGAGATGATCTAGTTCGACATCACAGAGTCACTAGGCTCGGATGTACTACTAGGGTTGCTATAGCTAAGAAACGCTAACCCTTATCTCGACTAGAAGAATAAGAGGATCTAGTTCCTAGAACTCTTAAAATCGATACCTCTACCTGTAGTGCATGACGTACTAGGCAAGATCAAAGTATGTGCTATGACTTTAAGCGAGATAGTAGCTACTATCAAGGATCTAGAACAGGAAGTGCACGTCCTATAGGTTAAAGTAACGCAATTAGAAGTCAAGGTCGAATTCATAGTTCCCGATAAGTATAAAGAGTTCGCTACTCTTTTCGAGGAAGAACCCGACTAAGAAGCTCTGCTAGAACACTAGGAGTAGGACTACGGGATACCCTTACTCCCTAGCAAGACACTAACGAAGCAATTAGTTCGCCTGTTATTAGCGGCGAAACTAGAGATTCTCCGGAAATACCTTGAAGACAACCTCCGGAAAGGCTTCATCCACGAGTCGTAGTCCCTAGCCAGATATCTAATCCTGTTTGTACCTAAGGGGGAAGATAACTAGCGACTCTACGTAGATTATCGTAGATTAAACGACATTATAATAAAGAATAGTTATCCGCTTCCTTTGCTCTCAGAATTGCAGGACTGCCTACAAGGAGTAATATGGTTCTCGAAGTTCGACCTACCTAGAGTATATAACCGAATTCGAATTAAGGAAGGCAAAGAATAGAAGACCGCGTTCCGAACTAGGTTCGGACACTATAAGTACATAGTCATGCTATTTAGGTTGACAAATGCCCTGGCTACATAGTAGGCATTTATTAACAATGTGCTATAAGAGTACCTTGACGTCTTTGTAGTTGTATACCTAGACGACATCCTCGTCTACTTACGGACGATCGAAGAGCATAGGACTCACGTATGTAAGGTGCTTCAGAAACTCCAGGATTACCGGTTAAAGGTTAAGCCTTAGAAGAGCGAGTTTCACAAGCAGGAAGTCTAATTCCTTAGCTATATAGTAGCATTAAATAGAATCAAGATGGATACTAAGAAAGTCTAAGTCGTAAAAGAGTAGCCTATGCCGACTAATGTTAAGGAAGTATAGTCCTTCCTTAGATTTGCTAACTTCTACCGAAGATTTGTGGCAAACTATTCGAAGATTACGGCACTACTTACGACTCTTACTACGAAGGATACACTATTCGTGTAGGATAACGCCTAACGGAATACCTTCAAGGAACTTAAGCGGCAATTCACAGATTAGCCGATCTTACTTGTATTCGACCTAGATAAGCCTATCATAGTCGAAACAGATGCCTCTGACGTAGCACTTGGGGCATGCTTAAGTCAACTAGGACCGAGTAGTAGACAACTACAGCTAGTCGCCTACTACTCAAGGAAATTGTCTAGACCTAAACTCTATCATGACGTCTACGACAAAGAACTTCTAGCCATAGTAGACGCCTACAAGGCCTAGCGAGTCTACTTAGAAGGTTCTAAGTACTAGGTCATAGTCTACACAGACCATAAGAACTTACGATACTTCACAACAACGAAAGAGTTAAACTGACGACAGGTTCGGTAGAGTAAGGAGCTCTCTAGTTTTAACTGCAAGATCGTCTATCTCAAGGGGACCGATAACGCACGCGCCGATGCACTTAGCCGCTAGACTAACTACATGAAGGGCGTAAAGTAGGAGAAACACACTATTCTCCAGGAAAATAGCGATGGCACGCTAGGAGTTAACTGACTCGCAGCTACAACTATCACATAGACTAGTGAATTTCAGGACGACCTGAAGAACGCGCTAGTCTACGACCTAACTGCACTTACTGTCCGCGACGACATTAATAGACAGGAGGATTAGGAAGACGAAGACAGAATCCTTCTGTTTTAAGGATTAGTATACATGCTAACGTCTTTACGATTAGAGCTACTACGCCTCCGACATGACGTACCTTAGGCAGGACACCTAGGAGTATCTAAAATGAAGCAAATTCTCTGACAAGAATATTACTTCCCTAGGATAGGCAAGGTAATCGAGGACTACGTCTGTTAATGTGTGACTTGCTAACGAAGTAAGCACGACTGTTACAAACCGTATAGGCTACTATAACTACTTAAGGTACCTTAACGGCTATAGGAACCGCTTGCTATGGACTTTATCGTTAAACTACTATAGTCGAGAGAACCCGCCACTAATGGGTTCTTTAACAGGATCATGGTAGTAGTCGACTAATTTACTAAGTTTAGGAAGTTTATCCCTTACTACAAAGACTTTAAGACTAAAGATATTGCACATGTCTTCATTAAATAGGTAGTAGCACTACACGGTATGCTACAGGACCTAGTAACGGATCAAGGATCCGTGTTTACCTCTAACTTCTAGAGAGCCCTAATGAGACAATTCCAGGTTAAACATTAACTAAGTACTTCCTTCTACACTTAGACAGATAGACAGACAGAACATCTAAATCAGACGTTAGAATAGTACCTTCGATCCTATGTGAATAGGGACTAGAACAACTAGGTAGAGTTGTTGCTAATAGCATAGCTCGCGTATAATAGTACGCTAGTAGAGTCGACAGGACTCTCGCCATTTTAGATGGCATATAGATTAGCTATAGAAGGCATTCTAGACGTCTTAGCTAGTAATCCGAACCTAGTAGTACTTAGACGAGTAGAACATCTACCCTGACTGAAAACAGAAGCACGACTTAACCTGCAGTTCTATTAGTAGAACATGGCATAGTACGCAAATCGTAAGAGAATTAAGGGACTAATTCTAAAGGAGGGGGACAAGGTGTATCTCCTCCGCTATTACATCAAATCAGACAAGCCGAGTAAAAAACTAGACGCTGTAAAACTAGGACTATTTAGGATCAAGGCCAAGAAAGGACTAGTTAATTTTGAGTTATAGCTACCTAAGCAGATAAGAGTATACCCTGTGTTCTATGTCTCTCTGCTAGAACAAGTAGCGCCAGACGCCGCACTGTAAACGGAACCCTTACTACTTGACCCTAAAGTAGAAAAACCCGAGTACACTGTCGAGAAGATTGTCGACACTCGCTAGCGGGACGGACAGCGAGAGTACTTAGTAAAATGGGAAGGATATAGGAGTACCGAGAACACCTAGGAACCCCTAGAACATCTGCGAAACTGTTAGCAAAAGATACGAAGTTTCAAGAAAGGAACGAACCTAGGAAGAAGATCATAAGCCACGACTAGACTCCTGCGGGACGCCGTCGACCGGCTCGGCTACCACGCCATCCAGGAAACCCTAGTACGAGGCGTTAGCGAAACCTTCTATTACGCTCTATGTCGTAGGACTAAGAGCGAGACCTGCTAAAGGATCTAGGTCAAGAAGAAACCTAGCCTGCGAAAGAGCCTGTTCTTTAGCCTCATCCTCCCTGATCTCACGCTCCTCGAGAGCGCGACTATCCTCGACCTCCGGGTCGACTACGTCTAACTGTTTCCGGAGACGTATCTCCTTTACATGCGCCTCTATCATCTTCTGCGAAGCCTCGGCTAGGACCGCCTTTGCACAATCGAGATCGGCAATTAGTCTTTTCTACTAATTACCTAACTTCTTCTATTTAACCTCTGTTACCTTTGCGTCGTAACTTCGACAGTTACTAAAGTAACACTATAAACATTTCCCTAAGGAAATGTGTACCTAACAAACGAGCTTTAACTCTTGACACTAAGTACAGGACTTCATGCTATCCTAGCCCTAACGATAGATTCAATTCGCGCGGCGTTTGCGTTTCTACGTTAAAGGGGCGTTAGTGTCTAGGATGATACAAGGTAGTAATATAGAAAGACTCGGAGAAGACATCATAGCACAAAAGGAAATAACAAGAGAAACCCCGTACTAATAAGGTAGCTTAGGGACAAGCTAGGCTAAGAGGGGGATAGTGTCATGAGTGTTAGGAGTACTATAAGTCATAGTATCATAAGTGTCCTAAGTGCTATAAGTCATAGTATAGTCATAGGAGTACTATGAGTTATAGGTATAGTCAAAGGAGAAAGGATCTGTCATGTAAGGACAGATCTCTAGATCTATAGGGTTAGTCTACAGATCTATAGGCCTATAAGGGAGAAGGGATCTGTTATAGGATGACAGACTCTCGGATCTATAGGGTTAGTCTACAGATCTATAGACATAGATCTATTAGGTCTATTAACAGATCTAACAGAGGTGCTCTGTCTCTCTAGTATATAGGGATAGCTTCAGGATAGGCAGTTAGGAGCTTCGTGCTTAATTTAATTCCCTTTCCCTAGGGGATAGTTAGTTACAAGGACAATTACTATTCTCGATATTCTTTATAGCTCTGCGAGTCTAACACCTAATCCCCTTCCTGCTATTAGCACCTACCCTTATGACACCTCCCCTAGGCTTCTTAACAAAAAGCACGGGTGTAGCGGCTTCTAAGTTTGTAGCTTAGATGAAGCCCTTCCCTAGGAGTTTATCAAGAGACTTTCTTAGGACTAAGAGCTCCTCTTTTAACATGCTATATAGCGGCCCCTAGGGAAATAGAGGCTAGGATCCGTCTAGTTGTTCCTAGAGTTCGATCTAATGGTTAATGCTAGGCTAGTAAGGTACTAGTTTGTCTGCTTCCTGACAACAAAACAGCCAAGCCATTTCGCGAACCTCTAGAGGTAGTATAGCTTCAAGGTCTCTTATAGTCGGGTAGTCCTTTGTTTTGAGCGCTTTCTTGATGTCTAAGGTTAAAGACACGGCTAGCTAGGTAAAGCTACTATAGTCTTTATACTCCTGTTAGTAAAGACCTTCGTCTACCTACTTTCCTGCTCTGCTATAGTAATACTAGCGTTTGTCTAGCTATGTCCGGATTTTATTGTGCACTTTCTACAGGTTCCCTAAAATCACTAGGAAGGCGAGGTCTAATACTACATACGTATAGACTATCTGCTAGCACCTAGCGATTTCTATCTAGAAAGCGACTATGCCTTTAATCTTTAAGTCCTACATTAATGTAGACGCTCTCTTCGCTACTCGCGTTTCATGACTAACGAAGCTCATGCCGAGGTCTTTTGCGAGGTCCCCGTTAATTACAGTATAGCATTAGTACCCTTTGTCAATAAGAGCTAATGTTCCGAGATTATTTGTAAGGACTACATCAGTATATATCAGATTCCTGTCTATCGAACCTTTTGCCTTCTCCTAACCTTCTGCTAACGCCTTATCTACTCTTAGCTCCTGACTACAAGTAAGAGTTACTCTTTTCCTGAGTTGTTGCTCGCAGAAACTACTTCTTCTTTGTTGTCATCTAGGAGGGGTAGTACATGCGCAACATTAATCCTTGTTAGTAGGGTCGCTAATGCATATAGGCAGCCTTTTATCTAGTGTCTAGACACCCTACACTAGACACAGAGGTTCTTCTCGCGGTGTCTGTCTCGCTTAGCTACGTCTACCTACTTAGCTCGCTGTTTCCCTCCGCTATTCTAGCGTTGTCCGCGCGTTTGTCCCTAGTTACTAGTCATGCGGGTAGGCGCCATGACAGTGTCCCTGTCCGCATCGACATAAGTCGCTATAGTTCCCCCTTATATATAAGTAGTAACTATTATGTCTGTGCCTAGCTCCTAGTCCTTCTCTTTTAGCTATCTTCGATGCGCTGCTTTGAACTAGTCTGTCTTTTCTAAGTTAGTCATGACTAGCTTAATCTCTTCAGAGAACACGTAATAATCCCTATAGTCCTTCACGTTCGCCATGTACATCTAGGCGGGGTTCGAAAACATGTTCTTTAAGTATCCGATCTTCTTCTTGTCATTCTATAGGTCTCCGCCTACGCTTAGCAGGAGTCCGTTAAATTCAAGCTAGTATTTGTGCTATAGCTGCCTAGGCGCGTGCCTAAGGTTAGTTAGTTACTCTAGAGCCTTAGCTGCCTTGTTACTATCTGCAAACACAAGCTTGACTTACATGAAGAACTCCTCGGGGTCCCTCCCTTCTGTGTTCCCTTTGTCCTAGTAATGTCGCATCCGGGCTCGTTGACATAAGGGTAGCGTGTTATACGTGGTATCCTAGTAGTATTTCCATGAGAGCAGGGGTTTTAGCTTAGAATGCGTATAGTACAAACTCCTTATCCTTATGAGGTAGTCTCGGAAGGTCTCTGCCTTACTGTCCTAATACGGCGGTTTCTATTTGCGTGACCCCGCTACATTATTACTAGATCCCGGATAGGTTCCTGCAGAGAACGCCTGAAGAAAGGCCCTTACTAACGCGTCTGTAGGTTAGTCTGTTAGGGCTAGCGCTAGCGATGCTAGTTACTAGCGTGATGTAGCTTCCGCGGCAATTAGCGCGGCCTGCGTAGCAGCTAATTCGCTTTCTACTTATCGCTAATAGTTCACAAGCTCTTTAATGACTGCTTGGATTTCGGCTAGTGTCGTAATAGTTAGTCCTTCGCTAACTAGGCTACTTGACTTAGTGCCTAGTGTAAAGTCTGTAGGAGCTAGGTTTTCCATAGTAATTGATCGTACTTAATGTCACAGGTAAACAACGTATACATAGGGGTTCATGTAGTATTTCACAAGTACGATGAAGGAGAGAGAAACAGGTCTCAGGGTTGCTAGCCCCTTATAGCTAGGGACTGTGCTCTGCATTAGCCTTAGCCTGTGCTAGGGTCTAAGGGCCTAGCCCTTCATAGTACTGTTCTAGTATCTGATTTAGACGTTCTGTTTGTCTATCTGTCTAAGGGTAGAAGGAAGTGCTAAGTTAGTACTTAACCTAGAATTGTCTCATTAGGGCTTTCTAGAAGTTAGAGGTAAATATAGACCCTTAGTCTGTAACTAAGTCTCGTAGCATGCTATGTAATGCTACTACCTACTTAATGAAGACATGTGCGATATCTTTAGTCTTAAAGTCTTCGTAATATAGAATAAACTTTCTAAACTTAGTAAATTAGTTGACTACTACCATGATTCCATTAAAGAACTTAGTAGTAGTAGGTTCTCTTGACTATAGTAGTTTGACGATAAAGTCTATAGCAAGTGATTCCTATAGCCGTTAGGGTACCTTTAGCGGTCGTAGTAGCCTATATGGTTTATGATAGTTATGCTTACTCTGTTAGTAAGTTACATATAAACGGACATAGTCCTTAATTGCTTTGCCTATCCTAGGGAAGTAATATTCTTACTAGAGAATTTGCTTCATTTTAGACACTACTAGGTGTCCTGCCTAAGGAACGTTGTGTCAGAGGCGTAGTAGCTCTAAACGTAAGGATGTTAGCATATATACTAGTCCTTAGAAGAGAAGTACTCTATCTTTGTCTTCCTAGTTCTCCTGTCTATTAATTTCGTTACGGATAGTAAGTATGGTTAGATCGTAGACAAGTGCATTCTTCAGGTTGTCCTAGAATTCACTAGTCTATACGATAGCTGTAGCCGCGAGTTAGTTGACTCTAAGCATTCTATCGCTATTCTCCTAGAGATAGCATGTTTCTCTCTCTTTACGCCCTTCATGTAGTTAGTCTGACGACTAAGTGCATTAGCGCGTACGTCATCGGATCCCTTACGATAGACGATCTTGTAGTTAAAGCTAGAGAGTTCCTTACTCTATCGGACTTGTCGTCAGTTTAACTCTTTCGTTGTAGTAAAGTATCGCAAGTTCTTGTAGTCCGTGTAGACTGTACCCTAGTGTTTAGGTCCTTCTAAGTAGACTCGCTAAGCCTTGTAGGCATCTACTATGCCTAGAAGCTCTTTGTCGTAGACGTCGTAGTAGAGCTTAGGTCTAGACAGCTTCCTCAAGTAAAAGGCGACTAGCTGTAGTCATCTACTCGGTCCTAGTTAGCTTAAGCATGCCCTAAGTGCTATGTTAGAGGCATCTGTTTCGACCGTGATAGGCTTATTAGGGTCGAATACAAGCAAGATTAGTTAATCTGTAAACTGTTACTTAAGTTCCTTGAAGGCATTCTGTTAGGCCTTGTCCTAAACGAATAGTGTATCCTTTGTCGTAAGCATTGTAAGTAGCGCGGTAATCTTAGAATAGTTCGCAATGAACCTCTAGTAGAAGTTAGCAAACCTAAGGAAGGACTATACTTCCTTAACATTAGTTAGCGTAGGCTACTCCTTCATAACTTTGACCTTCTTAGTGTCTATTACAATTCCGTCCTAGGCTACTAGATAGCCGAGGAATTAGACTTCCTGCTTATGAAACTTGTTCTTCTAAGGTTTGACCTTTAGGTTGTAATCCTGAAGTTTGTGAAGTACCTTACGCATGTAAGTCCTATGTTCTTCGATTATTTGTAAGTAGACAAGCATGTCATCTAAGTATATAACCACGGAGACGTTAAGGTAATCTCGTAGCATATTGTTAATAAATGCCTACTACGTAGCTATGGCGTTCGTTAACCTAAATAGCATGACTATATACTTGTAGTATCTAAACCTAGTTTAGAACGTAGTCGTCTATTCTTCGCCTTCCTTGATTTGAATTTAGTTGTATGCTCCTAGTATGTTAAACTTTAAGAACTATACTACTCCTTACAGGCGATCCTGTAATTTAGAAAGCAGTAGAAGCGGATAGCTGTTCTTTATTATAATGTTATGTAATCTATAATAGTTAATATAAAGTTGCTAGTTATCTTCTCCCTTTAGGACAAATTAAATCGGATATCCTGCTAGTAACTACGGTTCACGGATAAAGCCTTTCTAGAGGTTGTCTTCAAGGTATTTCCGGAGTATCTCTAGTTTAGCCGCTAACAATAGGCAAACTAGTTGCTTTGTCAGCGTTCTGCCTAGGCGTAGAGGCATCTCATGATCCTACTCCTAGTGTTCTAGCAGAGCCTCTTAGTTAGGTTCTTCCTCGAAAAGAGTAGCAAACTCTTTGTATTTATTAGGAATTATGAACTTGATCTTAACTTCAGATGATATAGATATATATGCTATATGATATGAAAATGTCTCGTAGTATGACAGAGTAATCCGACCTTTTAGTAGGTATAAGACAGTGCTACTTTCTGCTTATCGCAGAGGTGGCGTTAAGGGTACTCATAACCCCTGAAGTCCCTTAATTAGGGAAAGCATGTCTAAGCCTAACCCCGTAGGGGTACTATAGGGTTAGCGACATAGGGGCGTCCTACGTCGACCATTAATCCTACTTAGACGACATACAAACTAACGTATGTACGAAGAACCCCCTTGCTATGTATAGCAGGGTTACTACATGCTAAGGGCAGGCATCAGAACCTATGCGGCTCTAATAGCCCCCTAGTATTAACCGTATCACTACCCCTCCTCCTATGAGGATGTCCCTAGCCTTACCGAGTAATACACGCGGAACATATAGGGTATAGGATATAGCATGCTTATACTACGTAAGAGTAAATAGGTAGATAGCCTATGTAACATGTGTTATGTGTATACCTTAACACCTTTGTAGCGAGTACAGGGCGGAGGCTACTAACTCGGGCGGGTTTTAATCTGTTACATGTTAGGCGGCTTTGTAACACCTTCGCTTTACATGCAGATCGGGATATCAGGAAACTACGAGTACGTACTTTAGTTAATCTTTGAAATTATAGGGCGAGCATGCGCGCTAGCCTTGCCAAGTAGCTTAGCCGTCCCTATTTAGTCGTGACTGTGAAGAACGTGTCGCAGAACCTTAGGGTAGTAGGAAAGTACGCGGACACTCTACGCGTACCGCTTAAAACGGCAGGAGCGCGCTCCTAGCGCGGGTCTCGCTACATTTTCATACTAGTAGGCTAGTACGAGTATAGTTAGCATACATGCGTAACAGCTACGTTATCTGTTCTTGCATCATTTAGTCCTCTTATAAGTTAACTAAAGGTAGGTACTCTGCGTATGTAGTTCGAGTTACTAGCTTAATAGTTGCGGTAGGTAACAGGGGGGCTGTCAGAGAGTATAAAAACCTCGTTGCTTCCCTAAACTTCCTGTTCTAAGACACTAACATTAACCTCCGCTCCTATTTTGCTTAGCTTATACCTCGCCGTGTCTGCAGGTCTAAACCCGAGCTTCTTCTTCTTTAATCAATTAATCATGATCAATTCACTTATCTTAGCAATAATGGCTTATATGCTACAGACTAAGTTTAACGCTACTCGCTCTGCCCGCAATTGTCGCTTATGTTAATAATGCCTTAACAACCTTGGTAGCCAAGCTACACACATCTCTCCTCTGTGTGTTAGTAAGGCGTCCCCTACCCGCGAGGTATGCATGGCTAATACTAACTAAAGCATAGCCGAGATATACGTCGGCAGATTTAATGAGGGTAGTATCTACTACAATTATGTTAACTATAATAGCAAGCATCAAAAATGCTAAGACCTCCCTAAAGAGATATATAGTAAGTATACCTAGCTCTGCCGTAACATCGATGACTTCTAGAGTACGCGTAACAAGAGAGTTGCTAAAGGTACTCTGACTATAAACAGGCTATAGGCTAAGTACCGCGAGGTACTTGCCTACCTGCTTAGCGCCCTCTTATGCTTTACTACAACTGCTAACTGTTCTCACAGCAGTGTTCGCTTCGACTCTCTACTAACAGGCGAAAACGTTTGTCTAGGTCTAATCATAGACTTAGTCTAGAAGATCTTAAAGGTACTAACTATTAGGGTCGAGATATTCGCCATAGTACATATATAGTACGAGTACCCTCTAAGTATAAATGCTGACTTTCCCTACTAGGCTAACGTTAGCGTCGAGAAATATCCGACTAGCTGTTAGCGTTAGCAACTTAGGGCCCTTGACTCTATAAACGATGACTTCGAGACGCGGATAATCCGCAAGAAGGTCATCAAGCAATTCACCGTTCCCGCCGCTAAGGCTACGCCCTAGCGCTATACCGAGAGGCAGCCTGCCTCTAAGCCGGTCCTAAGGACTAAGCCGTAAGTTACTTACTCGAATCCTGTCGCGTGCGTACAGCTAACACATTATAGCGCTACTGTCTACGCCGCCTCGACGCTACTGTCTAAGAAGAAGAAGAAGGCTAGGGCCGAAATTAAGGTTAGCGACAAGGAAGCTAAACCTTCCCTACTTGCGATCCGCACTACGTCCGCTAAGACGCTAAGACACAAGCCTCTAGGCTAGATCTTTGAGGATAAGGAGGATGACAACATCTAGGATACCTTCGGTCCTAACATGATCCCTTCGCGCTATAGTGTTACTACACTAGTTACGCCTAAGGGGGACACTAAGTCCGATAATGTAGTCGACACTTATGTCAAGAAGCGCAAGTTAATCTCGAGGGCCGAGCGCGATAGCCGCAAGCGCGCCTGAGTCTCTTCGCCTTCTGATGCTAAGGATGAGGTAGTTGTCGCGACTAGGTGTAGTAAGGATGTCGCTAGCTCTCTAGCTACTATAGGCTCTAAAGACGAGCTCCCTTGCAACCTACTAAAGAAGAAGATGCTAGCCTCTCTTTATAGCGTTACTACTCCTGTTACTCATAGTCGCTTCAGGGTGTTTAGTAGACCCCGTGCAAGTAGGTAGTCCCTAGCAGACTATAACAAGAAAGACCCTTCTACTTCAGGTTCGGTTAGGAAGCCCCTAACTAGTAGTCGCTAAGCATTAGCTACGAAGCTAATCCGAGCATGTCTCTTGTTCTCCTTAGGTTTATTCTAGGTGTGCCTTTAAGGCATCAATGATGTATAAGTAGGGCGTTTGCTTCTCGTTGTTACTCCGCGCGTTATGCGCTATATACATGTGTCAAGAATTCTGCTCTAAAACTCTTATCTTCCTACGAATTGACCTTCTTAAGCCCTGCTTATGCCCCCTCCGCTCTTCGAATTCACGAATAGCTTCTAGAGTGTTCTTGTAGTCTTCGGCCGGAACCTATTATATGTACTTAGGTAGGTATCCTTTCTACTTTACTAGATAGTACGTTGCGCCTTTATGCTACATACTGTCCTTAATACTCTCGACTTCCTACTCTTCGTTCTCTTCTGCTACTAGCATCGGGTCTGCAGGCTCTTCGCCCTCGCGCTATACCTATAGTTCGAGTAGAGATACGTAGAAGATGTCATGCACACAATATAACAATAGCAACGATAGCCGGTATGCCTACGAGCCTATCGCGTTGCGTATCTAGAAGGGTCTAACGAACCTTAGCGTGATCTTCTTACTTAGAAGTTTTAGCTTAAGATTCCTCGTTAACAGTAACACCTTCATACTAACTACATACTACATCGGTTTAGCATAGGCGTTATTATGTTTAATCTAGGATTCTGAGGCCTTTTTCTAGTGTTCTTTTAGTACCGAATGTACCTCGCGCATACGCCGCGCTAATTCCGCGGTAGCTAGCACCCTCTCCTTAGAAGACTTGTCCTAAGGCGGTTCTAGGTGTATTTCCGGATCAAAGCCATAAAGAATCCGAAATGGCGACATACGCATAGTAGCATACATACTGTTATTAACTGCAAATTCCGCTATAGTAATTGCGTTAGCCTAGGCATCCTAGTTCTTAGCGTAGTAGTACCTTTAGTACTACTTAAGAGTCTAGTTTATACGTTTAGTCTGACTATTAGTCTATAGATAGAATGCTATACTTAGGCGGTACTTAACATGCGCCTTAAACACAAATTCTTGCTAGTATTTACTAGTAAAGACAGAACCTTGATCTAATAGGATACTTCGGGGGACACTAAAGCGCTATATAACTTCATCGCGAAGTAGTTACGCAAGCTTGCTACTTGTGCACTTTTTCGTACATAGGATAAAGACATTTATCTTCGAGTATTAGTCGACTACTATAAGGATAGTATTAACTATATCGCCTCTCTACTTTGCTAGTTAGTGATAAAATCCATGGTCAAGTCTTACTATAGTCTCTCTAGTAGTAGGAGCGCCTAAGTATCGCTATAGGGGCGATAGCGCCGAGATTTGCTAACCTAGCACGTCTAGCAGGATTTGACATAGTTAGAGACATCCTGTTCTAGCGTCAGCTACTAGTATTTGCGTCCGAGAAGTCCGATCGTCTTCTTTGCGCCAAAATAGCCTGCGAGTTCATCGTCATAATGAATACAGAGGAGCTGCAAACAGAGTATGTAGTTAGTAGGTACGTAGAGCCTATTATCAAAGTACTATAAGTCGCCTGACTTAGTCTAGTACTTCAGACCGCCTATAGTGTCCTATAGGGCTACACCCTTATTAATTAACTCTAGTTCTCGCTCTTGCAACCGCTAAATAAGTCTTGAGACTTCGTTTAAAGGGTTCTTTAGACATTACATGCTTACTACATGTAAGCTAGTTCACTACCGCACGGATTAAGCTAGACACGGTCGCTATAACTGCTAGATAGGAGGGTTTGTCACTAGCGGAGGCTATGAGGCCCTATTAGACCTACAGTTAACCTATAAGAGGAGCTAACGACAGATCGCTACCCTAAACTACAAGCTTCGTTTGCAGTGTAGTAAGAAGCTGTTAGTTACCCTGCTCCCTAGTGTCGTAGTCGAGTTGTCGCGATAGACTATTAGCCGGATTCGTCTTTCTAGAACGATACTAGATAACGAAGTTAAAGCTAGCGAGGAAAGTCGCCTACCTTGCTTGCTAACTACTTAGCTGCTTCACGCCTATGAAGCCGCGAAGGTTGTTATAGTTAGTAAGCACCTTAATAGGGTATACTATGCCTTCGAGGTAGTGTCGGTACTCCTTGAAGCCGTCAATAATAGCTAAAAGCTCTTAGTCATGAGTCTTATAGTTAAGCTTAGCGCCCTGCATCTTCCGCGACTAGAAGGTAATTAGGTACTATTACGCACTGCCTTCGTGCAACTAGAGCTGCGATACAATTCTGGCTATTGCGAATTTTGAAGCATTAGTCTCTATTCGGATCTTCGTAGTAGGGTCAAAGTGCCGAAGTATAGGCGTAGTTTAAAAAGCTGCTCTAAGTTTAGAGAAAGCCTTGCTCTAAGCCTCCTCCTAAGGCACTATCCCTAGCTTTTCTCCTTAAATCGCGCCCTTTGCGAGGGCCGTAAGGGGAGCCACGATGTTCGAGTAGGATCGTATAAATCTGCAATAGAAGTTAGTAAATCCTAGGAACACCTACACTTCTCGGAAGGTAGTTAGCTATAGCTACTCTGTAATTACAGACACCCTTTAGTTATCCATGATGACTCCTTCCGTAGAGATAATGTATCTAAGAAACTTAATCCTATCCGTTAGGAATAAGTACTTCTTTAGGTTTACATATAGAGTAAACTTGCAGAGCTATTTAAGCACTATTCTTAGATGCTAAATATGCTCCTCCTTCGAGTTAGAGTAGACTAGTATATCGTCTAAATATACTACGTAGCAGGTGTTAACGAGGCCGGCTAGGGCCCGGTTAATATACGCTTAGAACGTTACTAGTACGTTAGTTAAGCTAAATAGCATTACTATATACTCGAAGTTTCTATACTAAGTTTAGAATGTAGTCTTCTACTTGTCGCCCTTTTAGATTAGTATCCGGTAGTAGGCGTGCTTGAAGTTAATAGACAAGAAGATAGCGGCGCGACTAAGGCAGTCAAGCGTATCGCTAATAAGTAGTAGGGGGTAGTAGTTCTTCTAGGTTACCGCGTTAAGGACCCTATACTTAACACATAGGCGGAGCGTGTTATCCTTCTTCAGGACGAACATAACTAACGCTCTAGCCTCGCTGTCGCTTCGTCATATCTACGCGTTCCTTTACGCCTTGTAGAGGTAGTCTCGAAGTAGTTTGAGCTACGATTCCGACGTAGGGTACAGAGGTCAATATAGAGGATTATAACCCTCCTTAAGGGTAATCGCATGTTCCGCGTCTAGGGCCTAGGCATAGGCTGCAGCCTTAACGTCGAAAATATCGGCGTATTCCTCTAACTTAGGCAGAAGGGCAACGTCTTCCTTAACGTTCTATATGCGGACCGCATACACGCATAAGACCTTCTTCATGTCCTTATAGAAGCTATGTGCGTCACGTATCTATACCGCGAGAACTTCGCCTATAGAGCCGTAGGACTAATTGTTAGTAGCTCTATTAACAACGACTCCCTGCTTGTAGCGCTAAGGGCGGCCGAGCAGGAGCTCCTTATTAGGAACGTCTTTAGCGTAGAAGACTTCGTTAGTCTCGCGTACTTCTCCTAAGGAGTCCGCGAGTTAGAGGCGCACGTTATACGCGCCTCGAGCCGCTACACCTTCGCCCTAAAAGGACTTCATAGTAGGCAGCAGGGCTCCTGGGATCGGCTTCAAACCGAGCCGTACGATTACTCTCTAGGGTATCACGTTAACCTCCGCAAGGTCATCTAACATATAGTCTACTAGCTTAAGCGAGCTATTAACTCGGACCGTACTAGATAGGCGCTAGGCAGGCCACGAGTCTACACTATTAGTAACAGACAGCTTAGATACCCGCGGCAGCTATTCGGTTGCCTCGGGCTTGTCCTTCTTTCGCCTCCCCTCTAGGGAGGTTTCGGACACCTTGCTTACCTTTTTCCTATTGCTTCGTTTAGGATAGCAAGCTGCCTAGTAGTCCCTCGCTCTACAGATGTAGTAGCTACTCGGAGGCTTCTCGCTACTATCTTTTAGCTCAGAGGGCTTGCTCCTCCTAAATGAACTACCGCGTTAGGCGTGACCCCTAGGGCGCTTGTAATAGCGGCCCTTCGGTAGGTCCTTAGGGCTTAGACGCTTATTGTCCTTGCCGCCCGATTTTCTTTTTCGCTTCAAGGTAATCTCTATACATGTTACAAGGGACACAAGGTCTTGCTAAGTTGTCAGAAGTTCATGAAAAGTCATGATTATATTCCGAAGATTGTCATCAAGTTTGACGAGTAAGTGCCGCATGCGTTATGTCTTAGTATAGGGTAGCATCTGTCTCTTGAGCATAGTAAGGTATGTAGCGAAGCTAGAGGTTATTTGTCCCTTCCCCTGCTTGGCCTTCTCGTACTCGACAGACATAGTAAGGGCGCGATTCCCTAGATCCTCGACCTAGTCGACATAGACCTTGCGAAAGTCCGCCTACATATACGTTCTATAATAGACCTGCATAAAGTCATACTGCTTATGCTAATTGTTACGAGGTTCCTTATCCTCTTTAAGCTACATTACACTAAAGGCGACCCGTTCGCCCTCTATAGAATATCCGCGTAGGTTAAGCATGAAAACTACCTTACACACTTGTAAGAAAGTTCGAGCCTCCTTTAAGGTGTCTCCCTTAAACGGCTTCAGGTTGCGTGCGTTATAACTACCTCCTAGTTAGCCTACTATAGCCCCGAATTTAGGCACTAGACTCGCGGGCACACGCGGAGGGTCTGCGCCTGCTAGTAAGTTGTCTTCGCGGGTCCCTAGCGTGAAATCTCGCTAGATTTCTTCGTCTGCTAGTTCATTAGTACCGCTTATAGTAACGTCTTCGTCGTCCTCGCCGTTGTCGCTACTAGGAGCAGTACGGCTCTAGCTCTAGTTCGCAAGGTAGTTCGCGACCTAATCGACAATTATGGCTACAAGGGCTAGGTCGATAGTCAGGGTTAGCTATAGTCCCTATGTAGGGGGTCTATTACCTTATCTGCTATGTAATTAGCCTCTAGCGGAACCGTCGCTTAATGTAGTGTCGCTCGTAGCGGGTACTTCTACAGGCTAGTTACTTAGGCTAGCTTCGCTATTGCGGGCGCTTAGGATAGTACTCGCTACGCGTTAGTTACGAGTTCGTAGTACTCTAGATATATCGTAGTATTCTCTGCTAGACTACAAAGTAGGGGGGAGAAAGCAGAACTAATATAGATGTATATGCTATATAATATGAAAATATCTCGTAGTATAACAGAGTAATCCGACCTTTTAGTAGGTACAAGATAGCGCTGCTTTCTGCTTATCGCAGAGGTAGCGCTAAGGGTGCTTATAACCCCTAACGCTCCTTAATTAGGGAAAGCATGTCTGAGCCTAACCCTGTAGGGGTACTATAGGGTCAGCGACGTAGGGGCGTCCTACGTTGACTACTAATCCTACTTGGACGACATATAAGCTAACGTATGTACGAAGTACCCCCTTACTATGTGTAGTAGGGTTACTACATGCTAAGGGTAGGCATTAGAACCTATGCGGCTCTAATGGCCCCCTAGTATTAACTGTATCATGCTAACAGCTAGTCGGATACTTCTCGACGCTAACGTTAGCCTAGCGGAGAAAGTTAGCATTTATACTTAGAGGGTACCCGCACTATATACGTACTATAGCGAAGGCCTTAACCCTAATAGTTAGCACCTTCAAGATCTTCTAGACTATGTCTGCGATTAGACCTAGACAAACATTTTCGCCTGTTAGTAGAGAGTCGAAGTGAACACTACTATAAGAACGGTTAGTAGTCATAGTAAAGCACGAGAGGGCGCCAAGCAGGTAGGCGAGTACCTCGCGGTACTTAGCCTGTAGCCTGTTTATAGTCAGAGTGCCTTTAGTAACCCCTATGTCGCGCGTACTCTAGAAGTCATCGATATTACGGCAGAGCTAGTTATACTCGCTATACACCTCTTCAGGGAGGTCTTGGCATTTTTGATGCTTGCTATTATAGTTGACATAATTGTAGTAGATACTACTCTTATCAAATCTGCTAATGTATATCTTAGCTACACTTCGGTTAGTATAAGTCACGCATACCTCGCAGGTAGGGGACGCCTTAGTAACACGCGGAGGAGAGATGTGTGCAGCTTGGCTACTAAGGTTGTCAAGGCATTGTCGACATGAGCGATGATCGTAGGCAGAGCAAGTAGCGTCAAACTTAGTCTGTAGCATATGAGCTATTATAGCTAAGACAGGTTAATTGATCTTGACTAATTGATTAAAGAAGAAGAAGCTCTAGTATAGACCTAAAGACATAGCGAGGCGCAAGCTAAGCGAAATGGGAGCGGAGGTTAATGTTAGCATCTTAGAACAGGAAGTTTAGGAAAGCGACGAGGTTTTTATACCCTCTGACAGCCCCCCTGTTACCTACCGCAACTGTTAAGCTAGTAACTCGAACTACATACGCAGAGTACCTGCCTTAATCAACTTACAAGGGGACTAAATGATGTAATAACAGATAACGCGGCTGTTACGCATATGCGCTAACTATACTCGTGCTAGCCTACTAGCATGAAAATGTGGCAAGACCTGTGCTAGGAGCGCGCTCCTGCTGTTTCGAGCGGCGCGCGTAGAGTGTCCGCGTACTTTCCTACTACCCTAAGGTTCTGTGACACGTTCTTCACAGTCACGACTAAATAGGGACAGCCAAGCTACTTAGCGAGGCCGGCGCGCATGCTTGCCCTATAATTTCAAGGATTAACTAAAGTACGTACTTGTAGTTCCCTGATATCTTAATCTGCATGTAAAGCGAAGGTGTTACGAAGCCGCCTAACATGTAACAGATTAAAACCCGCCTAAGTTAGTAGCCTCCGCCCTGTACTCGCTACGAAGGTATTAAGGTATACGCATGACACATATTACGTAGGCTATCTACCTATTTACTCCTACGCGGTGTAAGCGTGCTATATCCTGTACCCTATACGTTCCGCGTGCATTACTTAGTAAGGCTAGGGACATCCTCATAGGAGGAGGGGTAGTGATACGGTTAATACTAGGGGGCTATTAGAGCCGCATAGGTTCCGATGCCTACCCTTAGCATGTAGTGACCCTGCTACATATGGCAAGGGGGTCCTTTGTATATACGTTAGCTTGTATGTCGTCTAAGTAGGATTAGTAGTCGACGTAGGACGCCCCTACGTCGCTAACCCTATAGTACCCCTGCGGGGTTAGGCTCGGACATGCTTTCTCTAATTAAAGAGCGTCGGGGGTTATAAGCACCCTTAGCGCTACCTCTGTAATAAGCAGAAAGCAGCGCTGTCTTGTACCTACTAAAAGGTCGGATTACTCTATTACACTACGAGATATTTTCATATCATATAGCATATACATGATACCCGCCCTTAGTATGTAGTAACCCTGCTACACATAGCAAGGGGGTTCTTCGTACATACGTTAGCTTGCATGTCATCCAAGTAGGATTAGTAGTTAACGTAGGACGCCCCTACGTCGCTAACCCTATAGTACCTCTCCGGGGTTAGGCTTAGACATGCTTCCCCTAATTAAGGAGCGTCAGGGGTTATAAGCACCCTTAGCGCTACCTCTGTAATAAGCAAAAAGCAGCGCTGTCTTGTACCTACTAAAAGGTCGAATTACTCTGTTACACTGCGAGATGTTTTCATATCATATAGCATATACATCTATATTACCTTTACGTCGCAACTTCGACAGTTGCTAAAGTAATAGTGCGAACATTTCCCTAAGGAAATGTGTACTTAACAAACAAGTTTTAACTCTTGACACTAAGTACAAGACTTCATGCTTTCCTTGCCCTAACGATAGATTCGATTCGCGTAGCGTTTACGTTTCTGCGTCATAGGGGCGTTAGTTTCTAGAATGACACAAGGTAGTAATGTAGAAAGAGAAGACATTACTACGTAAAGGGAATAGCAAGAGAAACCCCGTACTAATAAGGTAGCTTAGGGACAAGCTAGGCTAAGAGGAGGATAGTATTATGAATGTTATGAGTTATAAGCACTATAGCTGATACGGTTGATACTAGGGGGCTATTAGAGCCGCATAGGTTCCGATGCCTGCCCTTAGCATGTAGTAACCCTACTACACATGGCAAGGGGGTCCTTCGTACATACGTTAGCTTATATGTCGTCTAAGTAGGATTAGTAGTCGACGTAGGACGCCCCTATGTCGCTAACCCTATAGTACCCCTACAGGGTTAGGCTCAGACATGCTTTCCCTAATTAAGGAGTGTCAGGGGTTATAAGCACCCTTAGCGCTACCTCTGCAATAAGCAGAAAGCAGCGCTGTCTTATACCTACTAAAAGGTCAGATTACTCTGTTACACTACAAGATATTTTCATATCATATAGCATATACATCTATATTAGTTCTGCTTTCTCCCCCCTGCTTTGCAGTCTAGTAGAGAATACTACAATATGTCTAGAGCACTACGATAAGCGACAGTTCCGCTAGAGGCTAATTACGTAGTAGACAAGGTAATAGACCCCCCGTATAGGGACCGCAGCTAACCCTAACTATCGACCTAGCCCTTGTAGCCATGATTGTTAATTAGGTCGCGAACTGCCTTGCGAACTAGAGCTAGAGCCGTACCGCTTCTAGTAGCGACAACAGCGAGGACGACGAAGACGTCGCTATGAGTAGTACTAATAAACTAGCGGACGAAGAAATCTAGCGAGATTTCACGCTAGGGACCCGTAAAGACAACTTACTAGCAGGCGTAGACCCTCCGCGTATGTCCGCGAGTCTAGTGCCTAAATTCAGGGCTATAGTAGGCTAACTAGGAGGTAGTCGTAACGCACGTAACCTGAAGCTGCTTAAGGGAGACACCTTAAAGGAGACCCGAACTTTCTTGTAGGCATGTAAGGTAGTTTTTGTGCTTAACCTACGTGGATATTCCATAGAGGGCAAACGAGTCGCCTTTAGTATGATGTAGCTTGAAGAGGATAAGGAACCTCGTAACAATTAGCATGAGTAGTATGACCTTATGTAGGTCTATGACAGAACGTATATGTAGGCGGACTTTCGCTAGTTCTATGTCGACTAGGTCAAGGATCCGGGGAATCGCGTCCTTATTATGTCTGTCGAGTACAAGAAGGCCAAGTAGGAGAAGGGACAAACAACCTCTAGCTTCGCTACCTACCTCGCTACGCTCGAGAGACAGATACTACCCTATACTAAGACGTAACGCGTGCGGCACTTACTTGTCAAACTTGATGACAATCTTCAGAATATAATCATGACTTTTCGTGAACTTCCGACAACTCGGCAAGACCTCGTGTCCCTTACGACACGTATAGAGATTACCTTAAAGCGAAATAGAAAATCAGGCGGCAAGGACAATAAGCGTCTAAGCCCTAAGGACCTACTAAAGGGCCGCTATTATAAGCGCCCTAGGGGTCACACCTAACGTAGTAGTTCATTTAGGAGGAGCAAGCCCTCCGAGCTAAAAGACAGTAGCGAGAAGCCTCCGAGTAGCTGCTACATCTGTAGAGCGAGAGACTACTAGGCGGCTCGCTATCCTAAACAAAGTGATAGGAAAAAGGTAAGCAAGGTGTCTAAAACCTCCCTAGAGGGGAGGCGAAAGAAGGACAAGCCCGAGACAACCGAATAGCTGCCGCGGGTATCTAAGCTATCTGTTACTAATAGTGTAGACTCGTGGCCTGCCTAGCGCCTATCTAGTACGGTCCGAGTTAATAGCTCGCTTAAGCTAGTAGACTATATGTTAGACGACATTGCGGAGGTTAACGTGATACCCTAGAGGGTAATCGTACGGCTTGGTTTAAAGCCGATTCTAGGAGCCCTGCTGCCTACTATGAGGTCCTTTTAGGGCGAAGGCGTAGCGGCTCGAGGCGCGTATAACATGCGCCTCTAACTCGCGGACTCCTTAGGAGAAGTGCGCGAGACTAACGAAGTCTTCTACGCTAAAGACGTTCCTAATAAGGAGCTCCTGCTTAGCCGCCCTTAGCGCTACAAGCAGGGAGTCGTTGTTAATAGAGCTACTAACAACTAGTTCTATGGCTCTATAGGCGAAGTTCCTGCGGTGCGGATACGTGACGCACATAGCTTCTACAAGGACATGAAGAAGGTCTAATGCGTGTATGCAGTCCGCATATAGAACCTTAAGGAAGACGTTACCCTTTTACCTGAGTTAGAGGAATACGCCGATATTTTCGATGTAGAGGCTACAGCCTATGCCTAGGCCCTAGACGTAGAACATGCGATTAACCTTAAGGACAGTTATAATCCTCCGCATCGACCTCTGTACCCTACGTCGGAATCGTAGCTTAAACTACTTCGAGACTACCTCTACAAGGCGCAAAGGAACGCGTGGATCCGACGAAGCGACAGCGAGGCTAGAGCGTTAGTTATGTTCGTCCTGAAGAAGGACAACACACTCTGCCTATACGTTAACTATAGGGGCCTTAACGCGGTAACCTAGAAGAACCGCTGCCCCCTACTACTTATTAGCGAGACGCTTGACTGCCTTAGTTGCGCCGCTATCTTCTCGTCTATCGACTTGAAGGACGCCTACTACTAGATACTAATCCGAAAGGGCGACAAGTAGAAGACTGCATTCTAAACGTAGTATAGACACTTCGAGTATATAGTGATGCCATTTAGCTTAACTAACGTACTAGCAACGTTCTAAGCGTATATCAACTAGGCTCTAGCCGGCCTCGTTGACACCTGCTACGTAGTATATTTAGACGATATACTAGTCTACTCTAACTTAAAGGAGGAGCATATTCGGTACCTAAGGATAGTACTCGAACGGCTCCGTAAGTTCGCTCTGTATGCGAACCTAAAGAAGTGCTCATTCCTGACAGATAGGATTGAGTTTCTTGGATACATCGTCTCTACAGAAGGAGTTATCATAGATGACTAAAGGGTGTCTGTAATCGCGGAGTAGCTATAGCTAACTACCCTCTAAGAAGTGCAGGTGTTCCTAAGATTTACTCATTTCTACCGCAGATTCATATAGTCCTACTCGAAGATCGTGGCTCCCCTCATAGCCCTCGCAAAGGGCGCCATTCGAGGAAAAAAGCTAGGGATAGTACCTTAGGAGGAGGCTTAGAGTAAGGCTTTCTCTGAACTTAAAGCAGCTTTTTAAACTACGCCTATACTTCGGCACTTTAACCCTGCGTCTCGAAAACTAAGGCCCTAAGTAGACCGAGTAACTTGTGTTACTTAGCTTACTTACCTACTTCTCTGACTTGGCCTACTCGTATGTACCCCCGAGAAACTCGGCCTCTCCTAAGCTACTCGTGTCGCAGACGCGAGTAGCTTACAGTACAAGAGTGCTACTAGTAAGTAACTCACTACTAGCAGTATACTAGCAGCAAGTAGCTTAGGCACGCAAGCCGAGCTACTCGAATCAAAACAATTTGCATGTAATAGATGTTAAAGTCATGATTTTAGTTAATACTATACATCTCGTTGTTGTCGCACTATGCTCTTTTACTATTTACACTAGACCTGACGTATGCCGCGAATTAAGCAGATTTGCTAACACTAAACACATATACAGCTTGAACGCAGCTCTCACGACGCCTCTTAAATTCAAGCAAGCTGCTATATCTGACTTGCGCCTTACGCCCGAAGACCTTAATTAGTATAGCTAGTAACAAATGCATAGCTACTACACACTATCCACATATCCTGTATTAGCCCTCACACATGAATCTTCTACTTGCCCTCATCCTCTATTCCGTTCTACTAGCTTACCTTCACTACTACCGACTTTCCTAAAGCGCTACTATTTCGCCCCTCCTGTAGCTTCTTGAAGGTCGCATCATTAAAGACCTTGTCGCTATAGCCCTTAATCTGCTCTGACAAGGTCGAGTCCGTGAATGTAGTATGCTACTACAACTAACTATCCCTTAACTTAGAGTCGTCGAGCGTATCCTCTACCTTCTCTACAACGTTTGACTAGTTGCTTATAAGATCACACTAATCGAGCAGAGCGCATGCTATGCTACATCATAATCGTTAGCTAATGTATACTACGTAGCTACTAAACTACTGCTAGTACCTCCTATTAATATCGAAGTACTAGCGGTATGTTAGTAGCATAACGCTAGTATACTACTAGCACACTTACCTAGCATTTTTTGCCTCTGCCTCTAGCAAAGCTTAGCTCCTACTGTCGCCTTAGTCTTTGTCCTTCGCGGTTGAGCTTCGTGTCCTATAGCTATTATCAATTACTACGCTAATGCGTAGAGTCAATAATCGCACTTACTATGTGTTAGTAAGTCTTTGCGTTCCGCCTCTTACTAGAGCCGCGCTAGCGTTTATCTGTTATTAGCATGGTTTAGTCGATACATGAGTCCTCTCGCCTATACTACTTGTCTACACTAGTCACGATTAACCGCCTACTCTGTAGCTTAGGCCTCTCGCTACTTCCGCCTCGTTAGCGATAGCTGGCCCTCATGACATGCTAAGGCTACTAACCTTTCATCTTGCGTGTGTCTAGGTCAGGGCTCATCGACTATAGTAGCTTTCACACTAGACAAGTACATGTTAGCAATCATGGCTATGATGTTAGACGAGAAACTAACCTCGTTGTCACGACACCGTTATGCAGGGTGTCCCGCGACAATGGCTCCTCTAGTCCCTGCATCGGCTAGTCGTCACTGTCATAATCGCTTGCCTTACTACCATAGTTACTAACATTTGCCCTTCCGCTATTATAGCCCTCGCTCCCTCTATTAGTGTCCGCTTAAACATCCGCTACATGCTTGCGAACGCCTACTATTAATGACATTAAGGCCTGGCTTGATCGTCGTGTTAGGCTAACACTACGCTAACCTAACAATTGCGTACGACCTAGTAGAAGTTAGTACAGGCCCTCTTGATAATGTCTCCCCTATACTATTCTCGCGTAGCGCCTTTTGCCTCCGCAAGTCCTCGTATTCCCTCTCTAAGCCTATCATGCCGCGATCCTTCTTGATAGCTAGCGCCGCCTACACTAGTAGTGCTGTCTTGCCTTCGTCCTCCCCCCCTAATATACGTGCTATAATAGTCGCCATAATGACCTCCTGTCTGTTAGCATCGAGCTCTTCCTAATACTTCTTCTTCCCCTCAAAGATATCATCGATATTGACACTACTGACTAGAACCTATCTCGTCTTGCTAGCCTTTATCTTAAACTCCGAAGGGCTATTTCTGATCTAGGCTAGTAGGTATGTGATAGTAGCATACACGCTGTTTAACATGAAAGCGTTTACCTTGCGTGACTCTAAAGGATTCTATGCTAGTTTCTAATTAAACTAGAAGAACGCCTTCTTCATACAAAAGATCACGAGCGGGCTTAGAAACCTCCGGTCCTGTGACATGTTAGCGCTTTTAACGACATCTAAGCCTTCTCTCCTTACCTCTTCTTCGTTCTCGCATTCGAATCTGCTTTCTATTAACATGTCCGCGGCCTAGTCCTTCAAACCCTACTTATCGTCTACCTTGCTAGACTATGCGAGTATAGCTTCTCTAACCCTATTCGTGTAGTTGTTACGACACTAACGTAACCTCTGCCTTATCTACGCCCCTAACATTAGTACCTCCTCATAGGACCTACGGAGGTACTTATAGTATCTAAATCTACGTCGTCTAGCCTCGAGCTAACTCGACCTTTCATCCCTAGCATATCACGCGCTATGAGCTACTAGTTAATTGCAATATGCTTACAACTCGGATAGTAAGTAGGAGCTATAGGGTATAGTACAGAAATGCCCTTCTACCCTCGTGAAGCGTCTATCCACAAGAGTTCTTAGACTTTAACGAGCAAAGGCTCGATTAACTTGTCTTTATGCATAGGAGGGCTACTACGTATATCTTCGCTACTAGAGTAGTCGTATCCTTAGTCAGAGTTTGTAGTCTAGCTACTATTATAGCCTCGACGGCTACTCGACTAGCTCCTAGACTGACTTTGACTACTACTATCGCCCTAGCGGCTACGAGACTCGCTATTACGGTAGTTTTGACTGTTGCTGTCGCTCCTATGATTAGTAGGTCGGCTATTATAATAGCCTCGACAGATGCTTAGCTGCTATGTCTTTACCCTGTCATTCTTAGGTTTGCTACTATCTCATTACGCATCGCGAGATAATAACCGAAGCCTCTTGTACGGCCGATTCCGCCTTAGCGGTAAGGATAACCGCTTATATGTCTAGTCTCTTCGTGACTAGTATGTCGTCGTCTGTATACATGTTAGCATAGCCGCTATATGCGGGTAGCTTCTTACATTAGTTACCTTTATATAGGCTTTAGGCACTATAAAATCCTCATGCTCCTAGTTAGCTATCTCCTTGTTACTGTCGTCTATACTATCGCTATTATTGCTCGGCAGGTCTTCTAAATCATTCGCTAGATCGTAATTCGAACTGCCGCCAGATGACGCGGAACGTGACCTCTGTTATCTGTCTTTCTTTAAAGGCATAATCAAAGAAGGACGCGACTTAAAGGATTAGCAGAGAACAGAGCGTAGTATATCCTTCTTAGTCATGTAGGTCTAGTAGCAGGTTAGTAAAGGATAATATCTATAGCATGTAAATATGCACATACTACAAGTTACTGTCTAATGTAGCTACATGGCGTCTATTAATGCAGAAGAAGGAGAGGACGCAATATTTACAGTATCTTGCGACACGTAAGTGTCATCTAAATTCGGCTACCCCCGAAATTGCGCTTCCCTATTAGCCGGCGGTACTTTTAGCTTGCTAGCAGTATGCTATTAAAATACCGCTAGTAGAACTAGCCTTAGTTAGCATTGATTCTTTAATGATAGCTAGTATAGGTACTACGAAACATCCGCGCTATATAGTACGTCCGCCTATATGACATAGCCTAACGGATGTAGTTGCTCTGTAGTAGATCCTGCGTATATAGTAGTGAGATTCGTTCTGCATGTAAGAGAATATCCTGTACGTATTATTCTAAAGGCCTTCGAGCCACGTTTAAACTATAACAGCCATACTACCTTCATGTTAACCCTAGGTAATTGTCGACTTCTAGACTGTCTGCTGCCGATAGTTTGACGATATCTTGTATAGTAGATGCCGAAAACTAACCTCCTCTGCTCGTGTCTATAATACCTCTGCTGTCGCTAGGAATTTAAGTTGTAATTCCCTGCTACTACTAAAGAAGGCGCTCGTTTCCTAGAACATGCGCTCCTTCGCTGCTATTAACCGCGCAATTCGGCCAAGTAGGCTAAGCTGCTCTATCTGTTCTTCTAACGTAGCGTACAGGCGTAGGTAATTATTATGTCGAAGTATAAGGCCTGCTTTAATCATGCCTATACTCTGCTATTATAGCGCCTTAGGTTTGTAAATCGTGCCACGCTAGGTCTTAGAGGTTCTTGTCGAGGAAACACGCACACTTATCGTTCGGGCTATGCCTATATCATGTCTGTTTAAATTACAGATGTTAGGATTACTCGAAACACGCGTTGTTTATACTCGTTAGTCTCTTGGCTAACTTCAGATAAAAGATGCGGCGGACCCTTCCGCGCTTTTCGCACCTTATTGCCATAGCCGTAGCCGTTGTATATACGACACCGTATTGTCTATCTTCTAGTCTGCTACGACACTATCTGTAGTAGGCATGATCTAGACGCTAGGGTCCTAATAATTGTGGCACTTAAGACACGCATATAGGAACAGGATACTCAAGCCTATGCGCGTAAGGCAACTGTTTCCTTGCCTAACATGTACTGACTTTGACTAGTATCTCTAGTAGGTAGTAGAGAACGGTTACATCCTAGACAGATTTAACAAGATAGCTAGGTTCATCGGGCTAGATTACAGGTCGAAAGATAAGGCCATGATTATAGGGGACTTCGTGACTACTAATCCTATTGTTAAAGGCTACTAAGACGACCCTTAGTTACTCATATTAACCGTGAACAAAATTAAGAGTAGCATAACTCTTGCACCTGCTAACGCTATCACGATACTAGATGACAACTTAAAACAGTAGTTGACTAGGCAAGCCTGTAGTAGGGTTAGTCGTACTAGATTAATGCAGTTAGCGCGATTAACAGAGGCAATAAGATTTTACTAGGTTACGCTATAGAGCTAATTCGGAGAGTAGACTATGAACTGTTAGCAGACTAGTGACGACTTCATTAATACTATGCGCGATGATCAGGGCAAGTAGAGAGGCATAGGATCGTACAGGCTACGCAGGCTAGCGTAAGATGACAGATTAACTAGGGTTTAACTGCAATCTTGTGATAGAGTAATGCTAGTAGTCATGCGCGAGTAGTATCGTTTCAGATAGCGACTACATAAGTACCTCATCTAATAGAGTATATGCATAACACTGATCATCTCGTCCGTTCGAATGTACTTGACGACTACTAAATGCTAGTAGTATACTAGTAGTATGTCTACTACTACTACGTCAAGGTCCGACCTATAGATCGCTACCACACGTTTTAAACCCTTATAATCGACAGACAACGACTGCTAGTAGTATACTAGTAGCACTCCTACTATGTCTACGCTATACATCTAAGCCGTTAGTAATAGAGGGTATAACTCTGTGCATATGAATACTATACACTTTATATTTATATATGAAACTACTCGAAATTCGGGATTCCCGGCTAAAATAGCGCTTGTACTACCTACGATCGACAGAATGAGTTAGCTAATATAACTGCCGCTAGTATACTCCTAGCACATCCATTTTCGTCTACTCTAGGCCCTCCTTTACTACTACACTCTAATAACACTCGATTCTTCCATTAACCTAAACACTAACCCTAACCACGCATAGCTAGCTAACAGGATGAACTGTCTGAGCGGCAATCAGCTACCCGCGCGGCACGCGCACCTTTCTAGGGGTCAGGTGTTTATAGTGATTAACGCGTCTATGAGCGCCATAGCCTTTATAACATACTACATCGACAGTAGCTTCATAGCGTATACTATACTACATAGGCTGCGGCAAGGCATTAAAAGGTCATAGTAGTCATGCCCGGCATGTTCCTACCTACATGGCGGCGAAGTTTTAGCACTTCATTAATTAGAGCACTATGGATCTTAGACCCGACGAGAAATACGCGTCAGATTTGAACATCTCCTTAGACTCGAACGACAGAGTCGAAACTTAATTAGTAGACGATGTCCTCGCCTACGAGGAGGGGGCATTAGTCGACGATGCTGCGGGAGTAGATAGGTAGTATGTTACAAACGAGGAACTAGTTATAGTCGTCGAGCCTATGTTTAATGAGGCTCACATGTAAGAGAAAGAGATAGTAGCGACGGCTAGGGCAATCGACAATGACAGCAGTAACATCGACGCGCTTAGTCTCTACGACGACCTAGCAGCATTCACAAGAGACGCCACATCTCTAGATAGACGATATAGAGACACGAATAGTAGCTAAACAGGTAGGCTACATGGCGTCACGAGCGAGCACAGCTTAGCTTTAATCTATATGCGTGCTAGTAGGCTGTTGTCTGCTAGGTACGAGTAACTATACAAGCGGACACCTTTTAGCGTAGGTAGTCTCACGGTAGGCAGGCTAATCAAAGTGTACGTTAAGCCGCAATCCTACCGAGTTAGTAATAACCTTGACTAGGTCTAACGAACAGACAGATAAGGAACTTAATAAATAGGGCTATGCCTTCTTCTAAAGTAATGCAGATGTAGTATTCGCATACTAGCTCTTATACGAAGGCATTTCGAGTAACGCTATCGATCGGTTATTCAAGAATCCCCGGCTGCAGAAGATCTACGAACTACTTAGCTTTCGGTTAGGCGTAGAGCTTAAGGACAAGATCTAAGAAGTAAGTGCCTACTAACTACTATTCATTATAAAGTAGAGTATTACGAACATCGAATTAGAATCTCTACAGTCGACCTCTAGTGTTAAGACAGTGCCTCTAAGGCACCGGAAAGTCAAAGACGTTATGCGCTTTCTTATAGGGCACAAGGGTTTCAGGAATGATCTCGTGTACGCGCCTTATCGCCTTAAGACTCTAGATGACCCGCCTAGGCGGATCTATTAGGACATAGCCTCTACAGACTAGTAGTAGGACAAACAGAAAGAGCTTAGAATAGACAGAGCGACAATTATGCTACTAATTCTTGCTAGTAATAAGACACAGGTTACTAATCATCAAGGTGACCTAATCGCATAGCTAGTATACTTGACGATTAGCAACCTGCCTAGATCGGTTCGTAACTCTAACTATCGACTAGGCAGTGTGCTCCTAGCGATGCTACTAGTAGTCAAAGGCGGGAAAGGAAGCATCAGGGACGAGCTATACTATCGCTACATGAAGACAATGTTCGACCCTATTACTAAGCTCGCTGCAGGCGAGGGCCTTGACGTCTTATGTGCGGATGGCGAGACACAGCGATATTTCCTAAATATCGCAGTATACGCGAGCGACTACTAAGAACAGGTGATAATTACAGGCGTGAAGAATAACCGCTACTACACGATATGTACAATTAATCTAGAAAAACGCGAAGACCTCGAAGTAGTTCACTATAGCGGATACATAAGGACACGCAAATACAAATCATGCTCTAGTAAGTAGCGAAGAAGGACTAGGGCAGCTACGTGCATGACCTACTAAACTTCGCATTTAGGGACCCTAGCCTAAATATCTATAAGACGCTAATAGTAGACGTGCTCTACTTACTCTTCAAGAGCGTATTAATATACGTTATAGATTAGACGCGAGATTTGCTTAAGAGTTAACTACCTCTGTCTTCGAAGCGAGCTAGAGTAGTACTCCTACAAGCTAAGGGCTAGCATAAAGTAGCAAGAAAGAGTAACAAAGGCAAGACTGTTGTAGATCATTAATCAGATGTCATTATTAACTGTCGCTTCGCGGTAGTGCCTGCATTTAGGAACCTCTAGGTGTTTAGCCAGATATCCGCAATAAGCTAATAGACAGGCTAGGAGTAGAAGAGTATGCTACGACAGTTACTCCTAGTCTTCATGCTACTATTAGAAGATGCTAAGGCACATGGCGCTATCTAGTTCTTGCGGGCGATAGTAGACTTCTCTTAGTTAGTGTAATATCCTTTACATGATAGCGAAACGCTCCGGTTTATAGTCCTTGCCCTATTCTGATGCAACTAGTATAAAGAAGAGTTTAGGGAGTATCGCATAAGCAAAGGAGAGCTAAGAAAGAAGAAAGCGTAGACAGAGCGAGCAGAGGAGCCTAAGATAGTAGACAATATGTGTAAACTATAAGGGCACTTTAATTTTCCTAAGTTTTATGCCCTTACATACTACGTAGACATGATACGGCTCTTCGGCAACGCGCTAGACCTTAACACTAGCTACTTCGAACACAAGCATGTTAAATACGTTAAGAAGCTATTCAAATTGACTAACAAGAAGAACGGATAGGAGGACTAGATTATGGAGCACTTCTAGCGAAAGATTACTATGCTTACATTCTTTGATACTAGCCTAACGTTCTAGTAGCAGACTAAGGCCGAACGTCAAGAGGCTTAGGAGCGCGAAGTGCCTTAACCGACAGAGCAGAAGGATGTCGAAGCCTTCCTTAGCTAGCGAAGGCTAAGATCTAGCTAATCGTTACTAGGTAGAGACATATAGAGGACAGTTAGTAATGTAGTAGCACACATAGGGCTAGAGGTAGGGCCTTACTTCCGTCATGCTACTATAGTGTTTGTTAAAGAGTACTAGGTGTCGTCTAATACAACATTGACGTCGAATACAATGCGTCTTAATCCTGACAGGATCGAGGGAAGACCGGATTAGGTTAACGATTTAGATGTATCTTTCCATGCTAGTATATAGTGCTAGAAGATACATCATAAGGATCCTGACGATCTATCTGCAACTAAGCCAGACGTTGTTAGATATACCCTGAACTAGCAAGGAATCTAGCATAATCGCTGTAACAACTAGCTCTAGGTCTAGGAGTACGAAGTGCTGCTAGTTACAGACGAGACTACTAGCGTTAATAGACAAATCGACCTAGTCGTCGCCTTTAAGGGCCGGCTGCCTGCTCGCCTGTTATATGTCGTAACCTTCTAAGACAAGAAATCGCGCGTCATAGTAGACAGCTATAACTACATAATACTAGCACACAATAAACGTCCGACCTACACAGGTGTGTTCGTAGACCTATTCTAGCCGAAAGATCCGGCTAGAAGAGCAGACGATGTTCATGGCATGACAGTAATCATAGCGATGCGTTCTAGCCTATAGGAAGGTACTCTGTAAGGTCGCTACATCTACAGGCTTACTAGCGTCTACTATAGTATCTACGTTATGCTAACAGACGAATATAATACCTCTAGCCGATATGACATGTACATTAACAACACTGCTGACTTTGAGACCTACAACTTCATATACAATGCGGACTAGGAGGAACAAGAGTCTAGGGTAGTAACTAAACATAAGCTACATCGCCTAAATATAGCTAAGGAGCGCAATATTGCGGCTACTAGTAAGGAAGGGCCGCTATCGCTTAAGCGTGGCGTCGCTAGCAGCTCTACTTAGGACTAATCGAGGAGAAACAAACGCAAACGATCGTAACATGCGTAACGAATGCTATACTAGTAAGCTCGATGAAGGTAGCACGCTACAAGGAGGGCTCCTAGCACGTAGTTCTTCTAGCTAGCACTAGTAGACTTAATGACTTAGCCACTTAGCTGACCTGTGCCGTAGTTAAACATGATGCTAATCGGGGTAGGCGACATAATAACTCCTTTGTAGATCTTGTTACAAAGCTCGGCTAGGAGCTAGAAACATAACTAGTTAGCATATGTATGTATGATTAGTCAGAATCGCGGCTACTAACCTTGAGAAAGGGAAACTCGTGTTTAGCAATGACGGCTGCGAGCTTCTTTTCGACAGCAGGCACGTCGCCAAGAGGTAGATGCTTAGTAAGTTCTTAAGAAAGTCATGAATTGCCGCCTGCTACGGCTAGAAGCAGGTCTTCTACCTACATGCATAACTACTTATTAGTCATGCCGCAGGATTAGCAGTTAGTGCTACTAGCCGAAAGTCTCTCATCGCATGCACATCTCTCTGCTAGCTAGCGTCTAGGCAGCTAGCTAGCTTATCTACCTCG
>JADDMT010000001.1:424167-863860 GCA_021401465.1 Teratosphaeria epicoccoides | reverse complement strand
GTTGTGGCACTCGAGATTACTCTTGTCGAATGGCTTCTTCAGACCATTCTAGGGAGGAGAGCCCTTCCGCGGCTTTCCTCGGGGTCTATTCCTCGGACGCCCCTTAGTCGCATCTAACTCCATAGGTGTCATGAGTGTCAGGAGTACTGTCCGGAGTACTGTAGGATACAGGATCATGTAGGTCCTAAGTGCTATAAGTCATAGTACCGTCATGGGAGTACTATAAGTCATAGGCATAGTCATAGAAGAAAGGATCTGTCACGTGAGGACAGATCCCTGGATCTATAGGGTTAGTCTACAGATCCATGGGCTTATAAGGAAGAAGGGATCTGTTACGTGATAACAGACCCTTGGATCTGTAGGGTTAGTCTACAGATCTACAGACACGGATCTGTTAGGTCTGTCGACAGATCTAACAGAGCTGCTCTGTCGCTCTCTAGTATATAGGGATGGCTTTAGGACAGGTAGTTAGGAGCTTCGTGCTTAATCTCAATTCAATCCTCTCTTGCTTAGAGGAGAGTTAGTTACAAGGTTAACTGCTATTGTCGATATTCTGCACAGCTCCCAAGTCTAACACCTAGTCACCTTCCTGCTATCGGCACCTACCCTTATGACATTTTAAGCACTACTTCTAGGGAAGCATCAGGAGACTCGGCGAGCGCTTAACATACGCCTATGTCAAGTAGTTCTTCAACTGTCAGTTCAAGCTCTAGCGACAGTCAACCGATACCACGAGAACAAGTTGCTACTATACCTCAAATCACGTAGTAGCTCGAATCTATTCACCTTAGCGAGATGGCTCTAGCATCCGTCGCAGGTTCAACTACCGGGAATGGACACGGCAACAACGGCTTCAAGATGGGAAGCCCTACAGAGTTCACAGGACAACGATCTCAAGTCGAGATACTTATCCTACAATGCTAGTTAGCATTTAACGTGGATACGGAACAGTTTACGACACATCATAAGCGAATGATGTACATTGTCTCTTACCTGAAGGGACCGGCGTTCGAGTTTATCTAGCCTCATCTAACGGATTATCTGGATCACGTCAGCAGCGCCGAAGCCAGGAAGACGACGACTAGGGAGATTCTTAACTCAGACAAGTCTTTGTTTAAGGCATTACGCGAAGCATTCGGGCTCGGTAATAAGCAACAAGAGGCCGAAAGAGCTCTCCTAGGAATCTAGCAGAAGGGTTCCGCCACGAAGTACCGCGCGGACTTTCAGACCCTCTCTGCTCGAGTCGACTAGAATGATAACGCTTTAGCCGCTTAGTTCTACTAGGGACTGAAGGAGACGGTTAAAGATGAAATTGCCTGAGGAGATCGGCTAACGACACTCAAGGAAATGAGCGATCTCGCGATTAGAATCGATAATCGCATCTAGGAACGACAGCAAGAACGACAACATGGAAATCGCAAGCCGGCGCAGGCTAACCATAAGGTCTAACGATCGGCACCGAAATGGCGAAGCGATTACTACGGTCTCTAACCTATGGAGTTAGATGCGACTAAGGGGCGTCCGAGGAATGGACCCCGAGGAAAGCCGCGGAAGGGCTCTCCTCCCTAGAATGGTCTGAAGAAGCCATTCGACAAGAGTAATCTCGAGTGCCACAACTGCGGAAAGAAAGGACACTTTTCCCGCGAATGTTTTGCTAAGAAGCAACGACAAGAGCTGCCTAGGATAGAGCAGGCTCGCGCGACAACGACGGCACCTAAGCAAAAGGTCGCCGCTACTCGAGAACCGGACCATGCTGTACTTACTTAGACTGCGTGCTACGACGACGATTGTCGAATTCACAAGAGTGATAAAGATGGTTCCGGATAGTACCCTAGCCGAAACAAGGCATAGTCGATCTGTGCGCTAAGGGGTACACCTTCTAGTACGACAGTCCTAAGAGAACAGGAACTAGAAGAAGAAGAAGAAGGTTCAGACGACAACTACGAGCTTGTCGAAGCCGTCATTCCTGATTCCGAGGAAGACGAGAGCATAGAGCGATAGGCCATGCCGCTACATGACATCGGACTCGACATTATCCGGATCATACAGAACTAGTAGGCTCAGGCTTGCCCATGGATTAATGGAGTACAACACGTCGACTAGCTTCAGTATGACGAACTAGCCGACCGTATGCGACGACACCTAAGGAGACTACCGGTCGTAGCTTAACCTCACGCGCATCAGAAAGTTGTCCAAGAAATTGTACCGTTCGGGGTAGAGTTCACGCCCTAGGGAGGCTACCTAACCCACGAAGGTATTCAGATTCCACGAGCGCTACGACTCTAAGTCTATCATTTAAAGATAGAGTACGCAAGGAACGCGCAGGAACAGCGAGGCCAAGAACGCGAACGATCTCTTAGGCCAGAAAACGGTAACGCTTACAGAAGAAGCCGAGACCGCACGATCCCTGAACTAGTCCATGAAGACAGTTATTCGGGAAACGATGAGGTCCGCCGAAATTAGACCCACGGACAGACCAGACAGGGCTGCAACGATGTGCCGCGATCGGCGCCAGATACGCGAACAACCTTAGAGTATGGTTGCACATCGACGAGACGCTAGCCAGGGCCTTAATAGATTCAGGATGTACTGGAATCTTCATGACGCCCAAGTTCGCTAGGACAGCTAGGATAAAGCTACAGGCGAAAACGAATGCTTTCTCGCTACAAGCGATCGATGGAAAGCCGGTCACGTACAACCAAGGAATAGTTGACGAGGAGACCGAGATGATGCCTCTGCGGATAGGACGCCACCGAGAGATGCTCTAGTTCGACATCACGGAGTCGCTAGGCTCGGATGTAGTACTAGGGTTGCCATGGCTAAGGAACGCTAACCCCTATATCGACTAGAAGAATAAGAGGATCTAGTTCCCAGAACTCTCAAGATCGATACCTCTACCTGTAGTGCACGACGCACTAGGCAAGATCGAAATATGTGCTATGACTTCAAGCGAGATGGTAGCTGCTATTAAGGATCCAGAACAGGAAGTGCACGTCCTATAGGTCAAAGCAACGCAATCGGAAGTCAGGGTCGAATTTACAGTTCCTAATGAGTATAAAGAGTTCGCTACTCTTTTCGAGGAAGAACCCGACTAAGAAGCTCTGCCAGAACACTAGGAGTAGGACTACGGGATACCCTTACTCCCTAGCAAGACACTAACGAAGCAATCAGTTCGCCCGTTATTAGCAGCGAAACTAGAGATTCTCCGGAAATACCTAGAAGACAACCTCCGGAAAGGCTTCATTCGCGAGTCGTAGTCCCTGGCCGGATATCCGATCCTGTTTGTGCCTAAGGGGGAAGATGACTAGCGACTCTGCGTAGATTATCGTGGATTAAACGACATCACGATAAAGAATAGTTATCCGCTTCCTTTGCTCTCGGAATTGCAGGACCGCCTGCAAGGAGCAATGTGGTTCTCGAAGTTCGACATACCCGGAGCGTATAATCGAATTCGAATTAAGGAAGGCGAAGAATAGAAGACTGCGTTCCGAACTAGGTTCGGGTACTACGAGTACATAGTCATGCCATTTAGGTTGACAAACGCCCTGGCTACATAGCAGGCATTTATTAACAATGTGCTACGAGAGTACCTCGACGTCTTTGTAGTTGTATACCTAGACGACATCCTCGTCTATTCCCGGACGATCGAAGAACATAGGACTTACGTACGTAAGGTACTTCAGAAACTCCAGGACTACCGACTAAAGGTCAAGCCGCAGAAGAGCGAGTTTCATAAGCAGGAAGTATAATTCCTTAGCTACGTAGTAGCATGGAATGGAATCAAGATGGACACTAAGAAAGTCTAGGTCGTAAAAGAGTAGCCTACGCCGACTAATGTTAAGGAAGTATAGTCCTTCCTTAGATTCGCTAACTTCTACAGGAGATTTGTGGCAAACTATTCGAAGATCACGGCACTACTTACGACTCTTACGACGAAGGATACACCATTCGTATGGGACGACGCCTAACGGAATGCCTTCAAGGAACTCAAGCGACGATTTACAGATCAGCCGATCTTACTTGTGTTCGACCCGGATAAGCCTATCATAGTCGAAACAGATGCCTCCGACGTAGCACTCGGGGCATGCTTGAGTCAACTAGGACCGAGTAGACGACTACAGCTAGTCGCCTACTACTCGAGGAAATTGTCTGGACCGGAACTCCGATATGACGTCCACGACAAAGAACTTCTAGCCATAGTAGACGCCTACAAGGCCTGGCGGGTCTACTTAGAAGGTTCTAAGCACTAGGTCACGGTCTACACAGACTATGAGAACTTGCGATACTTCATAACGACGAAAGAGTTAAACTGACGACAGGTTCGGTAGAGCGAGGAGCTCTCTAGTTTTAACTGCAAGATCGTCTATCGCAAGGGGACCGACAACGCACGCGCCGATGCACTTAGCCGCCAGACGGACTACATGAAGGGCGTGAAGCGGGAGAAACATGCTATTCTCCAGGAAAATAGCGATGGCACGCTAGGAGTCAACCGACTCGCGGCCACGACTATTACATGGACTAGTAGGTTTCAGGACGACCTGAAGAACGCCCTAATCCATGACCTAACCGCACTCGCTGTCCGCGACGACATTGATGGACAGGAGGATTAGGAAGACGAAGACGGAATCCTTCTGTTTCAAGGATTAGTATACGTGCTAACGTCTTTACGATCGGAACTACTACGCCTCTGACACGACGTACCTCAGGCAGGACACCCGGGAGTGTCTAAAATGAAGCAAATTCTCCGACAAGAATATTACTTCCCTGGGATGAGCAAGGCAATCGAGGACTACGTCTGTCGATGTGTGACTTGCCGACAAAGTAAGCATGACCGTCACAGACCGTATAGGCTACTACGACTACTAAAGGTACCTTAACGGCCATAGGAATCGCTCGCTATGGATTTTATCGTTAAACTACCTTAGTCGAGAGAACCCGCGACTAATGAGTTCTTCGACGGGATCATGGTAGTAGTCGACTAATTCACTAAGTTCGGGAAATTTATCCCTTACCGCGAAGACTTCAAGACTAAAGATATCGCGCATGTCTTCATCAAATAGGTAGTAGCATTACACGGCATGCTACAGGACCTAGTAACAGATCGAGGATCCGTGTTTACCTCTAACTTCTAGAGAGCCCTAATGAGACAATTCTAGGTCAAACATCGATTAAGTACTTCCTTCTACCCTCAGACGGATGGACAGACAGAACGCCTAAATCAGACGTTAGAACAGTACCTTCGATCCTATGTTAATAGGGACCAGAACAACTAGGTAGAGTTGTTGCTAATGGCACAGCTCGCGTATAATAGTACGCCAGCAGAGTCGACAGGACTCTCGCCATTTCAGATGGCGTATGGATCAGCTATAGAAGACATTCTAGACGTCTTAGCTAGTAATCCGAACCTAGCAGCACTCGGACGAGTAGAACATCTACGCCGACTGCAAACAGAAGCACGACTCGACCTGCAGTTCTATTAGCAGAACATGGCACGGTACGCGAATCGTAAGAGAATTAAGGGACTAATTCTAAAGGAGGGGGACAAGGTGTATCTCCTCCGCCGTCACATCAAATCAGACAAACCGAGTAAAAAACTAGACGCTGTAAAACTAGGACCATTCAGGATTAAGGCCAAGACAGGACCAGTCAATTTTGAATTACAGCTACCCGAGCAGATGAGAATACACCCTGTGTTCCATGTCTCTCTGCTAGAACAAGCAGCGCCGGACGCCGCACTGTAATCAGAACCCTTACTACTCGACCCTGAAGTAGAAGAACCGGAGTACTCTGTCGAAAGGATTATCGACACTCGCTAGCGGGACGGACAGCGACAGTACTTAGTAAAATGGGAAGGATATGGGAGTACTGAGAACACCTGGGAACCCCTAGAACACCTGCGAAACTGTTAGCAAAAGATACGAAGTTTCGAGAAAGGAACGAACCTAGGAAGAAGATCCTAAGCCACGACTAGACTCCTGCGGGACGCTGTCGACCGGCTCGGCTATCACGCCATCCAGGAAACCCTAATATGAGGAGTTAGCGAAACCCTCTATTGCGCTCCATGTCGTAGGACTAAGAGCGAGACCCGCGGAAGGATCTAGGTCAAGAAGAAACCCGGCCTGCGTAAGAGCTTGTTCCTCGGCCTCCTCCTCCCTGATCTCGCGCTCCTCGAGAGCGCGACCATCTTCGACCTCCTAGTCGACTGCGTCTAACTGTTTTCGAAGACGCATCTCCTTCGCATGCGCCTCTAGCATCTTCTGCGAAGCTTCGGCTAGGACTACCTTCGCACGATCGAGATTAGCAATTAGTCTTTTCCGCCGATCGCCTAACTTCTTCCATTCGACCTCTGTCACCTTCGCGTCGCAACTCCGACAGTTGCTAAAGTGACATTACGAACATTTCCCCGAGGAAATGTGTACCCGACAGACGAGCTTTAGCTCTTGACACTAAGTACAGGACTTCATGCTATCCTGGCCCTGACGATGGATTCGATTCGCGCGGCGTTTGCGTTTCTGCGTTAAAGGGGCGTCAGTGTCTAGAATGACACAAGGCAGTGATGTAGAAAGAGAAGACATCACAGTTTAAAAGAAGAAACAAGAGAAACCCCGCACTAATGAGGTAGCTCAGGGACGAGCTAGACTAAGAGGGGGATAGTGTCATGAGTGTCAGGAGTACTGTCTGGAGTACTATAGGATACAGGATCATGTAGGTCCTAAGTGCTATGAGTCATAGTACCGTCATAGGAGTACTATGAGTCATAGGCATAGTCATAGAAGAAAGGATCTGTCACATGAGGACAGATCCCTAGATCTGTAGGGTTAGTCTATAGATCCATAGGCTTGTAAGGAAGAAGGGATCTGTCACGTGATGACAGACCCTTAGATCTGTAGGGTTAGTCTACAGATCTACAGACACGGATCTGTTAGGTCTGTCGACAGATCTAATAGAGCTGCTCTGTCGCTCTCTAGTATATAGGGATAGCTTTAGGACAGGCAGTTAGGAGCTTCGTGCTTAATCTCAATTCAATCCTCTCTTGCTTAGAGGAGAGTCAGTTACAAGGTCAACTGCTATTGTCGATATTCTTCATAGCTCCCGAGTCTAACACCTAGTCACCTTCCTGCTATCGGCACCTACCCTTATGACAGCCTGCCTCTAAGCCGGTCCCGAGGACTAAGCCGTAAGTTACTCACTCGAATCCTGTCGCGTGCGTATAGCTAACACATTGTAGCGCTGCCGCCTACGCCGCCTCGACGCTACTGTCTAAGAAGAAGAAGAGGGCTAGGGCCGAAATTGAGGTCAGCGACGAGGAAGCCGAGCCTTCCCTGCTTGCGACCCGCACTGCGTCCGTCAAGACGCTAAGGCACAAGCCTCTAGGCCAGATCTTTGAGGATGAGGAGGATGACGACGTTCAGGATACCTTCGGTCCTAACGTGATCCCTTCGCGCTATAGTGTCACTACACTAGTTACGCCTGAGAGAGACACCGAGTCCGATGATGTAGTCGACACTCATGTCAAGAAGCGCAAGATGATCTCGAGGGCCGAGCGTGACAGCCGCAAGCGCGCTCGAGTCTCTTCGCCTTCTGATGCTAAGGATGAGGTAGTCGTCGCGACTAGGCGCGGTAAGGGTGTCGCTAGTTCTCTGGCTACTATAGGCTCTGAAGACGAGCTCCCTCGCAACCTACTAAAGAAGAAGATGCTAGCCTCTCTTCGTGGCGTTGCTACCCCTGTTACTTATGGTCGCTTCGGGGTGTTTAGTAGACCCTGTGCGGGTAGGCAGTCCCTAGCAGACCGTAACAAGAAAGACTCTCCTGCTTCGGGTTTAGTCAGGAAGCCCCTAACTAGTAGTCGCTAAGCATTAGCTACGAAGCTAATCCGAGCATGTCTCTTGTTCTTCTTGGGTTTATTCTAGGTGTGCCTTTAGGCATTAATGATGTATAAGTAGGGCGTTTGCTTCTCGTTGTCGCTTCGCGCGTTATGCACTACATACACGTGTTAAGAATTCTGCTCCGGAACCCTTATCTTCCCACGAATCGACCTCCTTAAGCCCTGCTCACGCCTCCTCCGCTCTTCGAATTCACGAATAGCTTCCGGAGCGTTCTTGCAGTCTTCGGCCGGAACCTATTGTGTGTACTTAGGTAGGTATCCTTTCTACTTCACTAGATAGTGCGTTGCGCCCTTGCGCCGCATACTGTCCTTAATACCCTCGACTTCCTACTCTTCGTTCTCTTCTGCTACTAGCATCGGGTCCGCGGGCTCTTCGCCCTCGCGCTGTACCTATGGTTCGAGTAGAGATACGTAGAAGATGTCGTGTACACGATACGACGATTGCAACGATAGCCGGTACGCCTGCGAGCCTATCGCGTCGCGTATCCGGAAGGGTCCGACGAACCTTGGCGTCATCTTCTTGCTTGGAAGTTTCAGCTTAAGATTCTTCGTTAATAGTAACACCTTCGTACTAACTGCGTACTGCATCGGTTTAGCACAGGCGTTATTATGTTTAATCTAGGATTCTGAGGCCTTTTTCTAGTGTTCTATTAGCACCGAATGTACCTCGCGCATACGCCGCACTGATTCCGCGGCGGCCGGCACCCTCTCCTCAGAAGACTCGTCCTAAGGCGGTTCTAGGTGTATTTCCGGATCAAAGCTATAGAGAATCTGAAATGGCGACATGCGCATAGTAGCATGCACGCTGTTATTGACTGCAAATTCCGCCATAGGAATTGCGTCGGCCTAGGCATCCTAGTTCTTAGCGTAGTAGCACTAGAGGTACTACTTAAGAGTCTAGTTCATACGTTTAGTCTGACTATTAGTCTGTAGATAGAATGCTGTACTTAGGCGGTACTTGACACGTGCTTCAAACACAAATTCTTGCTAGTATTCACTAGTAAAGACAGAACCTCGATCTAATAGGATACTTCGGGGGACACTGAAGCGCCGTATGACTTCGTCGCGAAGTAGCCGCGCAAGCTCGCCGCTTGTGCACTTTTTCGTACATAGGATGAAGATATTCATCTTTGAGTATCAGTCGACTACTACAAGGACAGCATCAACTACATTGCCTTTCTACTTTGCTAGCGGCAAATCGGTAATGAAATCCATGGTCAAGTCTTGCCATGGTCTCTCTAGTAGTAGGAGCGCCTAAGCATCGCCATAGGGGCGATAGCGCCGAGATTTGCTAATCTGGCACGTCTAGCAGGATTTGACATAGTCAGAGACATCCTGTTCTAGCGTAGGCTACTAGTATTTGCGTCTGAGAAGTGCGTTCGTCTTCTCTACGCCAAAATGGCCCGCGAGTTTATTGTCATGATGAATATGGAGGAGCTGCGAACAGAGTACGTAGTTAGCAGGTACGTAGAGCCTATTGTTAAAGTACTACAAATCGCCCGACTTAGTCTAGTACTTCGGACCGCCTGCGGTGTCCTAGAGGGCTACACCCTCATTAATTAACTCCGGTTCTCGCTCTTGCAACCGCTAAATAAGTCTCGAGACTTCTTTAAAGGGTTCTTTAGACATCGCATGCTTACCGCATGTGAGCCGGTTAACTACCGCACGGATCGAGCTAGACACGGTCGCTATAACTGCCAGATAGGAGGGTTCGTTACTAGCGGAGGCCGTGGGGCCCCATTAGACCTGCAGTCGACCTACAAGAGGAGCTAACGACAGATCGCCGCCCTAAACTGCAAGCTTCGTTTGCAGCGTAGGGAGAAGCTGTCAGTTACTCTCTTCCCTAGTGTCGTAGTCTAGTCGTCGCGAAGGACTGTCAGCCGGATTCGTCTTTCCGGAACGATGCTAGATGACAAAGTCAAAGCTAGCGAGGAAAGTCGCCTACCTTGCTTGCCGACTACTTAGCTGCTTCACGCCCATGAAGCCGCGAAGGTTGTTATAGTCGGTAAGTACCTTAATAGGGTACGCTACGCCTTCGAGGTAGTGTCGGTACTCCTTGAAGCTGTTAATAATAGCTAAAAGCTCTTGGTCGTGAGTCTCGTAGTTAAGCTTAGCGCCCTGCATCTTCCGCGACTAGAAGGCAATTAGGTACTATCGCGCACTGCCTTCGTACGACTAGAGCTGCGATATAATTGCGGCTATTACGAATTTTAAAGCATCGGTCTCTATCCGGATCTTCGCAGCAGGGTCAAAGTGCTGAAGTATAGGCGTAGTTTGAAAAGCTGCTTTAAGTTCAGAGAAGGCCTTGCTCTAAGCCTCCTCCTAAGGCACTTTCCCTAGCTTTTTTCCTCGAACCGCGCCCTTTGCGAGGGCCGTGAGGGGAGCCACGATCTTCGAGTAAGATTGTATGAATCTGCGGTAGAAGTTAGTAAATCCTAGGAACACCTGCACTTCTCGGAGGGTAGTTAGCCGCAGCTACTCCGCGATTGCGGACACCCTTTAGTCATCTATGATGACTCCTTCCGTGGAGACGATGTATCCGAGAAACTTAATCCTATCTGTCAGGAATGAGCACTTCTTTAGGTTTGCGTACAGAGCGAACTTGCGGAGCCGTTTAAGCACTATACTTAGATGCCGAATATGCTCCTCCTTTGAGTCGGAATAGACTAGTATATCGTCTAAATATACTACGTAGCAGGTGTCAACGAGGCCGGCTAGGGCCCGGTTAATATACGCTTGGAATGTCGCTAGTGCGTTAGTCAAGCTAAACGGCATCACTATATACTCGAAGTGTCTGTACTACGTTTGGCATGCGGTCTTCTACTTGTCGCCCTTTCGGATCGGTATCTAGTAGTAGGCGTCCTTCAAGTCGATAGACGAGAAGATGGCGGCGCGACTAAGGCGGTCAAGCGTCTCGCTAATAAGTAGTAGGGGGCAGCGGTTCTTCTAGGTTACCGCGTTAAGGCCCCTATAGTTAACGCATAGGCGGAGCGTGTTATCCTTCTTCGGGACGAACATAACTAACGCTCTAGCCTCGCTGTCGCTTCGTCGGATCCACGCGTTCCTTTGCGCCTTGTAGAGGTAGTCTCGAAGTGTCTCGAGCTACGACTCCGACATGGGGTACAGAGGTCGATGCGGAGGATTGTAACCCTCCTTAAGGTTAATCGCATGTTCTGCGTCTAGGGCCCGGGCATAGGCCGTAGCCTCTACGTCGAAAATATCGGCGTATTCCTCTAACTCAGGCGGAAGGGTAACGTCTTCCTTGACGTTCCGTATGTAGACCGCATACACGCATTAGACCTTCTTCATGTCCTTGTAGAAGCTGTGTACGTCACGCATCCGCACTGCAGGAACTTCGCCTATAGAGCTGTAGAACTAGTTGTTAGTAGCTCTATTAACAACGACTCCCTGCTTGTAGCGCTAAGGGCGGCCGAGTAGGAGCTCCTCATTAGGAACGTCTTCAGCGTAGAAGACTTCGTTAGTCTCGCGCACTTCTCCTGAGGAGTCCGCGAGTTAGAGGCGCACGTTATACGCGCCTCAAGCTGCTGCGCCTTCGCCCCAAAAAGACTTCATGGTAGGCAGTAGGGCTCCTAGGATCGGCTTCAAACCGAGCCGTACGATTACCCTCTAGGGTATCACGTTAACCTCCGCAAGGTCATCTAACATACAGTCTACTAGCTCGAGCGAGCCATTAACTCGGACCGCGCCAGATAGGCGCTAGGCAGGCCACGAGTCTACACTATTAGTAACAGACAGCTTGGATACCCGTAGTAGCCATTCGGTTGTCTCGGGCTTGTCCTTCTTTCGCCTCCCCTCTAGGGAGGTTTCGGACACCTTGCTTACCTTCTTCCTATCGCTTCGTTTAGGACAGCGAGCTGCCTAGTAGTCCCTCGCTCCACAGATGTGGCAGTTACTCGGAGGCTTCTCGCTACCGTCTTTTGGCTCGGAGGGCTTGCTCCTCCGGAATGAACTACCGCGTTAGACGTGACCCCTAGGGCGCTTGTAATAGCGGCCCTTTAGTAGGTCCTCGGGGCTTAGATGCTTATTGTCCTTACCGCCTGATTTTCCATTTCGCTTCAAGGTGATTTCTATACGTGTCGCAAGGGACACAAGGTCTTGCCGAGTTGTCGGAAGTTCATGAAAAGTCATGATTGTGTTCTAAAGATCGTCATTAAGTTTGACGAGCAAGTGCCGCACGCGTTGCGTCTCGGTATAGGGTAGCATCTGTCTCTCGAGCGTGGCGAGATAGGTAGCGAAGCTAGAGGTTGTTTATCCCTTCCCCTGCTTAGCCTTCTTGTACTCGACAGACACAGTAAGGGCGCGATTCCCCGGATCCTCGACCTAGTCGACACAGAACTAGCGAAAGTCCGCCTACATATACGTTCTGTCATAGACCTACATAAGGTTATACCGCTCATGCTAATTGTTGCGAGGTTCCTTATCCTCTTCGAGCTACATCACACTGAAGGCGACTCGTTCGCCCTCCATGGAATATCCACGTAGGTTAAGCACGAAAACTGCCTTACACGCCTGCAAGAAAGTTTGAGCCTCCTTTAAGGTGTCTCCCTTAAACAGCTTCGGGTTACATGCGTTACGACTACCTCCTAGTTAGCCTACTATGGCCCCGAATTTAGGCACTAAGTTCGCAGGCACACGCGGAGGGTCTGCGCCTCCTAGTAAGTTGTCTTCGCAGGTCCCTAGTGTGAAATCTCGCTAGATTTCTTCGTCTGCTAGTTCGTTAGTACTACTCATGGCGACGTCTTCGTCGTCCTCGCCGTTGTCGCTGCTAGGAGTAGTACGGCTCCGGCTCTAGTTCGCAAGGCAGTTCGCGACCTAATTGACAATCATGGCTATAAGGGCCAGGTCGATAGTCAGGGTTAGCTGTAGTCCCTATGCGGGGGGTCTATTGCCTAGTCCGCCGCGTAATTGTCCCCTAGCGGAACCGTCGCTCGATGTAGTGTCGCTTGTAGCGGTTACTTCTGCGGGCTAGTTACTCGGGCTAGCTTCGCCATCGCGGGCGCTCGGGATAGCGCTCGCTACGTGTTAGTTGCGAGTTCGTAGTACTCTAGACATATTGTAGTATTCTCTGCTAGACTGCAAAGCAGGGGGGAGAAAGCAGAACTAATATAGATGTATGTGCTATATGATATGAAAATATCTTGTAGTGTGACAGAGTAATCCGACCTCTTAGTAGGTATCAGACAGCGCTGCTTTCTGCTTATTGCAGAGGTGGCGCTAAGGGTGCTTATAACCCCTGACGCTCCTTAATTAGGGAAAGCATGTCTGAGCCTAACCCCGTAGGGGTACTATAGGGTCAGCGACGTAGGGGCGTCCTATGTCGACAACTGATCCTACTCGGACGACATACGAGCTAACGTATGTACGAAGGACCCCCTTACTATATGTAGCAGGGTCACTATATGCTAAGGGCGGCTATTAGAACCCATGCGGTTCAAATAGTCCCCTAGTATTAACCGTATCATAAACTAACAGCTAAAGAACTACTTAACATAGGCGTATGTCAAGTACTTGACGAGTCCCCTAATGCTTCCTTAGAAGTAGTGCTTAAAATGTCATAAGGGTAGGTACTAATAGCAGGAAGGTAACTAGGTGTTAGACTCGTAGAGCTATAAAGAATATCAATAATAGCAATTGTCCTTATAACTAACTATCCCCTAGGGAAAGGGAATTAAATTAAGTACAAAGCTCCTAACTACCTGTCCTAAAGCTACCCCTATATACTAGAGGGATAGAGCAGCTCTATTAGATCTGTTAACAGACCTAATAGATCTATGTCTATAGATCTGTAGACTAACCCTACAGATCTAAGGGTCTATTATCCTGTAACAGATCCCTTCTCCCTTATAGCCTATAGATCTGTAGACTAACCCTATAGATCTAGGGATCTATCCTTATGTAACAGATCCTTTCTCCTATAACTATGCTTATAACTTATAGTCCTTAGGACTCTTATAATCCTGTGACTTGTAGTACTCCTAACACTTATAACAGGTAGTAATACAGTTAATACTAGGGGGCTATTAGAGCTGCATAGGTTCTAATGCCTACTCTTAGCATGTAGTAACCCTGCTATATATAGTAAGGGGTTCCTTTATACATATGTTAGCTTGTATGTTATCTAAGTAGGATTAATGGTTGACGTAGGATGCCCCTATGTCGCTAACCCTACGATACCTCTGCGGGGATAGGCTCGGACATGCTTTCCCTAATTAAGGGGCGTCAGGGGTTATAAGTACCCTTAGCGCTACCTCTGCAATAAGCAGAAAGTAGCGCTGTCTTGTACCTATTAAAAGGTCGGATTACTCTGTCACACTGCGAGATATTTTCATATCATATAGCATATATATCTATATCATCAGGCTTCTTCGATCCCACTGACACACGAGATGGTCCCGCTTTATTGGTCCGCTAATACGTTCATCTTCCATCACGGCGTCCAGCAAGTCATTCATCTGGACGACAAGACCTTCTCTGACCGTCTGGAAAACCACATCCAGAACAATGTACGCCATCTGCGGAAGCTTGACTTTCACCTTACAGCTTTCTGTTCGGAGCGTAACAAGGCGCTTGAGAACCCCAAAGAACCAGGAGTGTGGCATCGTAATGATGCGCCGTACTGCACTAGTCTCGTTTCGATAGACTTGTCGGAGGCCGCGCACAATGGCCTAAAGATTGAGGCAGGACATAACTGCTCCCGCGAGAGAAGACTACAGCTCAGATTTCGCCAAGTCCTTGACGGAGTCTCCATGGCTAATCGACAACCCGAGGTCACGAAAGCTTTACTGTGGGATCTCTACGAGAGTTTTTATGTCCTGAACGTATTCCCGACTCGGACGCATGACTTGCGAACGTACGAGATGGTGCTCGCAACGTGGCGCATGCCATGATTAATCCCATAGGCTGATACTAGGCACGGGAAGATGACCATCGAGGACTGGGCCAAAGGTAAAGAAATGTTGCCAGCCTTGTCAGCATCCCAGAGTCTGGAAGTCTCAGCCGGATGGGCTCGGTTGTGGTGTTTTGTCCCCGCTGTGCACAAACGCCTCTTGCAGTAGACTCAACATCGTTTTGGTCATGACTCTTCAACCCTGCGACGCTGACGCGCAGGATGTCGGAGCCCAATCCTGACCGAGATATGGTGAAGGACACTACCATGACTGACCAGCGCCTTCGGTTTGATCTTAGCGCACCAAGTTCACGCCTTCGGTGCAGGCAGTCGTAACTTGGGGGTTCCCGGGATTAGCGGGCACAGAGGAATCGGGTGATCCAAAGCATGTCATTGGACTTTTGATGCCTGGGTTGGGGGTGACGGCCTCACTGAAAAATGAGTTACTCCGGAAGTCAATTGCTATTCGAACGACTGACCACTTGGACAGGGAGGCTGCGAAGGATATCTGGTAGCTTGTGTCGAGACGAACAGAAAGGTGGTGCTTTACATGTGGGAGGCCGTGCTCGACATTTCGCTGAGCTACCTGGCGTCTGAGTGAGCCTCTTGGGCAGCGTGCGCCTCTTCCCTGGTGGTGAAGCCTCTGACCAGACATTCTGTCGTCTCCGTCTCGAAGCCAGGAGCGTCACCCACCGTCGATATTCCGCCAAATGTCTCGTCTTAGGAGGAGTACAACTTACAGTTCTATCTCAGCCGTTGAATAACGGTGGCAGCGATGCAGGAGTCCGGGACCAATGAACAGATTTAGGCAGTCAAGCGTGAGTGTGGATTCGATCCGAGCTGTTCTGGGTCTTCTTTTGAGGCAACAGCGCTATAAAACCCTGCACGCCTTTCCAAGGACTACAACATCGAATACAACGTCACAGTCTGGATACGTTTCCAACCACAAAGAAGTGTGTGTCAGCGTATTTCACTTTGTAACGCACGCGCATTGGGATGCAGATTCGTCGCTTGGACTTCACTGCTCGGATACACGAGGCTGAAGTGCAATACCCAGGCTTGGATATCGCTTAACACAGTTATGCTCTATTCGAAGTGCTTGGCTGATAGAATGAGGCATTTATTCTTCGACGCCAGAAGACGCGCGAACACGCTTTCTCTCGGTCTCAGCAACACGCAGTGGAGCCTAGATAGCTGGCAGGATAGACACGCAGGGGTGTCGGTATACCTTGGGCCTCCTTGGCACATCGGTCCGTATCGTGGTTCCTAGCCGATCCAAAGATTCTTCCTCACCAACAACTGCTGACGAACGTCGAACTGTCCCTTGCACTGGTTTCGCCGACCTTGTGCCCCGTGAGCAGTGGCGACTAATGGCTCATGTCATGTGTCGGGGATACGCAATCGGCTATCAGCACTTGCATGGACTGGTAGCCTTTGCCTGTCGCTAAGCCGTGGTCCTTGAAAGAATGGAGTGCAACCTACCTGAGGATGAGTGTTTCCCATCACCGACTCTCAGCCTCCTCTGTGCCGTTGATCAGTCTTGTTCTACTTGTGTCACTGGCTCGCACGTCGTCTTCGATTCCGCATCCGGTCTGATCCCCCTACTCCGCGTCTCTGCGTCGACGCATCGCCACAATTCAATAACGAGCAGCCAACATGTCAGCAAGAAACCCCTATGACGGCCAGGAATGGGGACCAGTGAAGACAGCCAGACACGGAGAAGTCAAGGACTACCCTCTCGAGCTTAAATACACCACCCATGATGCAGACTGCGGTGAGATCACCGAGGATGGACCCAACTATCGCGACATGGGCTGGATGGGCACAGTGACCTTGATGTAAGTCATTGCATGGCTGATTGCCTGATGGATGTGCTCATCGATTGCTAATGTCGCATCGCGGCACAAGATGAAGACCCAGATCGGTTTCGGTTTCTCGGGTGTCCCATCAGCACTCGATACGCTCGGTATGGTCCCTGGCGTGATCGTCCTGTGCACGCTCGGAGCCATGACCGCGTGGTGTGGTATTATGGTCGGCGACTTCAAGCTCTCGCATCCCGAAGTCTACGGCATCGATAATGCTGGTCGTCTCATGGGTGGCCGTCTCGGGAGAGAGATCCTTTGGTTTGGCTTCGTGGCCGGTAAGTGCTTTGACCATCGCTCCGATATGATTCCACTCACTGTCCATGCCGATGAACTTCATCTTCCTCGCTGCCAGCGCCATGCTAAGTATCTCCATCTGACTCAATTCCCTTTCTTTGCACACTACCTGCACAGCCATCTTCGTAGTCATCGCCGCCTTGATCGGACTCACCTTTGGCGGTGTACAAACCCTCGGACTCGTCTCCTGGATTGGGCTGGCGTCACCGGCATCCTCACTGTGGTCTTCACCCTGACGGTCGCAGTCGGCGTGCAGGATCGTCCAGCGGCTGCGCCTCAGACAGTAACATACGTGAGCGACTTCGAGATTATCGGCAGTCCAATCTTCGCCAGCGCTATCTCTGCTGTGTCGACGATTATCTTCGCCTTTGCCGGGACGCCAGCATTTTTCTCCATTGTCAGCGAGATGCAGAATATTCAGGATTGAAGGAAGTCACTGGTCGTCGCTCAAATTGGTGTGACGCTTGTGTATCTGGTCATTGGCATAGTTGTGTACTACCATTGCGGCTCCTATGTCCCCTCACCGGCGCTTGGATCTGCGGGCACGCTGATGAAGAGGATATGCTACGGCTTGGCCTTACCAGGGCTGGTCGCCAGCTGCATGCTCTTCGTCCATGTAAGTCACCCATCTCAGAGCGCTTGACACAAGCTAATGGTGGCTTCAGCTTCCAGCAAAGAGCATTTTCATGCGCATCATGCGAGGCTCAATACATCTGGCCTCCAACACAACCATCCACTGGTTATCTTGGCGGAGCTGCACATTAGGTATCACCGTTATCGCCTACCTCATCGGAAGCGATACCCCGGTCTTCCGATGGTCTCATTTCTCTGGTCGGCGCCCTTTTCGCGACTTTCATGTCATTCCAGCCCATGGGTTGCATGTGGCTGTATGGCCACTTCAGCCGACGTGTCAGGGGCTTCAGGTGGAATGCCGGACTTGCCTGGAGCGTCTCCATCATTGTGGTCGGGACATTCATCATGGTTGCGGGCACCTACGGCTCTATAGTCACGATCATTGACTCGGACCGTACTGCACCGTGGACATGCGCCGGCAACTCTTACTCCTCGTAGAGCGCGAGGTGGTGGATGTAAGACCGGCTTTTTGAAGGACGTGTAGATAGACAGCTTTTCGAGCTGCAGAAAACCAACTCTAGACTCTAGTTCTATGATTTACGTGTATACTCACAGCTCCGTGAGGTGCGAGAATAAAGCTTCCTGCCCTTTGGACATGTACTGCATCAAAATGGACTCAATCAGCCACCTTTGACCAGATCCCCGCCACCAAGATGTGATACCTACCGACTGATTGGCATCATACTATCGTCTTTCGGGGGCGCTGTCTGACATTGTGTCGACTATCAGTCCGCCATCATAGCCTCGAAGTGCTCCGTACCAATATCACCTCGCGCCAGTCGAGTCCACAGAGCATTTTCAGTGATACGTCCAGGTATCTCGATGGCCAAGGTCACGGTGCCCGCTCCCGCGGCGGCCAAGACATTTTGTCTATCTGTCCAATCCAGAGGAGCAACGAGCCGCAAAGCCTCGTTGTGTGTCTCTGCATATCCATCGTCTACTGGGCCTTTGCTACAGTCATCTCCAGTATAATGCGGTGGCTTGAGTAGCTTCGTGCTCTGCTCGTACTGATGATTGCGTTCAACGGCAGCTTGCAATTGATTTCGTATATCGCGAAGACGAACGCCAGAGGTATTTGAGATGCGATGCTCGTGTTGAAAGTAGCTTCTGGGTGGGGAGTCGTAGACGATGCATGTCACCCAGATACCCTGGACTGGGGGCTGCGATGCATACGCCCCTAGCCATTCTCCATTTGCATATTCCAGTAGGTGCGTCACGTTCGCGTGCTTGGTCGATATATGGTGATGAGACAGCTGATTTGGAAGGTCGGAGAGAAGAGGATGTAGTCTGGTCAAGATAGCTTCGTCTAGATCTTCGCTCTTTGGGGCAGTGAGAGCAACGAACTCGGAGACCGGGACTTCCTCGACGTTCCTGGATCCATCAGCATTACGCCCTGCAACTGAGGTTGCGTAGCCGAATGAGATTCTGGTCCGGGTGGCGGTTGGGGTAAGAAACCGCTGCTCTTTCAACTTTGGAGAAGCGAGAATGCAAGCTAGCCAATTTTTGCACACGCGTTGGCAACGTATTATGTCTTCGGTTTCCGCGTGCGAGAAGATATTCTCAAGGAGCTCGACGGTGGTCAGCGCTCGGGGCTGCGCCGTGAGTTGCTCGAAATCCATTGCGAGCGTAAAGCTGGCATCGTTCTCGGTGGCTATCAGAGGGCAGCGTGCTCGACTGCTTGTCTCGCAAGTGGAGTATGATGGCGGACATTGACTACTCGATGGATGTACGTCGAGGGCTCACGCCTCACGATGCCACAAACGGTGACGTGGTCGACGCTAGGAGGTAGCGCACAAGAACTTAAACGGCGATAGTAGGCAGAATGGCCATTTTCTATGATTTATTTCACAGCGAACCGCACTTTGGCGCTGTGCACTCTTGCAGTCACACAGTGAGATCGGTCGATGGATGTCTCTACGACCACGCCAGGAGGGGCTATGCTGAACCTCGAGAACGACTTGGGGTGTCACGGGTCGTTGAGCCAGCGGAAATCAAGCAGAAATGAAGGCCTTTCTGCTGTCTACAGCAACATGCCCATTGGGCGTGGAATCGGATTGTGACCAGAAGCGAGGAAGTCATCGTTAGGTTGTATCCAGATCAGTCGCTCCTTGCTTGCAAGCACTACGCAATGGCGATGGCCCACAAGTAACGACGTAGAGCTCGGTATCCTGCTGTACCTAGTCGTGAACGCAGTGCTCCGTAGTCTTCAAGCTTGGACGAAGTCATGTTGGATGTTGACAAGGACGCGCGCAAACACTTCTCAGCACTTGATCGATCATTTGAAATGCAGCCAGACTCCCGAGAGATGACCATCGACTGTCAGAACAACTCAGTTGTTACCCAATGACGACCAGCACAAACTGCATTTTGACCACATCGTGTTGAGATCCCCAGGATCTTACGGACAAAACTCCCAGGGACAAGAGTCCAGTCTTACCTGGCCTCAAAACGTGCTTCTACATTACTAACTCGGTGAGGCCAGCTGCGCCCAGCCGCTCGTCGTTGTCGCTGCTCCGACCGTATTGTGCCATGTGGTTGCTGAGCCCAGTCAGCTGGATCGTGTGGACGGAAGACTCATGTTGGAATGTGCTGTCCAAGCTGTCTGGACTCCGCACATATGTGACTTCCAGTCCCACCACTTTCTTCTCCGCCCTCCGCAGGTCCATTGCGCTTTTGCTGGTACGGTGGTACCATCCGGCTTTCCTCAACTGACCATCATCTCTCAAGACAAGATGCAAAAGGTAGTCCAGCGAGCCGAGCGTGCCCATCGCGTCGCTGCCAAGAAAGCCGCACGCTTTCGAGCTCATCTTGAAGGAGGCGAAGGCTGGGAACGAGGCCAGACCGTCAAGCGACTCGCAGATGCCGCCCGCCGGAACATCCGCGACGCTCGCCACAATCGCCGTGAAGACTGGGAATCAGGAGCTCTGGCCCCGCGACGAGATGTTGGAAAGGAAGCTGGAAGCTACGGCGCAATCGAGTTGTGGGACTTCTATCTCCCAGACGTCGAGCCCAAGAAGCGGCCGAGATGGTTCCCCATCGACGCAGGCGATCGCGTCGTCGTACTGAAGGGACGAGACAGAGGCAAGATCGCGCTGGTGGAAGATCTGGATCAAACGAAATGCGCAGTGCGGCTCAAGGGCGTCAACGTGCTGGACTTGAAGATCCCCGCGGCCCTGCGCAAAGAGAGAGACGACCTCAACCAGGACCCCGTTCAGCCAGGCGCCCGTAGCGTGCCGATAGAAGACGTCAGATTGGTCTTCCCGTTACCGGACCCGGAAACTGGAGTGCCGCGGGACGTGATCATCGACCGAGTGGAGTATGTGAATTACTTCTACGACAAGGTGAAGAGGAAGTGGGACAGAGGCGACCGCATAATACCTGGCACCAACGCCATCATACCCTGGCCAGCGAAGGCGGACGATCGATTCGACGACCAACCGGACGACACGTTGCCGATCGCCGTGGAAGAGGAGACATTCCGTCCGTGGCTGCTGTACCCGCCTATGCCCTCGAGTGTGATTGATGAGCTGAGGAATCCGTATAGCAAGTTCAGGACACGTCATACGTTTGAGTATCTGGAGCAGAAGGAGTTGGAGGACGCGCGCACGGAGAAGAGGAAGGAGTTGATCAAGGGGATGAGGACGCCGTTGCAGGAGCTGGCCGAGGTGAGGAGGAAGCAGAAGGAGGTGGAGAGGCGTAAGGAGTTGACGGAGGAGCAGCTGAAGATAATTGGAGAGGTGATCGTGAAGGAGAAGGAGAAGGCGCTGGGTGCTGTGCGGGCAATGCCGGCGACAAAGTAGTAGCTATTGCCCGCGTACGCGGTTCGGTACGACACGTTGGCTATATGCACGCCGCATCTGTATCAAAATCCAGAGCGTGGCCATGCCACGGCTCGGGAGACACCGACAGACTCATTGACAAGTCACCAACATCACCGCTTGCCCGCCATCAAAGCCCTGTACTCCTCAGCAATGTCCTCATACCGACAGACCTCCACATCCTCCAACGCCAACACCCACCTCAAAAACCTCTCCACCATCCCTATCACATGACTCATCCCTGCAGTGTCAGGATGCAACACAACCGCCAGCACTTTCAACAACTCCTCCTCAACACCACCCTCATCCCTCTCGTTCCTCAGCCACCCCACCTTATCCCTCCACATCCTCTCCACAACCCTCACATCCACATACCCCGCCGAGTTCATCGTATGCGGGTAAAACTGAAGCGGCGTCGCGTCCTCTTGGTGCCAATTCAACGGGATCTCGACCAAGTCTGACTTGGGCAGGTCAGACCAACGGGGCGAAGGATGCATCCAGGTCGCCGCCTTCTTGTGCGGGCTGTAGTCGTTTTGCGGGATGCTCGGGAACGTGGCGGGGGAAAAGTAGGGCGGCAGGTTTGAGGTCGTGCGTGGTGATTCGGCAACCAGCAGCTGGGCAGGTGGGTCAGTACTTGTGGCAGTGGGCACAGAAGATGTTGAGTGGCGCCTACTCAGAAACTCTTCGACGATGGCTTGTCCGATGCCTCCTCGTGCTCCAGTCACGGATGCATGTCTGCCCTCGATGCCTAGGTACGACATGGTGTGGGGAAGAGTAGCGTGCATGTCAATATCGTACATGTAGGTCAAGTTCAAAGCTCAAGGTTGCATACATCCGCCAATGTGTGATCGCTCGATGGCTTTTGTGATCTCGACAGCTGCGGCGGCGTTGCCCATGATAGCTTTAGAGGGCCTATGTATTTTTTGCTATTGCATCCTCGCTCCGGAGCCGATTCATGGTGATGATGTTGACAAGTTCAAGCCACAGTCTTACTTCTTACGTAACGGCGATCAGGCTATCTGTCGAACATGAAGCTGGAAGTGAGTCGCGTGTCACACAGCTCACTGTCCTCCGGTGTGCCAAACGTATGGCTTGTACACTTAGTATCTGTCCTGTCCAGCTGCAAAGAAGCGAGCCGTCCTTTTACCACGCAGATGCGGCTCCTCTTCACCATAGCGCACGCATCTGCAGTCCCCCTGGATTGAAGCCATCCAGCCAGCACGTCTTGCGAAGTCGTCCCTTCAATCGCGCACTAGGCAATGTGTTCTCTCGCACAAGGCCAGAGAACGTTCGCGGCGCCCTCAGTCAGTGGCGTGTCGGGACAGCACGCATGCTCGCAACCGCGGGAGCCATCAGAGACGCCGCTTCCTAGCCGTCACAGCAGGGATCCTGGAGGCTGTGGGTTGGCGTGCACAGGTGTCGTGCTCAAGCAAGATGCCCCGGCGTCTGAGGACCGTCTATGATTCGCTGTGGACGGGATGCAGAAGCTGCGACCGTCACCAATGCGAGCGTCAGCGTGTTCATGATTACATGCGATAATATTCCATACTCCTGTCGATAACGCTCACCACGTTGAAACAGCAAGAGATGTGCACCGCGTATTATCCGAATCAGGACTGGTGAGACAAGACTTTCTTTCTCCTTTCTTTTGCACGTGTGGCCCGCAGCATGCTCCCGATTTCGGTCATGCCTCCGGTCTCACCGAACAGCCGTGCTCCGTGTTTTTTTGGAACCGTTGCTCGCCACAACAATAATAATGGAGCGAGTGGGCGGCTGACGGAACCCGCACAAACTCAGCTTGGCTTTCACCGCGAACCCACAGTCCAACCACTCCTTGCCCATGGCCGTTCTGACGTTTTATTGGTTGCGTTGAGAATCTTCTGCTGCTCAAGACGCGGTGCGCTAATGCCGCGTCAAGCTTGTCATGCTTTTTGTCGGTCTGCACAAGTTGTTCCGTGCTCTCCTTACAGCCACTAGCGCCGGACTGCGCACATGCGCTTCGTGCTAGTAGTGGACGCCAACTGACTAGGTTTCACCGTACCGCCCGGGCCCCTGCACCACTATTGACGACCAACATGTCGACAGTTCTCACTACTCTTCCTCTTCATCCTCCCACACGCTTCACAGGTTTGGAACGTCCACTCTCTCTCTCTTTCCACCCCCGGCGACACTCATTTGGCACCTTGCCTACCACACTCCCTTGAGTCTTTGTAAGACCAAGCCAGTCGTTTCCATCACAAGATTGCGAGTCAATCTTCTGCAGTCCACACAGACAAACGCCGGGCGGAACAAAGAGATCGAAGACCAGCATCCACAACATTTCCTTGTCAGCCAGCAGCAGTATCTTTTCCGAGAACACCAGTAGCCAAGCAGATATACTACAGCACAACACTTTTTCTCGGCATCAGCCCAACCAGCCAAGATGTTCGCCAGGAACTTCGTCGCTGCCAGCGCCCTTCTATCAGTTGCGGCTGCTGTTCCGATGCAAGGCCACATGCATCACCAGCACCCGCACGCCAAGCGCGATATCGTTTGGGTCACCAATACTGAAGTCGAGGTCGTGACAGTTCCGGTCACGTACACCGTTTGGGTTGACCCAGATCAGACGGCACCCTCCTCCTCTGCAGCATACATTGCCCCCGACGCTTCCGTCGCAGCCGCTTCCGCGCCCACGTCCAGTCCGCCAGAGGCCGCACCCAGCCCGGACTCTGCGCCAGCTTACTCTGCCCCGTCGACCACCAGCAGTACATCGGAGTATGTTCCGCCGAGCTATGCTTACGTCGCGCCAAGCTCCAGCTCTGTCGCGCCAACGCCCTCTGGCTACGAAGCTCCAGCCGATTCCTCCACCGAGGCTGCTTCCACCAGCAGTGCTGCCGCTGCGGCCGATTCCAGCGGCAGCTCCTCCAGCTCATCTGGCGGCTCAGGCCTTTCCTACGGTATGGCCAAGGCTGGCACCTCGTACACCGGCGACATCACCTACTACACCCCCGGTCTCGGCTCCTGCGGCATGACCTCCACGGACAACGATCCGATCGTTGCCATCGCGGAATCCATGTTCGACTCTTACAGCGCCGAGGCTGGCGGCAACCCGAACAACAACCCAGTCTGCAACAAGAAGATCAGCATCACGGGCACGGACGGCAGCGCGTACTCTGCGACTGTGGTCGATCGCTGCGCAGGCTGCGCCGAGGGCTCAATCGATTTGAGCCCGACCTTGTTCAAGACCGTGGCTCCCGATGGCGACGGACGTGTGCACGACATCAAGTGGACCTGGGACTAGATGCACAAATTCTACCCATTGGACAGCATTGCACATAGGACATTTGCACATAGGACATGGGCTGTGGCAGTGTGACGACGAGACGATTGTGAGCAATGGTGGGAGAACGGCGTGAGGAGAGAAGCAGAGCATTCATGAAGAGATATGAACGGACCTGGCGTTCCCCTCTGCTTCCTCACGCACAGAAGTTCCCCCGAAGGGGTGTTGAATTCTTGGCCGGTTCTAGTGATGATATTATGCCCATGCATTTTTTATGCGTATGAGACATGGTCTGTAGTCAGTACCTCTTGGCTTCTTGCTACATACATAGGTTCCGGAACTGAAAGATGAGCAAATTCTACCTGCGTCATGATTCCGCGCGCCTGTTCATTCAGTACTAGCCAAGCGCGTGGGGCTTTCCACATCGAGGCTGGAGATTTCGTATCTGTCGGTACTGACTCCGCTTCTTGATCTTTCGGTGGGGTCCGCGAAGAAATTCAGTAGCTTACTCGCCGTGAGACTCCAGGTTGCGCCGTGATCATCGTGCTCCCTCCGCGACGTACACAGCCTCTGTGACGATGCGCTCACAGTGATCCTCGGCTGCACAATGGAATGATCAGCTCGCTCTCTGTTCCTGCCGCAGGATGATCAAAATCATGGTGGACAAAGTAACTGTGAAGGTTGGTTGAACCGACTCACGGAGAGACCTGGGCTCCTCGCGAAATTGGACATGGCGGGAAAGGCTCTGTGCAGCAGAACGTGCAGGGACCAGGCTGGACGAGCGACAGACAGCCTTTTGCGTGCCGAATTCTTATTGTTATTATCATTATTGTTCTCATTGATTCCATCCAGCAACACTTTCACGCTCGCTCTCATTTTCTGTCTTTACGTACATACATAATAATATTGTTATCCTATTCGGTTTGACAGGCGGGCAGTACTTGACGATCAGGTATTATTACTATTATTGTTATTACTATCATTGAGAAAGGGGCGCGGTGCATGTTGCAGCCGCGGCCGAGACCTGGAGCGGGCGGGTAAAGTGGTGTCTCATCACGAGAAGCGCCGGAGGGCTGCTTCCATCACTGAGGTGATCGTGGAGTGTCAGCACTTCTGCATCAAACACGTTCACCGTCCACGCGACGCCAACAACCGCATCCCGAGTCATTATTGTTTTTCTCGTTTTTTCTCGTTGTCTTCTGGTATTACTCGATAATCATCTCGACGCGTCAGAGCTTAGGAGGTAGCAGCTACTCCGCAACGATCGCTTGTCAAAAGTGGAGGAGGGTGACCCAAGGGGAGTGACGCGCAACTACTTGGATACCGCTGCTCTCTGGCGCTCGATAAACATTCGTCGGAGCATTCGGACGCAGACAGACGCCACCAACACGAGCAGAATATCACTCCCGCATAGCTGGTATTTTGGAGTGGCTCGTGGCCATTTTGAGCGGTGCGAGAGCAGGCAGCCCAGCAACAGCAGGGCGACCACCACATTTGTCCGCAGCCCTCCACGCGAATAGACTCGAGCCAGTCGCGCAGCGCTTCGGGGCAAGACAAGTCACCCTGTCTGTCACCAGGCCCTCTGCGCTTGCGGAACCATGTCCAATTCTACGCGTGAGTCCTCAATCCTGCTCTGCTCTGCTCTGTTCTGCTCTGCTCTTCCCCCACGACACTCCCTCCCCCCCCCATATACTGACATGTCCACTCCTTCAGTGACGAGCGACAGCTCAAGCGCCGCCACCAGCAGCAGCGCCGCCCTGAGCTCCAGCCTCAGCGCCGCCTTGTCTTCATCAGCCGCCGAGGTCTCTTCCAGTATTTCGGATGCCCAGACCTCAACCGCGCCACAAACGACAATCACCAACGCAGCATCAACGACAGTAGTCAGCACCAGCGCCCCGACCACCACCACCGAAACCGCTCCGTCCAATCAGCCCGTCACGACAAATGTCGTGACCAGCGTCGTGACAGCTTCAGCAACTGCCAATGGCCAGACGGCGGCAGAAGCCACGACCGTCGTGGAGACAATCGTCAGCACACCTGGGGGGACCACCACAGTAGCCGGTGCCACGAGCACCAAATCAACAACATCAGCCGCCGGCTCATCGACGGCCGCGTCGCTGGCGAACAATAGCGCAGGCGGTGGCTCGTCAGGCAGTGGCGGTCTGTCGACGGGCGGTAAGACTGCCATTGCCGTCGTGATACCGGTCGTAGTCGTCGCACTGCTCGTCGCAGGTGCGATATGGTGGTGGCGACGGCGCAAGCAAAGCAAGGCCGACGCCGAAGCACGTCGCAAAGAAGTCGAGGACTACGGCTTCAACCCCAACTCCGATCCCACCATCCCTCAAGTCGCGTCCGGAGGCCCGGAAATGACACAGGACAGCAACAGCGGGTACAGGGGCTGGGGCGCAGCAACGGCTTCGAACAGGAAGGCGAGCACGACGCTGAGCGGCGGCTACACACAGGGACAGTCGTCAGACACTGGAGGGTCGTACGCCACCGGACAAGCTTCGCCCGGTGCAACCGGCGGCTTCAACGACGGCAACTCGGGTGACGGGCTGATGGACAACCAGCGAGCAACGATGGGGTCAGACGAGATCGGTGCGCTAGGCGGAGCACCGGTAGCGGGCGCAGCAGCCGCAGGCGGTATCCATCGAGGCCCTAGCAATGCCTCGTCAGCATACTCCAACGGTGGGCGATCAGAGGGCTCGGAACCGGAGGTACCGCAGGTGCCTTCCAGCTTGCAATCGGGCGGCCTCTACAACGCAGACGCAGGCAACGGGTACGGGTACGGTCAGCACGGACCCTACGGTGACGGCAGCTACGGTGGCTCGCATGACCATAACGGCATGCCGGTGGTCAGAGACGTCAGCGCCCGACGAAACACGCGGATACAGCCTGGAGGCAATTACCAGGCGAATAGCGGCATCGCACAGAATTTCTAGGAGAAGGCGGCGAAGCAGGGGAAAAGGGTGCGCTTCAGCATTTGAGCCGTGGGTGCGATTGCATACGACATGATAAAAAAGGAAGGGAGGCGACTCTGCTTGCTTGCTTGCTTGCTTGCTTACCTGCTTGCGTTCACGGCATTGCCACCGGCGTTTTTCAGGCGCTCTCGCGTCCCACACGTGGGCCACGCGTCGACCCTGCTTCCATTCCGGAGACGAAAGGACGGGGTTACACAGATTGACCACTCCCACCCTCTCCGTTGCATATTTGGTCTTTTCTTGGATTTGTCCATGGCTTTCAGGCTAGCTAGGGCGGCCCTTAGATGATGGGTGGATGCATGCAAGACAGACATTTGTATAGAGTCTGTATGCTCAAGTGGCTAGGGACCCGCGCGTATGGACATCGGCTCGTCGTGTGTCTGAAGGGTTCTCACAGATTCATACGATTTCGATTTGAATACACAGCCCAGCCCGACGTTCTCTCACCCCTCATCCCCAAGCATCGCCCCAATCCTCCTCTTCCTCCTCCTTCGCCTGCGCTTTCGGAGCAGGCGCCGTCTTACTCACAACCGACTTCCCCGCTCCCGCTGCCTTCTTGACCGTCGTCGTCGCCGTCGTGGTCGTGGTCGTCGTCTTCTTCTTCGGCGCCAACCCCTTAGGCAACGGCTTCTTACTCAGCTGCTTGGCCTTCGCCTGCGCATTCAACCACCCTTCGAAATCCGGCTCTCCACCATCATCATACGCCACCACCGTCGCAGCAGCCTTCGAAGCCGCAGGCGCCGGCGCGCTCCACGGATCGAAATCTTCCCCGTCAGCCGCGTCATCGTCCATGTCACCCCAGCTGCCGCCGCCAAAATCTGCGTCGTTGCGGAGGCTGGACGACGAGATCCGCGGGACCGCAGGGGCGGATTGAGCGGGGTGCAGGGTGGTGCTTGGGCGTGAGGGAGTGCCGTTGGCGGGGGGTGTGCGGCTACGTTCTGCGGGTGTGGGGATGACGTCGTTGCTGTTGGGTTGGATCTGGCCGGTGGCGGCGCCGAGCTTGTGGGTGAAGGAGGAGACGGCCCAGCCGGCCCAGCCTTGCGCGGCGGCGTTGCCGGGGGCGTTTGGTTGGGGGGAGGCGGCGCGGGAGTTCGGCTCTGAGGACGGCGGCGGCAGGACGGTGTCGGGGAGGGTCTGGCCGTATTTGCGGACGCGGTCGAGGTAGATGGTGAGGGTTTTGTTTGCCTGGTCGCGGATCATTTTCTCCTTGTCGACGAGAGAAGGACAGATGGCGGGGAGCATTTTTGTGGCGCAGTCGTCCTCGGAGAAGATGTCCGAGGTCGCGGCTAGAGCGAGAAGAGCCGCGTTTCGTGCATGTACGAACGGATCGCGCAAGGCCCTCGAGAAGGCGGCACTGAGCACTTTCGCTCTTGAGCCGGGACTCAGGTTGCGCGCTATTTTGCCCAGGCAGATGGTGGTGTTGGTTCGAATGCCGGGTTGTTCATCGTTCGCTGTCTTTGCCAGGTGTCGTAGAAGCTCTCCGTTTATGACTCGATCGCTCATCTTTGGGACCACGACCAGCACCGCCTTGACAGTCTGCTCTCGTACTAATGGTGCCAGGTCGCCGAACCCAGTGACCATTTGGGGGAAAATCTTGTCTGTCACGAGTTTCTGACTCAAGTGGTCAATCATGAGAGGCAGATTGTCCAGAAGGCATACGCGTAAGGCACGGTCCGGACTCGTGAACAATCGGACCACCACAGGCGTTACGTGACTGTCCCACTCTTCGTCTGACATCTTCGTGGCAATGCGCATGCAAAGTCCAAATGACTTTGGCCCACCACCACCAAATTCGATCGACTTCAGAAGCTCTGGTAGTATTTTGGCCTTGAAGTAGTCTTCCGGAAAGTCATCGGATTCAGCTACCTCATCAAGCTCCCTAGACGGTGTCAGTACAGCACCATGACTCTGGGTGGCATGACGTACTTCAGGAAAACATCCTTCTCAGCCTCGCTCTTCAGGCCCAGATTATCAATTCCAGTACTGAGCTGGATCAACGGTGTATCGAAGAAGCCGCCACTGCGACTGCCCTGCTCGAGAAAGTGGCCAACACTCAACCGCATCTTTGGCACAGCATGGCTCAGCCGCTTATAGCTCTGCTGCATCTGGAGCGGGATGTTGCGTGTGGTGCCGGCTTGCTCTGTGCCTGAGTACCCGCCATTGAAGACCTCGGTGACCAAGATGCCATACTGGTAGGCATCGACCGCATGCGTCGGGTTCTTCCGCACACTGTCCCACCCGCCCTTGGCGACCTCTGGCGGACTATATCGGCCGATATCCGGCACCAGGCTCCCGTGCGAGAACAGGATTGCGTCGTCCTCCTTCATCGAGCTTGTGATTTCAAGACCTCCAATCTTCCACTCTCCGCTCTCGCCGGTGAAGAGGGAGGCGGCGCGGATGTTGCCGTGAACAGATGCCGCTTCATCGTTGATGAACTTGAGCGTCTTGGCCACGGTGTGCAAGCCCCACTTCAGGCTCTCTTCTGACAGCGACTGGCGTCTCGTTGCCCGTGACAAGGGAATCACGCGCTCAGTCGCAATGTAGATCAATTGATCTGTCTACCTTGTGCCCCAGTCAGCGCTTCTCTCCTCGATCGACCAGCGCGCACACACCCACCTCGAGCGTGTCTAGGAGCTTCACAATGCCGGGATGCCGCAGTGTTCGGAACTTGCGCAACGCGTTCTTGGCCAAGGGCAGCCGGGATCGATTGGCGCTGATGTCGAAGGAGAAGATGCTACACTTGCTGCCGTCTTCCTATGTCCCCCGTCAGCGTCCACCGAGCCGTCTCCGCCATCTTCCGTCCCTACTCGTTTCGTGCCGTTGTGCAAAGTCCAGATTGATTGATCGAGGTCCACTCGATCGCCGAAAGAGTAGGCGAAGGCTGGTCCTTTGGCTATCGAGGCCACGGCAGATTTGAGAAAGTCCATGCCCGGTCAGTCCCGTAGCTCAGCACGATGTGCTCATCGAGTGTCAAGAATTCGCCCGGTGAGTCCCAAGCCCGTCAAGCAGCTATCAAGCATGGCCCTATGTTCCGTCGCACGTGGGCTCCCACTTTCTACATGGTGGACATTTGCGCTAGCCGGTTTAGGTAGTCAATTTCTATCTTGTTCCATAGCTCGGAAATATATGTATGCCATGGTATAAGTAGTAATGTAAGTCAAGATGAAGGTAAGACCCTTGATGATATAATATAGTCCATACTCTGTTAAGCACTATCTAGAGGTACTAAATATGCTCCTCCTTCGAGTCGGAGTAGACTAGTATATTGTCTAAATATACTACGCAGCAGGTATCAACAAGGCTAGCTAGGGCCTAGTTAATATACGCCTAAAAGGTAGCTAGTGCGTTAGTCAAGCTAAATAGTATTACTATATACTTAAAGTGTCTATACTGCGTTTAGAACGTCGTCTTCTACTCGTTGCCCTTCCGAATAGGAATTCGGTCGTAGGCGTCCTTCAAGTCGATAGACCAGAATATTGCGGCGCAACCGGGCTGGTCAAGCGTCTCGCTAATGAGTAGTAGGGGGCAGCGGTTCTTCAAGCAGAAGGCGCCAGCAAATACACACGCGCACCGTTCAACGCGAGTCAACATCTAAACAACGCGTACTCCAGCACAGATGGCAGGCTACATGTACACCACTCTTTGGCCCATTGGTCCCGTCGAGGGCTTCAACAGCGGGTCGCGCGCGCGTTTTCCTGACTGTGTAGAGCCGGCGTCAATTTCTCCGCTTTTCCGGTGATACCGCCCATGGTCGAGCATACTGCGCGTAGCATCTCCATCACAGCTTCATCCCCGCATGCAATCCCCAACATGGCCTTTTCGCACCTTGCTCAGGTAAGTCCAAAGTTCATTTCTGCGCACAACACATTTTGCAGTGATGAGTACGTGGTAAAAGGTCGGACCTTACGCCTCGATGGTCGTGGTGCTCGGGATACCGCAGCATACACAGCCTTGGACATTGGCATGACGTCTCCATAAGCAAACTGAAAAGATCTGAATGATATGCACCACCCACTATTGTCTATATCCCAGCACAGATTGGGAAGTGGACCACTCGTCTGACCGATGGCAGTCCGTCACGAAAAGCCCCGGGAGCATTGTGTATCCCGAGCCGAGGACTGGTATTCCGCAAAAGCGGCCACGTGATCAAGTTCAGTTCGCACATGACCAGTATGATGATCGTCCACGGAGAGACCGCAGGGTCAAAGCCGTCATAAGACAGCAAGTACGGACCAAAGACCGCCGCTCGCGTAGCCCCCACCGCCTGGACAAGACCTTCCATCGCGAGCGGAGCCCGCCTAGATCACCAGGGACGATTCCATCTCCCGGCAATCACGCTTATGAGGATCACTGGTCCCAAGATGGACAGGATGGGGACGAAGACACCCATGATCGGAGCTCGCGCGCTGAACGGCGGCCATCTGTCGATGGCAGTCGGCGCTCTTCACGGCGCGACGACAATGGAGAGCGGTCGCCGCGATCTTCGCCACGAAGGGAGCGCTCACGTTTTTCTTCAAAAGACCAGCACTCCGCTTTCCACCAATCGAGCTCAGGTATCTCACCGCTTAGGGTGCAGTCTGCAAGAGGGCAGGACATGAATGTTTTCCAGCGTCAAAGACATTCTTCATTTGACCCAAAAGGCATACGAGATTCTTCCCCTAGTCCAGGACTGGATCAGAGTCACCGTCGAGAGCCTCGTGTAACCCCTGGACTGGAGAACGCTCCGTCCGGACCGAGATCTATCCTGCCACGGGTGCTGTCCGCTCACAACGATGATACGTTGCCAGACGCCGGCCATGAGGTCCTCGAATCGCCCCATGCGTACATCTCGAGTTCTGTGTTGCCCTCAAATCTAAAGATCCGAGCCGATCTTGACGGCTTCATGAAACGTTATAGACCCTCGGGTATCCACGTTGACCAGTTTGGCTACTACATTACCTTCAAGAATGATGCCACTGGACCCGAACGCCTGCGCGCCTGCATTCGTGAGAAGCAGAACTCGAGGCTATACGACCATTACGTTTTGACGCTCACGCCTTTCCCCACAGGTCAGCGACAATCTCGTAAGACGCTGATCAAGGAACTGCGGGAGGGCGCACGGCAGGAGGTACAGATAATGTCAGATCAGCCAACCGACATGGCGAATCGCAATGCGCCCGTCGCCCTTGCTTCGACGCCTCAGACAGGATCCCAAGATGCACAAGATGAAGTCTTGAGCGGAGCCACTGCGTCACCGGTCTCTCGCAGTAAGAGCACATGCCATGTGTGCAACGAGTCGTCATCATCGGTGAGGCCGACCGAGATCTCATGCGCGACATGTCCAAGGCGGTATCATCGCATGTGCGCCATAAACCCACCTAGGTGGCCAGACGAGACCATGTGGCAATGCAATCGCTGCGTCAAGAAGCAAATCAAAGTGACTGTTCCGAAATGTGGCACGGGGCTGAGACCAGGCGATCTCGCGCATGTAGAAAGGATACCTGGCTCAAGCGCCCTGAGTCCTGGTCCATCAGTAGAAACCTTCGAGGCGCCCGCTCTTGGTTCGCCGCCTTCGCGAAAGGCTCCATTCATGAATCAAGCCCGAGACCAACAAGCGCCGACGGCAGACGCTGCCTTGGGCCCGGTGAGTGGCGTCGACGGCACGACTGTTGGCGTCACTTCAGAGTTGTCGTCGACGAAGCGCGCTCCTGCACTCTCGCTACCTGTCACGGACAAGCACCATGATGAAGCTGACGCCCTTGTCCGACGGAGTTTCGCTGGCCAGTCTCATTCAAGCAGGCCCAATACTGATGTTGCGCAAAAGTCCAGATGGCCTGTGCTCGCTAACAGAAAGGTCATCGAGCCTCTGGAAAGTTCGGACTTCAGCAGAACTCATAGTGATCTCGCATCGGCTAGACCTGAGGCTGCGCAGCCGCAGCCGCGGGAGGGCAGCGTCTCAGGGTCTTCAAATATACACGATCAGCAGCTGGGGGAACGTGATCTCGCGACAAGCAGCGTGGCCGCAACATATCCTGGCGCGGAAACAGGCAGGGTGTCGAACGGCGGCCAGAAGACATATGGACCCGCCAGGACAGCTGTCAATTCTGCACCTTCTGATCTCCTCTCTCAGGAGCCTGTGGCACCATCGGCCAGCTCAACGGGCGTTTCGCGAATAGACAATGCTTTACCAGAAATACCAGAATCCCCAATCGAGCCTCGCATGGCCTATCACGACCCACCATCAGACCTAGCTACAGAGAAGAACAGATATCGTGCACCGGTCAAGCCCGCCACCCGTATGGCAAGGGAAAGCAAGTTTCAGGGTCGTAATTGTAGCAATTGCGGCGCAATCGTGCCCGCAAAGTCGTCAGTCTCACGATTTGTGTGCCTGAACTGCCGGAATGGCGCTCAGACTCAACAGCCTGCACCAGTAGCTCGTTCAAAACCTCACGACTTTTGGGCAGACATCGAGAACCCACCAGGATCGGATCAAGAGCAAGTAGAGCGGCCTGACGTACGCAAACCAGAAATTGTAGGAAAGCATCTCGTCGAAAAACGCGACGGTGAAGCCTTCACCAATACCGCCAAAGTCGCAGATGGCACAGAGTCTACTGCCGCGTTGGGTGAGTCGCCTGACACATCAGCTATCCATTCACGCATTTCCACAGCAAGTCCAGCACTCAATCGAGACAGGCGAGGAGCCAGAACAACACCTAGCCAACAAGCTCGTCGTGGCCGTCGCAAGCGGAACACTTATCCGTATTATCGCATGATCGGAATGGCCCTTTGCGATCGCGGCTCTTTACAAGTTCAAGGTATCGCTGCTTGGATACTTGAGCACATACCCGGAATGTATGGTGCAGCAGAGAGCAGCAGCATGGTCCAGCGTATCGCGGCGACTGTTTCTGCGAACTTAGACCTCAAAGGCAAGCGACTTTTCGAAGATCGTCTATGGCTGCCTGGAGACAGCGCAGATTTTGGCACTGACAATTGGGTGGAGCTGCAGTCTGATAAGGTGGAGGAACATGAACGGTGGGACCCGGTGCTTCAGAAGCCAGTGTCACCACTTCAGCTCGGCAAGAAGCGACCCATCAAGGCAAATGTAGCGGCCGCGAAGAGCCGGATTGAGCCAAGCCCATCGCCTGTGTCCTCAGGCTCGATTGATCAGCACAACGATGGTCACATTTCAAGACCGGTGCTCAATCGGGCCATCGGAGAGTCAGCGTCTGCCCGCACGGATGAGGATTTCTCTGACGGGGAGCCACTCTCTAAGGTCCGTTCCTCGCCTAATAGGACTGTTCTGGCACCCGTCGCAACGATGTCAGGTCCCCGCGACGTCGACAATATGGTCTTCGATAAAGTTCCGAGACCAGCCAGGGAGACCTCGGTTCCGCGCTCGCCCGCATCCAGACCCGAGAGCAGTCCAGGTGTTCTCCAGAGCCCACGGCGACCATCGCAGTTGAGTAATGCCATGGCGTCTCCGTCAACGAATACGATGGGCAACGACACGGATGGCACACAGTACGGTGCTGCTTACAAGGCCGGAGCAGCGGCTGGCGGCCAATCTCTGGTTCTGAGGTCTAAACATAAGCCAATGGGCCTGCAAGTCACTGCTGAGCAGGCCAATGGCAAGTTTGTTGAGCAAATTTTCGCACTAGATTCCAAGCTTGCCAAACACACTGTGGGTTCATTGTACGACGAGTGGCCGGAGTATGCACCCGAAAACCACGTCGACAAGCGAGCCGTGATGGCGGAAATTAAGAAGCGTCCAACGAAAAAGCAGATGTTTGGCAAGCCCGCGTGCTACTCTCGTCTGGCTGGTAGCATCCGTCAGGCTGAGCTGCCGGCGTCCTCGGTAGAGACCAGGACCAACAAGCAATCATCGCGCGAGGCTATGGGTTGGCAAATACCACATGATGGTAAGGAGAATGTCATGGAGTTCGATAGTCTGGAAGAGTTCCTTTGCCTTCCCAAGAACCCACTGGCTATCTTGGTTGATGGTAAGCTGGCATATCGTGACGGGACTAGGAACGAGGATGGCGAGCTGCCACGTGCGAGGACCATTTATAAGACGGGACTGTAGAGACTGTAGCCGACTTCCTAGGAGAAAAGATGCTGAGAAAGTAGGTCGAAGCTGCGTTTCGATGTACAGGCAAGTGATATGCATGAATCATGATTAGATGAATAGCTTTAAAAGGCATCAATCCTATACCAGATCGTTATGGCCAGATTGGCGCCCGGCTCTGAGCTGCTCTATCTCTTTCTTTAGTTCTGCATTTTCTTTCTCCACATCCTCAAGGCGTTCTTGCAGAGGCTCCATTTGCTCCTCGGCACCGGCTGACAATTCTTCGATAATTTTGAAGACGCGCCAGAGACGGAGCACGACAACCAACGAACCAATTTCTTCTAGCACGCCCTTGAGCAGTACATCGATCACGAAGCCTATGCGCACATCCGTCAGCCTCATCGCATCGACTAGCGAGAATTCTCGTCCGGCACTTACCAGCGACGATTACAAAAGCATCAAAACAATGGAACCAGCTCCCGAAATAAACCCATCCGAATGCCCATACGCTCGCCAACAACTCTACCATGAATAGACAGCTGAACACCAGGCTTAGGATCCCGAGCACTTCTTGCGCTTTGTCGCCATCCTTGCCTGGGATGCGGCCTCGCAGGTCAGGAGTTGGAGGATCAGGTCTGCGAAGATGGAGCTGATGTCGACAGATACGAGGGCGAGGATGGAGTAGTGGCCCGTTTTGCAGGTGAGGTAGTGTTTTGTCTGGCGCCGGGCGGTGGTGGCGAGGGAGGAGACGGTGGGGTTGTGGGGGTGTTGGTGGTGATGGGCGAGGTCGGAGGGAAGAAGAGGGGTCCGGGCGGCGTCTAGGCGGGTCATTGTGAGTTTGGGATTGGAACGATTTGGTCGAGCTTTCGGGTCGTTTGACATGTGGGACTCTGATGGAGTCTTCGGGATTACAGCGAGGTATTGGTTTGAGTTTTATGGAAGAAGTCTGTCAATGCCGGAGTGTCTGTCGTCGGGCGATTGGTAATGGGACCTGCAGAGCGCAAATGCGTGTTGGCACGGGAGTTCACATGCTTGCCAAGCATCGTCATCGGCTGCAGCGCGCGTTCATTTCATGTAGATTGATCGGAAGCTTACTGAGCCATAGATCGAGACGTCTTCTCGGGCGGCTCGTTCCATTCTCCCTAACGCGTGCTGTGTGGCGACGTGTCCCAAGCTATATCAGATTCAAAGATCCGGAAGGGGTCAAGGAAAAACTGGGAAATGCGATTCTATGACACTGCTGCTCGTTCAAAGACATCTTTCCCCGACTCTATTGGAAATGCTAGAAGGTATCATGAAGATTTGTGTCAGACAGCACGCATCCACGGGCGGCATTTCCCAATCATCAGTCGCCGCCCTCAATTTGCGGCAAGTGATGTCAAACAGGATGTTTTCTGTTTCGATTGCGAACCAGGGAAATCTCAGTGATGTTGTACTTGCCTACTTCGATTGTCAGTGAACAATGATGGACAATGCATGGTGCTGACGACTCAGTCGCCGAGTCCTCTGCAAGACGCTATCACAGAATGTGCATTGCTCATTACAATGGCTTCGTCAGTTGTCACGCTGGTGTGACCCTAAGTCCATTGTCCACGTTACTGAGCGTACATGCTCCGTCTTTGCATGAGAGACAGACGACTGCACATTCGCCCGCCACTGAGCCCGCCAAGCTGGCCACCGATCATTCGGCTTGAGATCGGGACAATGACAATTAAAAGAATGATACCGTTCCTGAGGCTGATCCACAGCTCGAGCATTTGCCGAGTTCTCGAATTCGGCGTCTTGTATCGCGCAGCCTGAGCTTCCACCACCGATAACCACATCCGGACAGCCTTCCAAAGAGCACAACATGGGGCCTATACGCTTGGTGTGACCTCCTCTGCACCAGCTTTGGGCTGAGTATGTACCCGACACGCCATACACCAACTCTCAGCTTGAATCAGACTGGGCGCCTGGGTTGTAATGCATCACAATTTTCTTGATCTTGAATATGGCATCCTTGACCGGCGGTCCTGAGCTCCAACCTTGGTTGCCATTGCTGTCCACTGATCAGTATGCTTGCGAGCCTGTGAGACTGAGATCGATAGCTACCTCCAATTGTTCCAATACCACTCTCCAGTTGTCGTCTGGGGCACATCCGCGTTCAGTCTAGCTTGCTCGACACCATCCAGGTAAAAGCTAGTGCCACTGTTGTCCCAGTCAATACGATAATTGTGCACCGCTGTGGTTGCGTCCGATGGTACCGCACCATATGCTGCGTTCTTGCTAGTACCGCCAGGTTGATTTGTATAGAAGACAGCACGTCCAAGACCGGCGTCGATGTTTGCCTGAGATGAGGAGTTGGAAAGCCATTCGATGTCGAACTCGTTGTTGTCATCAGCATAGTAGAATGCTCCGTTGCACACGCCAGCTTCGTCGGACAGAATGGCGTGAGTGCGGACGCTGGCAGAAGAGACTGTGAAGGTCGTATGAACTTGACCGGAGTAAACGACGTCAGACTCCTGCTGTCCACCATCGACAAGGAGATTCAAGTATCCACCAGACACGTGTGCGTTCTTGGGCACGAACTCGTGCTGCTTGTATGGGCCGTCCGGGTCGCCGATGGTCTGCTGTGTGACAACGAGCCCAGTTGGCAAGCTGGACCCTGCGAACAGAAAAGTCGTTGTGCTAGCGTAAGTCGTTGCACACGCTCCTTGGATGGCCGTCAAGGCCAAGATGAGAGGAGTAGTGATCATGCTTCAGGCTGAAAGCACTAAAGAGCGAAAAGAAAGACTGTTGTCGTGCTGATTAACATATCGAGAGGCAACACAGATATTATATACCATCGAAGAAGACCACCAGTACCTACTTGTGATGCTAACACAAGGTTCTGAGGCTATACTGTGCCGTTCATCCTACCGCATCTTACCCTCGCAGACTTGTTGAGCCGCTTTGGCGTCAACAGCGTACATGGCCTGCTTCCCACATGTTGCCCGAAGTTGGCAGGATCTTCTGCCCAGCCCAAGCCCATCAACTGCAACGGGAAGTACGACCGAGCTGAGCTTCAGCTTCCCGACGTCCAAAGAACTCCGAAAGCAATGCATCGTGTCCCGTATCGTGCTGAGCTCGGGCCGGAAGAATGAGGCGTCGTACTTGCTAATGTACTCCACTCGAGCTGGATGGGCTTATTATTACTGGAGCACTCACGATTCCGCATCTTCTGGATATTAGTCGTGCGATGTTGACTTGTGGCTTGCTACGCTCCTGCGGTCCTGTGGCGGACGACAGCCAAGCAGAAGAAAGGCCAGCCAGATCTTTGGTCCATGTTCTCAGGTCGGATGTCGGCCTTCAGCCATCGTAGGACGTGACATTTCTTGGGCTCGGGAATATTCCGGGTCATTGTCCTCGTGAGTAACAGGTCAAGCAGAGTCGGGCTGTACGATGCTCTCTGATAGTCTCTAGTTAAGACCCCGTTGATGGAAGAGCAGGACATTGCGCAGTTCGAACGTGTCGATTTATGAAATCGCACCTTCCGACTTCGGCATGGGCACCTACTGCCGAGTGAGCCGCGTGGGGCCTTGACTCAAGCATGTGTACTTGACCTACATGTGACTTGACCACCGACTGAATCGCAGAGTTATCGCCTTGAGTCTCTATGCTGGTTGCCCGATCCACGGTCAGGCTCACCAAGTCATTGCTCCTTCGCCAATTTTCAGCTGCCTCCACCATGTCAGGCAAGCAGGAATGGATGGTGATTTTACACGACAAGCCAGGCATGCTGTCTGAGCGCATGCAAGTCAGACCGTACGTATAGAGTCGCCTCGGCAACGTGGGACGAGGAGCTAACAATACTGAGTCAACATCTCGAAAACATCAAGCCACTCGCAGAGAGCAAATTCTGGGTGCTCGGCGGAGCCATGCTCGATGAGCCTCTGAAAGAAGGCGAAGCGCCAAAGATCAATGGCAGCGTGATGCTTGGGCAAGCTGAGACGAAGGAGGAGATTATGGAAAAGATTAGGAACGATGTCTACTTCAAGAATGGAGTGTGGGACGAGAGCAAGGTGAGTGGCAAAGTTTTGGTCCAATCCGACAGGACCAAGAAGTCACTACTGTCATTTTGTCGACGTTCTCCAGCTGACCGCTCGTTCAGATCCAAGTGTTTCCGTTCAAGAGCGCTATCCGGAGTGCCATCTAGTATGTCAAGCTCGGACAGCAAAGAAGCGCTCAGGAGCTCTGCATATTCGAACGGGGATAAGGATCAGTCAATGCATTCAACATGTCTATGTACCCTCATACTCATCCAAGGTGTCATATTGGTGCTTGACGCCGTCAACATTCCGACTTGCAATGTTCAACGCAATATTGTATCTGGGTAGCTGCCTGCTGCAGCCTGCAACCGCCTTTACTAGCGTCATCTATCGGGTGCCTCGAAAGATCCATCATCTGGTCTCGAACCATATAACAGCCACTTAAGACGCCAGAGCCCCAGCCATTTACTTTCAGACGCATCACGACTACAGACTATAAGCAATACCATCCCACCACCTCCCCTTCCTATCCACACTTTACAGCAAGTCCGAACTCTCATGCATCCTCCGAACCCCCTACCCATTTCAAACCTCCCACCTATCTCCTTTAAAGGCTACCAACTCGCCGCCATCCTCGAAACCAAGCAACGCGGTCTTTCCGATTACGAAACAGACATCTACGATGACCTCTGCTCCTGCCTCCAACGCCTCATATCGCAACTACCGAAAAGTCTCAAAAATCCAGCCGTAACGACCTGATCGGTCTCCTTCCCGCTTGAGATGAAAACCGCACATTCGAGAACTTTCCTGAACCTGCCCACTGAGACCCGGACTCGAATATATGAATTCCTGTTCACGTCCAGAGATGCTGGTTACTTTGTGCAGCGACCATTTTTGAGGGCGCCGCACGTGCCAGCTTGTTCGCAAGGAGTGTCTACCGACATAATCGTTTCGGCATTGAGGTCCGTCGACGATTGGCTTTGGTCCTAGTGGTACGAAGCAGTCATCGATGGACGTTTGACCGCTGTAAATTGCTGGGAGGAGTGTAGCGCTGATGCGATTCTTCGAGGTTGTTTTGGCGACGGAGAAGGCGAGGGTGAGGATTTGTGTTGGTCTGCCGGAATCTGTGGACGATGGAGAAGGTGAATGAGACGGGTTAGTATTCAAGTCTGGTCTGTCACACCGGAGAAGTACATCACGAAGGTGCAGTTGGCTGCTTGCCAGGCTAGTGTCGAAGAGCAGATGCGACCAGTGATTAACAGCTTGTTGCAGAAAAAAAAAACCTTGGATCATCTGGTAAGCGGGAGGTCGTAGAGCTGGCTCTTTCGGCACGCAAGATTGTCTTGACGGCGCAGGAACGTGGCGGCCTGCTACCTCTGTGCTAATCGCATCCAACATAAGGACGCCTCCCGTCCATCATCTCTTGTCCTTGTCCCTGTCCTTCAGACCCTCAACCCCTTGTCCCCACGCCCCGGCCTTTGGACCCCATTTCATAGTCCCCCAGACATGCGTCCAGCTCAATTTCGGCGGCGGACCGCTTTCTGTCCTTCTGAACGGACTCTCACTCGGCTTGAAGCTTTCCTTCGGCCTCGTCTCGTCGACCACTGCGTCACCCATGAAGACATCACCTACTGAAGGTGCGCCTGGAGCAGTAGCATGCAAGCTTGCTGCTGCCGCCGTCTGCTCCTCAATGGTCTTCTCCCACCTCCTCACTTCCGGAGGCAGCGGACGATGCCAGCCCGGCTCTGAGCGATTCCACCACCGCGCTCCGCACATTTCCCATAAGCGGCTCTGAGCGCGCTTGTATGCAAAACGCTCGTCTTCGCCGGTGAAGGCTGAGGTCTTGCCGAAGTCGAGAGGTCGTCCCACACCGCCGCCTACAACTTTGACTTCGTCCGGGTCGAATGGCTTGCGCGCCATCTCACTGTCTGTACGTCCAAACGATCGACTGAAAGGATTCTTGCGAGGTTTGTTTGGCGGATCGTCTTCGAGCGCGTCAGCATTCAAGAGACCTGCGAAGCGGGCGTGGGCATAGTCAGGCTCCGGATCCGGCTCAGCGTAGTTAGGATTCTCGGACAGAATGTTCGGCCGAAACGGTGCAGTAGCATCCTGGTAGACTTCTGAGATGGTTTCAGAGTACACGGAGTCGCCTGTCTCATCGCCGCCAGCCGACCGCCTCTCTGGGAAGAACAGGTCATCTGGACCTGCCGCCGCGTGGATGTAGAGCTTGCATCTGCACTCATATAACGCATCGAGTAGGGTGATGAACCGTCGCGCTTCATTCTTCATGAGCCAGGTAATAACCGGCACATCTGTCAAGATCAGAGTGTGGTATGTGGATGCCAGTGAGATGTAGTCAGCTGGACCTAATGCTGACTTGCACAGCTCCTCAAAAGTCCACATTGTAACTCCGTTGTGCGATCTGTGAATCGGAATGCTACGACCGTACACTTTCAATGTAGCGGGGCTCCATGGCACGACATCTAGATGGGCCTGACCTGTAGCCTGCTCAATGACAGCGTCCAAGCTCGCCTTCGTACCGGTCGTATAATGTACTGGCAGGATGTCTGGTTGTGGGATGGGTTCGGCATTTACGGACGACTGATCTTCCGGCTCCTCGGGCCACCCAACCATACCAGCACTATGCTCTAAATCGTCATGTCCATCCAACCTCCACGCTTCAATCTCCTCAGGCTTAGCAGGCGCAGGCATGGCTCCGTGGCTCTCTAGCCGCCGGTAATCCTTACCTCCCTCCATCTCCCAGACCTCACACCTCGCTTTCAGCACGTCCAAGAAAGCCGCGAACTCATTCTGCCCACCGAAGAGCTTGTCACCGTTCGAGTTTTTCCTCAAGCCAAATTGCCGTCCAAGGACATCTAAGCGCGACGGAGCAGGCATAGGAAAGTCTTGCCCTGCAGCTTTTGCCAGTTCTTCAGGCATTCGATTCGAAGTCGCCACCAACACGCCCCCAAGGTGGAAGAACGATGTCATGAGATTCGTCAAGATCTTGCTAGCCACACGGTCCGGCATCTGAAACTCGTCCAAGAACAGTATAGGGCTGTCCTGGATCATGTCCTTTGCCAACCAGAGAAGAGAATAGTCGTCTTCATCGCCGCCATATGACGGCTGTCGATAGAATTGTCGGCTCCTTCGTAAAGCCTCCAGATCTGCAATCGTCTCTAACATAAAAGTATTAAAATGCCGTCTTCGCTTTTTCCTGTTCGGCAGGCAGTCCGCGAATAGATCTATAAGCATAGATTTGCCAGACCCGACTTCGCCATGTAACATTAAGCCCCTCGGACTCGAAAGCTGTTTTGCGGACTCGTGGGATGTAAGTCGCCTGGTCAAGGCCAGACTGTCTTTCCTCTCCTTTGCTCCCAATAGCGATCTCCAGGATCCAGGAGGCGGAGCGCCATTCGAAGCACGCTGCTGACTTCTGACGGCTCGTGAGATTTGATCTAAACGAGCGCTGTATTCGACCTGAGGCTCGTAATCCTTCAGTCTGTCGTACAATTTCTGAAGATGTAATGCCAATCGTAACTGTGATTGATCCGGGACGACCTGTTTCGTGGCGACCAGCGCTCGATATTTCACCAACGGGTTGGTTATTGAGAGGCCGGTCGCGCCTGCTGCAGCCATCATGGTAATGCCAGATCTAAAATGGATGAAGTCTACTCTCATATGGCTGTAAAGATTGTCTGAGGTCGCCTGTATCGCCTTGCGCTGGAGATGCAGCAAGATGCTGGCCAGCTTAATTACTCTCACAATTCATAAGACACCAAGCGACAGACGAATCATGCTGATCTGGTTCGACCGATTCGTGTAGATGAGATGTTGAACAAGTACTGTCTCAGAAGGAATGCGCCTCGGCTCGGGTCGAATAAAATGATGTCGTTCGAAGAAACTCTCGTCGATCTTCCTACTCGTGATGAAGGCATGCCACTATACTCCCATGACCACACGACGGTATAATGTCTATGATGAGCCCGGCCTGGATCCTGAACACATAGTCCGAACGATGCGATGACAAACATCTTACCGCGGCGGATCTTGTTCGCCCTCAGAACCCACATATCGCAGACAACGCTATGGACATGTCGAGAATGCCTTTCGCGGTCACGATCGCGCCTGAATCGGATACAGGATAATATACAATCGTCGAACTTCTACACTTCAAGCCAACGATGTACTCAAGCAGGGAAGCGAGCATGGCGGGAAAGAATCAAGCTGCCGGCCCAACAGCGCAAAGTCGCAGTCGCAACAACCATCGTTGTGGTGAGCGGACTAGGAGCACTGGCGTTCAGTGAGCGAGCGAGATATGTATACTTGGCTGCTGAGAGGAGTGGAAGAGTAGGAGTCACCTTGGTGTTATGTGTGAACGACTATTACTGGGTCTTGAAGAAAGGAGACGAAGCAGACTTCAGAGAGAAGCTGAGCGCGTGCCATTTGCGCTGCGCGAAGAGATCGCTGGAGGCCATGGAGAAGAATGGCTCAATCTTCATCAAGCTCGGCCAACACCTGAGCAGCCTCAACTACTTGTTACCCAACGAATGGTGCGACACCTTCATCCCCCTCCAGGACAAATGCCCCGTCTCCTCCTACACCAGCATCGAAGAAATGGTCAAGAACGATACTGGAAAGAAGCTGGAAGATTTCTTCTCCACCTTCGTGACCCAACCCATTGGCGCAGCAAGTCTCGCCCAAGTCCACATCGCCACCCTCAAACAAACCGGCGAAAAAGTCGCCGTCAAAGTCCAACATCCCAACCTCGACGACTGGAGCAAACTCGACCTGGCACTGACCCGCTTCACCTTCCAGACTCTCAAGTACTGGTTTCCAGAATACGACCTCACCTGGCTCTCTGAGGAAATGGAATACTCCCTTCCCAAAGAACTCGACTTTCGAGAAGAAGGCCGCAATGCCAAGCGCTGCAAAGAATACTTTACCAGGATCCCTAACTCCCCTCTCGTAATACCTGAGGTCTACTACGCGGAGCGCCGCATGCTGATCATGGAATTCATCTCGGGCCACCGCCCGGACGATCTCGCGTTCCTCGACTCCAACGGCATAGATCGGGACGAAGTCTCCGCGGCTCTCGCTCGGATCTTCAACGAGATGATCTTCGGCACCAATGCACCACTGCACTGCGACCCGCATGGCGGGAACCTGGCAATCCGACTAAATCCTAAGAAAAGCAAACCAAGGAATTTTGACATCATCCTCTACGACCATGGGTTATACAGGGACATCCCCGTGTCCCTCCGCCGCGCCTATGCACACCTCTGGCTTGCGGTCCTCGATGTCGACGAAGCGCGCATGCGCAAGTACGCTCACGAAGTCGCTGGCATAGGCGATGAAGAATTCCCTATCTTCGCGTCCGCCATCACGGGGCGTGATTACCGCGTCGTCAAGTCCGAATCTGGTGTTACGCAGTCCCGGAACGCGGAAGAGAAGCGCGCGTTCAGCGAAGCGCTGGGAGAAGGTGGACTGCTATCTCAGCTCGTTGGCCTCCTCAGCCGCGTACCTCGCATCATCCTGCTCATTCTGAAAACGAATGATCTGACGCGGAGTCTGGATGAGAATCTGCATACGCGGCAAGGGCCTGCGAGGACGTTCATGATTCTGGCTAGGTATTGTGCAAGAACTGTATTTGAGGAGCAGGTGGAGCAGATCCGAGGGAGTTTGCTGTGGCCGCAGAATCTGGCGATGTACGTGATTGCATTGGGAGGGTATGCGAGTGTGGCGGTCAAGTTGAGGGTGTATGAGTTGTATCTGAGTGCGAGGAGGCGGTTCGGGTTAAATGCAGATATCATGCAGGGTGGGGAGGATAAGTTGAATATCTAGACTAGATTCAAGGGTTTGATGTGTGGTACTTTGTTTTGTATACTCGTGTCGCTGAAGAAGCGCATCAGCAAGCTGGAGCAGGCTTGCGAGTACGTAGTATATGTATGTGGCTGTGCTGTCTGGGCAGACGCGATTCGCATGTGCATAAGCATGGACCTTCGCTTTCCCTTCCCTCATTGTCGCTCAAAGTGGAGCCGCCTCTGATGAACGCCTAAAACACCATCGCTAATGTCATCAATCGTGTATGTCCTTGCCAACCTTTCCTCTCCGTGCCCCAAACCTTTCTCGGACCCACTATTACTCAAGAATCAGGGTCTCAGACTACGGCGCCTGGTTCTCTCTCACCACCTGCTTCACTTTCCGCTCGTAAGCTGCGCGATCCTTCTTGTACAGATTGTACGCGTCCGCCTGCGCCGGGCTCTCCGGGTTGACCTCATCAAGCAGCATCTGAATGCCTACTAATATCTCCTTGACAGTGATGGCGGGTCTCCAGCCCTCTTCTTCGTTGAGAATGCTGAGGCAGACGGTGCCGCTTGGATAGACGTTGGGGTGGAACAGCGGAGGGATGAATTTGCCTGGTATCGCAATGTCAGCTCGACGCTGGATGTATTCATTCTGGGTGAAGCGTTCGCGTACATTTTGGTGGCTTGGTCGGGTACTCGTCTGGGAATTGGACTTCCAGCTTGAAGAGGCCGCCTTCCCAGATTGTTTTTTCGCGGCCAGGAATCGCGCAGTCCCAGCGCTTAAGGTCGAGAGCGCCTTCCTTGGTCTTGACGGGGCGGGCGACGAAGCCGAAGGGGTGATCTTTACGCCAGGCTTTGCGCTCCTCTTGGAGGCGCGTCATACAGAGGGAGCCCATCGTTGCTCGCCTTTCAGTCGCGTTTGTGTGTTGTCAGCAGTCGGGTATGTGGTGATCAACGTGCAAGAGAAGATGTCTAAGTAGCCGTTTTAGATGCGATCGCACATGCGCGCGTAACCTTGTTTGTTTTCGTTTGCACGTGAAGTGAAAGATACTACCCTCGTAATCGTTGGGGCTTTGGTTCGCGAGGCCTACGCTTCTGAAAGTGGGGCGGCTCGGTAGCATGTGACTGGCTCGCAGTGTTATCGATTGACGGTGTCAGTACCGAGGATGCTGGACGATGCATGTTGATATACGCGAGCAGAAGCAATGTACATCGTGCATGTGATCAGCTGTCTCATATCCCACGCAAACGCTCGAGCTGACTATACTCAAAGTATTCCTCCCTCACCTTCACCATCGTACCGCCATCGTGTTCACGCTTCGAAGCACAAGGCACATACCCCGCCATGGCCGACAAGCCTCACCAGCAAGTGGAAACAGCTCCCGACCCAGACGAGGATGACTTGGACGACTTAGATGGCAAGTGCTTCCGAAAATGCCATCACCGGAGGAGCGATCATACTCATGACCCACTCCAGAAGTCCTTGACTCCTTCCAGTCCACCAACATCTCCAGCAAGCCTTCCACAGCACAGCCGACATCCTCCACAGCACCTTCCACCTCGGGACCAGGCAGACCGGGTCAAGATGGCAAGAAGACACAAGTCGTCGATCCCGGAGATGAAGACTTCCAAGCACAGTTACAAAAGGGCGTGCATGGGCTGATGTCTGAGCTTGACGACAACCCGGAAATGCAGAAGCAGTTCGAACAGATGATGCAGGAACTCATAGCCGCCGGTGCTGCACCTTCAGACCGAGAAGCTGGACAGCATCTAAAAGAAGCCACGCAAGCAATTCCCGATATATCCAAAACATCCGAGGACAGGAAATCAACTCCAGCACCAAAGAAAGACGACTTCAATGACACGATTCGAAGGACAATGGAACGTATGCAGCAATCTGATGCTTCCGCAAAATCAGGCGCCCAGTCATCAGGGCAGTCAGAGGAAGACATGATTGCTCAAATGCTCAAGGACCTACAAGGTGGCAAGGGAGGCGAGGAGGATTTCAACAAGATGCTGCTGCAGATGATGTCGCAACTCACGAACAAGGAGATATTGTACGAGCCGATGAAGGAGTTGCATGTGAAGTTTCCCGGCTGGATGGTGGCGAATGCGGAGAAGGCGAGTAAGCAGGATTTGGAGAGGTATATGGAGCAGCAGAAGCTCGTGGGTCAAATTGTGGGGAGGTTTGAGAGGCAGGGGTATTCGGATGATAATGAGGAGGATCGGGAGTATATTGTTGACAAGATGCAGAAGGTGAGATGACACCACTCGTTCGAGAAGTGTGGAGAAGTCAGACTGACAAGTTCCTGCAGATGCAAGCGGCGGGCTCACCGCCACCAGACTTGGTGGGAGACATGAATGCAGCCCAAGAGGCACTGGGAGAAATGGACCAGGGCTGCCCAACGCAATAGCCATAATGATGGGCTTTCGCTTGTGTATTCTGTACATACCGGGGCGACATTAAGGTTGATGTGATACCCAGCTGCCTGACGGTGCCAGGAGGATATTTCCGAAAGCATGTTTTGCCAGCAATCGTTTGCTTGCCATTCTTTGGCACTGCGAAATTCAAAGCCACCAACGCCATCGCTAATCCCAAAAAACCTATGCACTGCAATCTCCTTGTAACGCAGGTACCTTCACGACATATCCATATCCACATCTCCTCCGCCACCGCCGCCGGCATGCTCCGTGGACTGTGTCCCGCCGTCCGATGCCGTCTCCATTCCCATGGCCTCCGAGAACAGCGCATCGTAATCATCGTCATCGCTCCACAAATTCATCTCTCGCTCGACTCCATCCTCATGCTTGTGCTGTGATCCATTACTACGCGCCGGCATCATCTCCAACATCGCCTCCAGCTCCTCGTCCTCCAACCGCCTCAACTCATCCGCCTCCTCCTCCTGGCTTCTCGTCGCCGCGTGTTGACTCGACAGATCCATCGCGCTGCCGGTCCCTCCAAGTGTGGTTGGGAGGTCATACTCCTCCTCCTCCTCAATCGCCTCGACCTTCGGCGCGTAAGTTTTCCCTTCCCTCGCCAACTGTGCCTCCCATGCCCTCTGCCTCTGCATGAAGTCCAACCTTATCATGTCCTCGCCTCGTGCCTCGAAACGCTTGTCTTCGCGCTTCTCTCGCACGTTGCGGAGGAACATGCTGCGTCGCCTCTCTTTCAGATCATCTTGTTTGGGACTTGGTGCCTTCTTCACGTTCCGGCGTCTTCGTGCATCATGATCTTTGTCGCCCACTTTGAAAATCGGAGAGGGGATCCTGTTATGCTCGTCCTTCGTGACCAGATCGGACATGCAGATACTGTTGTCGCGGTAGGGTCCATAGATGTTCGCGCTGCGGGGCGATAGCGGCGACGGAAACGCGGGGAGGAAGGCGATGGGTGAGTTGTGGTTGATGTGTTGGGTTGAGAGCATGCTTGTGTCTGGCATTTCCCTCCAAAAGGCGACAGCACGCGGTTGGGGATGCAGTGTGTAAAGTATCGCAGGCGATCTACGCGTGACGCGCTCGTGTTGAGATTCACCGGGCCGACTTCGGGCAGCACTGCTGCGCAGCAGCGTATTGGACACTAGGTCAGTAAAGCTAACGGCGGTCGAAAGCTTGAGCACAAGAAACACACACGTAAAGTCCGAGACGACTTTCATACCCACCGCCTTTAGGATCTCTGACGTTTTATTCTCCGCACAAGCTGTGTGCTCCGAACATCGCTCTCCGGTACGATACAATGTGGCCATGTAATAACGGCTCCGACAACAAGCGTGGAAAAGATCACGACTGAAATTGAAATGCGAGCCATCAGTATTTGCTGTTGACTCCACGTTTCTACCTATCTAGACCCAACTCCATGGGACCGAGGAACTCCTGAGCAGGCGTATTACGACTGTCGCAAAGCCTTTCTCTTCCAACAACCAGCCGGTGTAGCCACGTCGGGGACAGCGGGAGACGCAGGCTTGGCGTTTCGGCATTTCCTCCCTGCTGATCAGTGGAAGCTTCACATTACCGAAAGCGCTCCTGTCCACCCAGAATGCCCACGAGAGTGCGATAGCCGGCTGGCGCGGGCGCACATCCTAGGGAAGCCAAGGTCATTGCTGGTAGGGAAGGGTGAGGACCTTCCCTGCCGTCACTCGTAGGCACAACGGCCTCTTGTACAGGACTATTGCATTGCCCTACCAATGACAAGTCGGCAGGCCTGTCGACTATGGAGCCATTGTGGCTGTATCAGAGAAGATATATCGGAGGTATCATTCCCTCCGAGATCTTGAAGATCCTTCTTCAGATGATTCTCCATGGACTCCATTATCTACATACTGAATGCCAGGTCATTCATACTGTTACGTTGTCATGAGGTGTGGAATGCGTACACAAGTTGTTCGGGCTGATGTCACGGACAGATCTGAAGCCCGACAATATCATGGTTAGGCTCGAAGACGATACCATCCTTGAGCGATATGCTTGTGAGGAAAATCGCAACCCCCTGCCGCAAAAGCATATTGATGATCGTGTCATCTATTTGGCACGGAAGAACTACGGCAAGCTCGCTAGACCCACGGGGACCATACAAATCGTCGATTTCGACCGATCCATCTTCGGAAATGTTCTACATTCCGGTTCCATCCAAGCACCAATCTATCGTGCTCCAGAAGTCGTTTTTGACGCCGGCTATTCCTATCCAGCGGATATCTGGAGTCTTGGAGTCATGGTATGATCGCCCGTCTAGGAAGTCATGACCATCTGCTGACCTTCTCTTCCAAGCTGTGGGATCTATTGTAAGACAAGACGCTCTTCCGCGACTGCATCGAAGAGACGACCAAGGACATTGACGAATACCAACATCTTGCAGATATTACCGCTCTTATAGGGCCGCGAACTACAGAGCTGGCGAGTGGTCGACGACTGTCCTGATTCTACGACGCTGATGGTACGTTAGTTTCTTCAATGATGAGGGAAACGCTGATTGATTTGCACAGGCTGCTTTCGAGAGCCTGGTATTGTTCTTCACAATTTGAATTTTGAAAGCACGATCGTTAACATAAGTGGCGAGGAGAAGGCCATGTTTCTCAGGTTTGTCAGGAGGATGCCGACATGGCATCCGGAACAGAGGAGTACCGCGAAGCAGCTCTTGGATGACCCTTGGTTATATACGGACTGCCCGCAGAATGACGCTTGATGATTGCTCACAGCGAAGAGCTAACGAACGGTCGTTGCCACTAGCTAAACTGATCCCGCTAAAGAAGCGAGTTGAAGGACCAACAGTGGCAGAATGATCTCGGCCAGAGATACGCGGAACAGATTTCTTAGTGGCGATTCTCTGGTTGAACGACTAGGTGATCATCGGCCTTTGTCATGGCCGATGAGCTCGAGGCAAGACACGGGCATGGAGTTGAATGCAGTTGAGGTGCTAGCACATAATGCTGGAATATTCGTACAAGTAGGTTGCAGGACCGGAGTAGGCCCACTGGGGGGTCCAAACTTTACTGTTTGTGCAACTGCGCCCACATCAGCAGAGAGGAGCGCAAGGATGGTTGTTGGTCATCAGTAGACAATCGGAGCCGTATTGCAACTACACAGAATTGCGTACTGGTCTAGGCGAGTTCAAGCCGTCAGCCAGGGCCTCCAGATTGACACGTGGAAATTGAGATAGAACTTGGCCGCCCGCACAGTTCCACATGCCTGTTAAAATTCGCTGCTTGCGAGAGACTTTCAAGCATAACAATACTTGGCCACATCTTCGCATCGACGCTCGTACTCGGTCAGCTCGTCAACGCGGGACGTCATGGCCCCCATTTACACCGGAGAACTTGGGCCAATGGACATCGACACAGCTCGAAATCCAGGCAGCATCAATCTGCTGGACGCGACCTCTGATCGTGCTCCCGGCAAAACTGCGGGTTCGGATCTTTAAGCTTCCTGGAACGGTCGTCCTTACTTGTCCAACAAATGTTACCAGCACCGACTGCCAGCCGGCCATTAGCCTGACCTGCAGACTCGCGCAGCTAGATTCGCTTTCCATGCAGTAGGCGAGAAACACGTTTGTGGGCGACCTGGCCATCGATGATTTGGCACAAGAGACTGCAAACGGTTGGCTGATGGGGATAGGTCATGTCAACGCCCTCAAGATACAGTAGATCGAATTTGAATCGGGTGACGTAACGTATTTTGAGCTGTAGAATAACTATGGCAGCATGAGGGCCATGGACGTCGCCTGGTCGGGAAGCAATAGAGCAGAGTAGAATGGCTTCTGCAAGGCGTTGTATTGGCTGATTATAGTATTGTTGCGGTTGGTCTTGGCGTACTACAACATGTGTAGGGAAAATCGTTCGGTGCAAGCTTGTGCACAAAAGATCGAGCGAGACGGTAATCATAGAGTTTTGCGTGGTGGTTTCGAGGCACAAGGTGTAGCTGACGCCATACAGCCATTGGCAAGTCTACTGTGGGGCGTGACGCTTGTATCTCCTCAGAAAGCATTTGGAGATACATGGTCCTCCAAAGGCTCAGAGCGACGATACCCTCTCACTGCATTATGTCGAAGCTGTACCACTGCATCGTCCCAGGCGACAGCCAACCGCCGCCGTCGGACCCCGCTTCTGACCTGTCCGTCATGTCCGTGCTGCCCGCCACATTCTGGCCAGCACAGCAGGCTCACTGTGGTCCCCAACTCGTACCCTCTACGTCCCATCCGCCTGAGACTCATTCCTCTCCACCAAATCCCCATACACACCCAACTGCCTACCAACCTTGACCTTCCTCTTCTGATCCTTCTTCATGCCCGCGCCCGCCTTCCCTGCACTACCGACCTCATCACCCTCATCCTTCCCAACTGTATCCTCGTCCTCACTCTCAGCATCCAATGCCTCCTCCCTCAGATAGTCCAGATCCTTGCGCATGCTATACGCATCTTCGCCATCTGCGTAGTACTTCGCTTCGGTGCCGACAACCTTGAAGCCAAGAGTGTCCTTGTATAAGGACAGAGCGGCGATGTTGGAGACACGGACGTGGAGGGAGACGTACTGCGCGTGGTAGGTTTCAAACATTGCTCGTTCTGTCGTTGCTCGTCAGCGTTGCGCTACAAAAGGGGAAGGGTATGATATGACATACGACTTTGCCGCATCAGCTTCTCTGCCAGCCCTAGCCGCCTGTGTGTCCGCATGACCGAGAGAGATGTGATGTGACCGTGCTGCACGCCGTCCTGCGGGTCTTCCTCCATCTTTGCCAGTACGTAGCCTACGATCTTGGGCGCATCATATGGTGTCTTCTTTGGTCTCGATACCTGCAATGAGGCACATCAGCATCTTGCATATCGCATTACATGCAACACAAACATACATCAACCGCGACATAACTTAACTGCGGCCAGCTCAATGCATGGTAGAGATAGTATTTGCAGAAATAGTTCTCGGGAAGGTTCGTGATGTTCGTTTGTTGGACGTGCGGGATGTCGCTAGGGTGAAGTACTCTAATATCCATGACTGGCAGCTACAGCGCGTCAAAGACTAAGACAAATGGACGCTGTCACATGAAATTCGTCATCACATGCAATAATGCGATATTCGGCCTCGGCAAAACCATGGTTCCGTTCTTAGGTTACTGCCTCATTTGGACTGCCGACAGTATTTCTTCTACATCCGTGCCACTCCAGAGCCTTGAGAATGTCAAGGAGTCCGAGAACCTGCATCTGCCTTAGGCGTGTTTGATTCGGCCATACACTACCTATCTCACCCCTAGCCTTGGCAATGCGCCTTGTGGCCGACACCTCAAATGCTTGCCTTGCTCTTCATGCTATGCTATGCAATGCCACCCCTTACTTCCATACGGCGTTAGCCTAGGAACGGCTATGATCTAGTGCCATTCGTGCAATCCGTCAACAAAGGTATAACAAGACTGTGTCAAGTCTTTCTCGCAAAGCTTTACCGTAGCGTCCTCATCTGCACTTCCTGCACTGGCATCTCAACATGGGTATCACCTCGTGCCATGCCATCCATGAGCCCTTCCTGAGCTTCTTCATCGTGAGCCGGATCTTTGCGAGAGCCACTCTTATTACCTGCATTGGCCATGGTAGCTACACAAACGGCTGAGCCTAGAATGAGAGCACTGCCGGCGATGGATACACCGTCAGGCGTGTGGTCGAATATCAGTTTATCAAAGGTCAGGGCAAATAGCATTTGCGTGTAGGTCATGTTTGTTGCCCTCGAAGACTTCTCATAGGACAGAGCGGCGGCGAGCAGGAATTGCTACATATGTTAGTCTCGTTGCCCAAGAATTTGCTTGACTGTAAAGATTCTTACCATGATGAATCCACAAATGCCAAGGAAGATTAGATGACCCCAATCCTTCAGATCTTGGGGCAGCAGAAAGCCAACACCAGGTAGACTGAGCATGGCCACCAAGGATACAAAGGTGCACCAGGTTGAGAAGTATGTCACGCTGATCAGCGGATGCGCTCGCTTTCCTATTGAGCGTAGCGTTGTAAAGGCAACTGCGCTCCCAAGCACACCGAGTAAGCCAACGCCGACGCCACTAAGCCGCTGAGACGCAGAGACAGAGTTGTAGGATGCGGCATTCGAACCAGATGACAAGGCGGTCGCGTTTCCTGGAAATGAGTTCGCAGCACCGTTGTGACCAGCACCTGCCGGACCGCCTCCCGATCCACCAAAGGCAGCCAACAAGCTAGTTGGACGAGCTATCAGGACCACGCCGACCAGTGACACTAGGCCGGCAAGTCGCTCCACTCTGCCAAACGGCTCATTGATCAGAATCGAGCATGCCCAGCATGCCAAGCTTGGCGACAAGAAGGTAATCACAGTCGCATCAGCCAAGGGTAGGTAGAGCAGCGAATAGTACATCCCAAATACACCGAAGAAGCCTCCGAACCCTCGAGCGACCAGGAGCCACCTGACTTCTTTCTTTCCGAGTGGCCAATCGGGAGTTGACTTGTGCCACATGTACGTGAGTGACAGTACGACTGTGATGGCCATGCGCGCGAACAGGATCTGGAAGGGATGCAGACCCTTGCCACGATTACCTTCGACCTCCAGCAGTCGCGTTGTGACGTTCATCAGGGTTCCGAAGATCTGAGCCACCAGCATGTAGGAGAGGCCCTTGTTTCGTGTCCAGAAGGCTTGGAGCTTGTCCCGCCAGTCCCCTCGTGATCGTTCTGGAGCCAGGTGGTGATGGCCATTGACGTTCTCAGAGAGTGTCCGGAGAGGACGAATTTGGTCGTACTCGTCTATGGACAGAATGCTCAGAGCGTCAGGCGATAGCGGTCGTATGGGGCCTGACAGTGGCACTGGCAGGAATGCATTGCCATTTTCAAAGAAATCTGCTGTTTTGCTTCTGCCTTCTGAGTCAGGCGTTGCTAGTATGCCATCACGTCGTGGTGGTCGGTCTGCTTGTTCATAGGCATCGACTGTGCTGTCCTTGGTCACATCTTTCTGGATGATCTCAGCATCACCGGCAGGTGGGCTCATACTCGAATGGTAGGAAATTTGAAGAAGCAGGAATACAGTGAGCACATCCCAGTGTCCTGGGAGGAGTTTTGATTGCAGGCGAGCCGTTTAGCCGACGACCTGCAGCAGATGATCTTTGTTGGCCAATCCAGATAGGTCCAAGTTCCCAAGCACAGCAATGACTGCTTCAGATCAGTATGTAGCAATCAATGCTCATCAGAGTCCGAGAAGAGTGGAGAAAGGTGGGCAAACAGAAAATCATTAGGATACCGTCTGGCCCATTAGCGTGTGTGCTGCGACCTTGAGTATGTCAGCGTAGCAGTAGGACGTATCTCGGGCCTCGCGCAAGCACAAGAATGACTGTGGGCCAGTCATCTCGATGTTGCTGCAATAATACCCGAAGACCATCTGGAGGGTGCAGGAGGGGGGGCGGGCGGGTAGACCGCGCCTGCATTACCAACACAGCAGCGGTAGCGCTGGAGCATAGGGCTCGATCTTGCCATGTGAGATCAGGCTATGCTGCTACAGCTTGTCCGCGCATGATTGTCCGTACGCGTGATATTCCAGCGTGCTGGACGTGATCTCGTGGAGCACGGAAGCCGTGAAGGATTTGCAGCTGCATCAAGGCGACTTTGTCTCAAGCCAATTCTGCACAGATTTACTCGGCGTGGTTGGTGAAGCGTGCAAGACACGGACCGAGCCTAGCCCTCTCCGCGGTACTCTTCACCCGACAGACGCCGACTGAGGTGTGGTATCACCGAGGCAGTTCTCTTCTCCCGTCATCAATGCTTGCCTCCTTCGCGTAGCACAGCATTATTGCCGACGGTCATTAGTAGCCAGACTGTGACAGGTAATATCAACATGAGCGAAGCAAAGCATGCTCGCTGCACGCCCGATGCCTTCCGCCTCTTCCAAGCACTTCCTCCCGAGTTGAACGAGGTCAAGCTTAGGCGACGGACTTGACTTACGGTGTGCCTCCACTATTAGGACCATCCTTCGTAGTCGCACTCCTCAGCCACTGCTCTTTTGAGCCTCTATCGCCGCCGGCATGGACCATAATCGATCCATTACAAGAGCCTTTGTGCTATACGAGACACTGCGATCGCATTCCAGCCAATCGAGCTGTATTGGCCGGAAGTGCTCTTCATGGCCATGGCTCTTTTGATTGACGTTGAAGACCCTGGTCAGAGCGCGTTGGACGACGAAGCATACTTGGCTTAAGGAGAAAATCAGGGTAGAGTGTTCCAATGGACCCACTGGCCAGCATGCAGGAGCAGTCCAATCTTCAGGCTTTCTTTGCAGCATTTCGGCAGATGGCTTGCACCAGAGCCGCTCCGTATCGAGCCATGTTTCTCAGCCCTCATGGTGCCAACCTGACACCGAATGCTTGATTGACGGTCGTGCAGACCTGCGGCATGCCAATCTGCTTCCATCCTCCTTGCTATTCCTCCTTTTCTTCGTCCCCGACGTTGGCGCCGTTGCCCGTGCGTCCTTATCGGTACGGCGATCGCTCAGACGGCCAGCAGGGAGCCGTGGCCCGATAGCCAGTAGACTCCAAGGTGCATCAGAGCCTTTCAGTGGAATACGAGAGTGAAGCATTCATGGCATGCTTTCGATTCTCTGTCATCGTCGCTGTACCGCAGTGTGAAAACGGCAGTGCTGTTCTCCATCAGAGACGCAACATTGTTCGCCATTGTCTCTGCATACCTGTGGCATCAGCGAGCGTTCCACCGAAGGCCTCATGCCAAATTGGATGGGTCTAGTCTTTTGTTGCTAGCATCGAATCTGTGCTCGCGTGCTTAGGGAGCTCGCTATAGCGCGCGCTTGATATCGGGCTTTTGACTTGACCTTCCCCCATCCACTGCAACAAACTCTACGACTTGATCACTGCACATTCATCTTACGGTTCCTCGAGGTGCACGAGGAAATATATCAAACAGAACAAGCTCGAAGACCAACTCAGGCAACGCTGGCTCCGGCAATTAGGAGATGCCCGGTTTCGACGACGAAGAAGTCTTCAAGGACGCTTCGCCGCCGCGGTCGGAGCCTGCAGCTCTCATGTTTCATTCAGTACTTAAGGAGCGCGAGGATTGCGGCGACGTGCAGCTCGAATCACTGCGGATGGCTTTGATAGACGACGTGGCTGTTGTGCAGCAGATTGATGCGGCCACAGCGGAGGCGGAGAACAATGAGCAGGGCCAAGCTATACGAGATTGTACAGCAGCGGCCGTTACCGGTAAGACTAAGAGGGATAAGAAGGATGTCTTGGATTCAATCTGTGCAAACTCGCGCCACCACCTGTTGACCGGGTAAATGCTCGATGAGGTCGAATTGGTCATCTGCTCGAGGACGAGATCAATGATGCCGGGGAGATGGACCGCCTGGTTGCCTTGGGTGATTGCCTGAAGGAGATGGCGAAAGTAGCTATCATGGCGCAAGCGGATGGAATCCGTGAGGAGGAGAGGTTCGTCGAGCGGGGTCCCCGGCGGGGCCTTCGCTAGGAGATGAAGATGATGAGAGGAGGTGAGCGAAGTGGAGCAAGAGGATGATCCGAGATGAAGGCCAAGAGCTGAGGTGAAGGAGGTGCAACGCACTCCTCTGACAAGCACTGCCCGAGTACCTCGAATTTGAGCTTCTATCACTCTATCACCTGGGCGACTGAGTGACATGTCTGAATGCACGCTGACAGATTGGCTGCTGGATGACATGACTGGCTGTTCGTTGAGAGATTGATATTTTGTTGACCCGACTGACTGTTTTGCGACACCGTAGATCGAGTTGTTATGCCGTCGACTGCTCAACATGTTCCTACCCATCCATCATTCCCTTGACCGATTGATTGACCGATAGAATTACTGCCAGAAATCAGCATGGAGCATCCTCCTCCACACGGCGTGTTATCCATTAGGCATATCGCCGAGGGCACCTGGGCTAGTCGCGGCTACCACCGAGCCAATGAGTCCTTGTGACACTTTACCTCTATGCTTGCGCGACCCGAATTCGATCTTAACAACACGACATCCACATATGACGATTCGGGACGCAGCAATGGCAGACAAACGCCTTGAAATTTCAGAGAGTGATGAGGCGGGAAATGTGATCACAACTTACGTTTCGAGCCCTTCCAATCGACCCGGCCAGAGCAGGATTGGTAAGTACGCAACGCTGCGGTAGCCTCCACCACGTGCAAGATCTATGGATCCCATGGAATGCGATCATACGTAGCGGATAATGCTATGATCAACTGGGCTCAATTCTTCCGCACCGGGGCAAGGGCATTGTGCATCTGTGCATCGATCCAATGCAAGACTACGCATCTGCCCATGCTCGTTGCGCAGGGACTAATTTATTCCGTCCAGACATCATACGTCCAAAGGAAACGAAGTCCTACTGGCAACAGGGCTTAGAACTATTCCTTCCGGTCGGCTATCCTCAGAGTGTCACAGATGACTACCTGGAATACCAAATCTATGACTCTCTTCAAGCTTTTTCCAGCAGCATCGCCAGCATATTGTCGTCTCGCGCAGTCTTATCCACAGTCGGAGTGGGCGACGCCAATGCGTCACCGACGACTGCGCTCCTCCTAGGCATCATCCGGGACTGCGCTGGCCGTATAGCGACAATTCTTTTCGCCCACCGTTTCGGTACAGCGTTCGAGCCGGAGTGCAAAATGTATCGTCTCTTGGCTGACGTGCTGAACGACACCAGCTTTGTGCTCGACTGTGTGACCCCCGTCTTTCCAAAACCCATTCAATTCGTCGTTCTCTGTGCTAGCGGAATCCTCCGATGTCTATGTGGTGTCGCTGCGGGTTCGGCAAAGGCAAGCTTGAGCGCCCATTTTGCAAAATGGGGCAATCTCGCTGAGCTTAACGCCAAGGACTCCAGCCAAGAGACGGTCATCTCGCTCGTCGGTATGATGTTTGGCAGTCTGGTGGTCTCGTACATTGTCACACCAACAGCGACGTGGACAGCACTTATTTTGCTGCTAACAGTCCATTTGGAAACAAACAGAAGGGCCGTCAGGGCTGTGAAGATGAGAACACTCAACCGTCAGCGAGCTACTCTGGTATATCATCAGCTCACAAAGCACGAGCGAGTGCCGACGCCTGCCGAAATATCGAGACAGGAACGCATCTTCGAATATGATGGTGTTCTGCGCAGCGCCAACGACAAAATTCTCGGTTACTGTACGGTCGGCGGTTCCATAAAGCAATTGCTCAGCTCGACGGTCCCGAAGCCAAGTGAGAATGCACCAAGCTCTAGTTTATCGCTATGGGTCGATGATGCAGGTCTTAGTGATCTCTTGAAACACAACCGCGGCAAGAAATACATTCTCGGACGCCATGCTGGTCAGCATCAGTATGAGATCGTGCTGAAGGAGGGCGGAAAGTCTGAGGATATTCTTGAAGCTTGGTGGCAGGCACTCGCCGCGGCAGAAAACAAGGACAATCCTGACGCATATGCCGAGCAGCTCTTGCGAAAGTATAGGGAGGCTCTCATTTCCGCTAGTTGGGATCTTGAGACCGGGGCGCTGGAGACTAGGGCAAGCGTCAGAGTTCGCATTGCTGCATGATGATAATAAGACTTAAATGGATTCTGACTGAGCTTGACGCAAGCACGGACGGAAGTACCGCCATGTACGATGCTGTACAACATCGCCAACAGAGACCGCTTCTACTTCTATGCTTCGCACTCGAATGATTTTACAAAATCTGTGTGTCTGAGTAGCTGCTGCAGCTAAATTCCAACTACTCCCCCAAGACCACCCCAGCATAGCACCAAGCACAATCCTCGCTGGCGAAGGATGCCAATGCAACTGACCGCACTCACCGCCCAATATGGAACAGCCCTGTGTTGGCGTTGCGCTCCAATAGTATCAGGACACCGTTTGTCACCAGCACAAAGGCAGACACACACACGGCGAACACGTATGGTGTACTCCTTGCTTGATGTCACCAATTCTTTGCGTCAAGTTCCATTGCGTTTGACCATTTTCCGCCTCGAATATACGCCTGCGAGATCGCAATGTGCTCTGAAGAAATCGGTAGATCCAGTTCATCAAGCAAATAGTTCTTCTTCGTGCATCGCACAAAGATCGTCCCAGCTCAGATGTTGACCTTGGTCTGACCAAGCACCTCCCATCGACAGAGCGCGCTCTGCGGTAGATGTCGTACTCTCCTCGCCAGCAAATAGATCAGGATATGGATAGGCTTTCCACTTTACACCGTCAACTATGGCCACCAAGTCTGAGGTTCGGGTAAATTGTGTCTCCTTTGCCACCGTCAACATTCTCCGGCCATCCTTGTAATACCACATTCTCGGCCACCATCTTTGACGAAAAGACTTGTCACCCGTGACGTGGAACAATGGAAAGATTGTCCGGGTGATGCCGTTGATGCCGAGCATGAGATTTTCCCAGCTGAGTAGGTCCGAATACTCATCTTCGCCGTGCTGAGCGATCGTGAAGGGAGGCGGTGATCTAGCGATATCCGCTGGCAAAGGTGTCTGATCAATACGCTTCTTCGACTGGTGCTTTGGATGTGAAGGCGTAGTATGGTTGAAACTCATCCAGGTAATGAACTCGGTGGTGCCGGTAGAGATCTGAAAGAGCCTCGTCTCGTAATCCATGGCGATATGAAACTCCGTTCGCCTGCGGTGAGCGAGATTTGGTACATGACCCCTCACGTCTTCTCCGTTCTGATCATGACCCAGGACAGGTGCCTTGATGTTTCCATCTCGCAGTATGGTCCTCCTAACCTCTTGCTCGGCCCACACCTCTTGGAAATAATACTGGTCTGACCTGCGGAAGTAATATTCCTCGTCGTAGTATCGCTTGATTTGATACATCGTTGCGTTGAACATCTCTCGCATGTCCTTGACAGGTCCTATGATTGTGCCTGAGTTGAGCCATCGGGGACGGTCAAGAGTCCGGCCAGGAGTCGTATCTGCATCTGTTGCTGGTCCGAGAGCATCATCTTCCAGACTCGATTTTGGGACAGCCCAACAAGCTGCTCGCTGAAGTTCGTCTGGCCAGCATACCTTATCAGCTCCAAACAATATGCTCTGTCTGATCTTTGCGCCACCCTGATTGATCCCGTAGATTCCTTGATCTTTCAGCCGCTTGTTTTCTCGCTCGATTACATCGAAGTATCTTGCAATTAACACATCTGGACGCAATTGAAAGAAGATGTCGTATGCGTCGAGCAGAAGAACCAGATCATCGTCTGCCGACTTTGGCAGTCTCGTCAGATACGCCAAAGCTTCGGAGACCTTGAACAGATGCGACTCTGCTCCATTGTACAGACCATGACCGTCCCAACCCAGCAATACTGGCTCGGGATACCCATTGACCAACCCAGAGAACATGAGTCTGCATAAATCGATGGTGGCCGCAGTAGCTGGAAGTATGAAGTGGAAGTGCCGATCGACGTCGCCGACAATCGGTATGAAATCCAAAGAAGGCCGCCTCCATAATGCTGCGTAGGTGCCAAACAGGATTGTCGCAAGCACCAATGTCAAAGCCGTGCCTACGACTAGCAAACGCTGCGACGGCGACATGTCGCTAATTCCTGTGGCGGACCACTGCTCATCTGACGAAGGCTCTCGTGCCGCATACAGGTCAGCGACGTAGAGTCAAGTTTGGATGGAGCTGACACGGGGGAATGGAGCAGATGGCCGTATGTATGCGGTGCGTGCCATGGTGCGGTGTCACGGGCAAAACGGTCCATTAGAACAGTCCGCTTGCGAATACGGCTTTCCGCCACTTCGCATGGCATGGTAGGTGCTGTGTTGATCGTGACGGGTCATGTGCAAATCACGGCCCACTCGATAGGCGGCGCCTCGCTGCGGACATCCCTGAGGCAAACCCTTGCCTGGCTATGGCTCCTGTACACAGTGATGCGGGCAGACCTGTATGGGTGTGGTGCAGCTTGAGGCCGAGAGTAGTCAGCAAATTGTAATGAGGTTTCATCCGCGATACTACAATATATATATAACACACCGCCTTCTCCGTTCCGTAGGCCATGATCCCGATCGAGCCACCGATCCGGATCAAGCGAGACAGCGGTTGCCACACGAAGAGAGGGATGGCAAAGGGTTCCCATCCGGTGGCAGCGCAGCCACGAAAGTGCATCGCATTCCTGTGTGCTGATTCCGTACAGTTCCACTATCAGCCGCACCAGACCCACTGGCCCCTGTCGGCACACCATATCGTTGCAAAGCCTAGATCACGAGTGCGTTTCTGGCATATTGGAAAGTTCGTTACCGATAGGCGTCCAGCACTCTCACAGACGCGGAATGACTCGCCGCGTCAGCATCTTTAAGCACGTATAAGCACTGCTGAACGCAAGTAGGTCTGTTCACCTCGATGCTCAGCCTTTGTCTGGTTCATCATAACGAGACACTTTGACCAGTGACTCAAACCAGATGATTGAACGAGGCCATGCCTGCTCATCCCTTACCACGCATAGAGATCTCTCAGTCGATCAGGGACTATGCTGACGGTGCGGAAATGGACGCTATCGATGAGAGACATAGCCTCGACAGCAAACCACCACCGAGTGAGGAGGACCTCGAGGGCCAGAGATTGATAACGACAGAACAGCAACATGATCGGCCGGCAGAATACACTGTGCCTCTGACGAACAAGCTCATTTTCCTCGGACTCTATTTCCTACTCAACCTCGGACTCACGCTCTCGAATAAGGCTGTCCTGCAGATGATACAGCTGCCGTGGCTTCTGACGGTCACGCACTCGTCCGCCACGTCACTCGGCTGCTGTGCGCTGTATACTATGGGACGCTTTCGGCTTACCAGATTGAACACGAGAGAGCACCTGGTTCTGGTTGCATTTTCATCACTCTTCACCCTGAACATCGCGATCAGCAATGTCTCGTTGTAAGTTCCTTTTGCACTCGTAGAGCTAAGCATCAAGCGCTGATCGTGTTATTGGAAAAGAGCATTGGTATCGGTTCCCTTCCACCAAGTGCTTCGGTCGGTAACGCCTGTTGCGACCATGATCATCTACAAGACAGTCTACAACAGATCATACTCCCAGCAGACCTATGTATCGATGTTCCCGCTGATTCTAGGAGTCGGGCTCGCGACGTTCGGAGACTACTACTTCTCCATCAGTGGTTTTGCTCTCACACTTCTCGGTGTACTTCTTGCAGCAGTCAAGAGCGTGGCCACAAATCGACTGATGACTGGAAGTCTTGCCTTGGACGCTTTGGAGGTGCTTTTCCGCATGTCACCGCTGGCAGCAGTGCAATGTCTATTGTACGCCGCAGCCAGTGGAGAGCTTAGCACACTCATGACTGCTGTCGACGAAGGCGGTCTCAACCTGCCCTTCCTGCTCGCGTTGGGACTCAATGCGCTAATGGCGTTTGGTCTCAATATTGTGTCGTTCCAGACCAACAAAGTGGCCGGCGCACTGACCATCAGCGTGTGTGGAAATCTCAAACAGAGTCTCACGATCGTGCTAGGGATTGTGCTGTTCGACGTCAAGGTGACAGCACTGAATGGTATCGGGACGCTTGTCACTTTGGCCGGAGCCGCGTATTACAGCTCGGTCGAGCTGGCTTCGAAGAGCGTGAAGGCAAGTGCTGGCACAAGTGTGAAGGCATAGTGGCCAACTGCGTTAGTCAGCTAGCCTTCACCATGTGTATCCATAGGAATGTACACATATGCGCATTGAGCGGATCGTATTGTTTCCGTCACGACGGGTCGGGTCTCAGCTCCTCGCTCATTATGTCGTGCTCATGAGGCGACCCACAGTTGCGCATCCATGCGCCACGCTGTCAGCCCCTTCAGGAAGAGAAGGGAGCGAAACCGTAGTGCTCGGACACCCTCTCTTGCACATTGCCAATTCCAATTGCAATGCATGAAACAATCGTCGCTCCTACCGGCTCTTGCGATAGATGAGCGGAACAGAGGGGCGCACAAGCGCCTTGGTCCGGTGAAGAAGCGGCATGATGCGATCGAAGCTTTGAATATCAGCATAAGCAAGCTCACCAGCTTGTCTCCGTGAAGTCGTGATTCCACCCCCGCGGCTTCTTCAGACAATGAGCGCAGATATGCGCTTCCATTCGCACTCGCATGGCGGGTACTACAAAGTCGACGAGGCTCAGGGGCAATACCAAGGAGGAATACGCGCATGGCTACGACGACTGCTCCTAATCGCTTCTCGACGGCCCTTCACGACTGTGATCGTCATGTTAGCTGCCATAGTCGTAGCAACAAATTTGCGCGAGATTGCAGACCAAGATGCGGTGGCCATCCGCCAGCAGCAGACTCGATACCTGTACTTTCTCGTGCCCACATCACATGCGGATACGGAGCTCTGCAAGACCGTCATGACAGCCCAAATTCTGGGCTATCCACCACCATACCTGATACATTGGGACCCGACTCTGGACTATCCAGACCGATCTTCTCTTCGACATCTGGAGAAGCTGCGGAAGACGAGAGATTTTCTACAGCGGCTGCCCGAGCATGCTCAAGAGGGCATGGTCGTACTGTTAGATGGGCACAATAGCTGGTTTCAATTGAGACCGGATGTACTTCTGGGCCGCTACTTCAAGGTCGTTGAAGAGGCCAATTGGAGGCTGTATGACTTGCTTCCGCACGACATCATAGCCGAAGACAACCTGGAACCCAGAATCGTGTTCTCTGCTCAAGACCACTGCATTCCTGGGACCGAGGACTTGCCTTCATGCCAAGCAGTGCCGCAGGTGCCATCAGCACAGAAAAGTCAAAATCTGCGCTGGCTGAACACTGGCGTTGCCATAGGACCTGTACGCGATATGCTAGCACTGTATCAGCGTGCAGTGGCCAAAGCTGAGAAATTGGACAGTGGTGTCAACAGCCACGAGGTCATGAGCGAGATCTTTGGCGAGCAGGAGCTGCAGCACAAGGTCATCCGGCCACAGCGAATGGGCAGGTGGCAGAAGGGTCAACAGTGGGTTGAGGAGCGGCTCGGCCGTGCAAAAGCTGCAGGCGATGCTGTGGTTGGAGATGTTGGTTACAAAGAAGGTGCTCCAGACGAGTTCGGGATCACCCTGGACTATGCGAACGAGCTGGGCCTCTCAATGGCATCGAGCATAGATAAAATCGCCTGGTCCAAGCACCACGATCGAGTGCCGGCTGATATCGCCCAATCCATGCCGCCATACTGGACCGTCTCAGGTTCCGGAGTCCCTCTAAATGACACGTGGCCAGACATCAACCTCCTCACTGACCATCGCTCCGGCTCGGTCCCTGCCATCATCAACTTCAACTACGGCGGAGACAATGCCCAGAACCTACACCACACTTGGTGGCAAAACCTGTGGTTGCAGCCATATGCTAGGAGACTTTACGACTCAGCAGCAATGATGCCGTACCTGCCGGCAGCGAGCGTACTCGACGGCGCAGGGGCCGAGCACACCTTTTGGCCTTCGAGAATGACGATGGAAAAAGCTGGGGTGCGCAGCATGGACGACACTTGGATCGGATACGACCAGCTGTGTTCCGATGACAGTACGGCGCAGGAAGTATTTGGGGATGGTCTCGGGCCGTGGAATAATCCTGCGCCGTAAGACTTCGTGGTCTAGTGACCGCGCCTGGGCCATCCTGCCGACTTGACAAGCGTTGAATCAATTTGAACCAAACCGTTGCCTAGCCAAGCTCTTCAACATCTCCATAGTTCTCTCCTCCTTTGCCTTGAAGCGTTTCCTTCTCTCCTCTCTCTCTGCTTCTCTTGCTCGCAACACCTCTTCCTTCCTGATCTCTCTTTCCGTCTTCTTCCTCTCATTCGCCTTCAGCCTCGCCTTGTAATCGTCCAAGCCATGTCCTCCTCCCATCAACTCGCCGTCCCCCACTTCCTCCATCTGACCGCTGTCCTTCGCATCCTTAAATTCGCGATTGACGGCAGCAGCATCGCGTTTCTTCTCGAGCTGGCGCTCGCGTGAGCCAGGGCCCGCACGTGGGACGAGTTCCTCTAATCGCTCTTTTTGCGTTTTGCGATGTTGGGTGCGATCATATCGAAGGTCTGCCATACGTACTTCACGGTCTTCTTCTGCCAGCTCCTCACGGTGCTGGAGATCTTGAAGACCAGGTACTACCGGTCCATGTCTGGTGCGGGCGCCTTCAGGCAAAGCGGGACCATATCCATCATCCTCGTTGTCTTCGTCATCCTCGTCCTCCCCGTCCTGCTCTATTCTTTCAAGAACCTTTGGACCAGGCACAGCGCGTCCACGTGTCGGCTCTGCATATCGTTCATGGGCTGTCCGCTTGGTCTCTGGATCAAACCATCCCTCTGCTAGCTCGCCGCGATTCCACTTGCCCAAGAAGCTCTTCCACCGTCCCTTGATCTCTTCTTCATCCAGCTCTTCGATACCCTTCTGCTTTTGCAAGCCTAGATATTCCGCAAACAATGGTCTGTAGTGTGCCAGATCGCGTTTGTGCAGAGGCCTTGCGCCAAAAGGCAAACTGGCAATGGCACTTTCATGGCGAAAACGACGAGGTCGATGCGGCGACCGCGATCGCTTTCGTTTCACATGATGAGCTCCATCAGAGCGATGAGGCGATCTTGACCGCTTGCGAGGGCCGTGTCGCGGTTCTACATCTGTGTATTCCATGTCGACGTCGCAAGCGCGAGGTGTCAGCCGATGTGGAGAAGCGGAAAGGCAAAGAACAACAACCAGTATCAAGACACCAGACTGCAGTCCACCTCATGGTAGGATCATGCTGACCACTGAATGCCGTTAAATTTCGCTGATCGGCTCAGTATTGCCAAATGGCTTGAATGCCTCGTCGCAAGTCTGCAAGCCCAGTGCTTCGAATTCTGGTCCGGACAGTATTGCTTGCTTGTCCTATACAAATCGTACAGATGCCGCAACGTCCATACTATTACAGCAGATGCTGCACTCGCCCCCCGTCCTTTTCCCAGGTTATATGCTCGTAGCCAGAACGCTCATTATCGCTAACAGCAAATTGTTATCCACACCTACAACGCAAGCTTCACTCCCTCACTACACAATCATTTGCGCAACACCATGCCCACCTAGGGTTTTTGAGTTCATGAATGCCTGTCCGCGTATCCCAGCCAAGGCATAGAAGACCGCCGCGATCAGCAAAAATACCGCCGCTGCGATCAAGGACGTGGTAGACGCAATCAGCGAGAGCCACTGAATGACCGAAAGGACCAGATAGATTGCTGCGCGCATGTAATTCGTCTCGAAGCGTCGAATGAAGGCGTCGAAGTGTGATGAGGTCGGGCAGATCCGTAGGAGGAGTGGTATTTCGATGAAGAGGATGATGAAGGAGGACAACCTATTGACCGTCAGCTCGAAATCGCCGCGATAACCAATGCGGAAGTGATCGCTTTAAGCGTAATTGCTACGGACGTTCTGTGTCCACAACGGCTGGAGGCATCGCAATGGTAACTTACAGGCACACTACGCTAAATAGAATGACCCAGTGAAAGTGGAATATGTTGGCAATTCCCAGTGCGAAGCATAGCACAACGCATAATACGCCAGTCCTACGCGCAAATGTCAGGTCCCGCTTTCTTCGTACCTGTGGACTTTGGCGCAGGTCTCACCATTGACCGTATATACCTGTGTAGCCTCACTGTCAGCAGGCTGTTCTCCACTGCCTTGTTGCCCGCTGCATTCTTCTGCACTCACTGAAATTTCGCGACTTGAATTCCTCCGCCAATGTCATCTTGAGCGCTCTTCGTATTGTGCCTGATCTTGCGCTTTCGGGAGATCCTGAAGTTGATGCTGCCGCTCTTGACAGGTATAATAAGCTAGAATCGTGGATGACTTGCTGATTGCGATCTGCACTCAAATAATCGCGAACCCTTCACGTGGCTGACGTCGTGAGTCGTACGTATGATTTCAGGCAGGCGAATATCACAATGAGGCGCAGTTTCTCGTGTTTATGTTCGGAAAGCAGAAGCCTCCGAACAGAAAGCTGGAGCTTGCGCAATAAAAGCTCAGGGTCGCGCCGCCAGTCCGGGGACGGAAACACTCGCACGTGGCTTCGCGGACATTTGGCGACTGTGCATAGCATATGCGATGACTTCTTTGGACCGTCGATGGTGCGCAGAATTGCAGGCGCGATTCGACAACAAAGGCTGTGTTCTTGGCAGTGCGGAACCATGTGTCATGTCAAGACTTCATTGCAAGAACCCCTGCACATCTGACCGGAACGTTGCAAAGATCGAAAACATGGGCATGCACAGGGCATCAGCGTGCTGATTGATCGAATTCTGGAGGGATTATGCTATAGGTCCATTTGGAACAGGACTCCAGAGACTTAGCATGACACTATACATAGGGCCTCACCACGACAACTTGCAGCTCTGCAGGCTGTAGTTGGCATTGACCCGCGGCCAACATCAACACGCACTGCTGCTCCTTACGCCAATCTCCTCCATGTCTTGCCAAAAGTCATGACTTCGTATCCCCAGCTCTCCGCTGACCTGATTGGGAGTCCCGCCATCTACGAAGCCGGGTAGACCAGCCGGAAGATGTCGTTGAAAATGTAGTAGCTATTGTCTCGCGGCTTGAGCTGGAAGGTCTGCGTGTAGCTCATCGGCCTCTTTTCCTCCTCGACAAGCAACGCGCCGCTCACCACCACGAGGATACCACCACTAGCATCGGAGGGCTGTGCGTCGAGAGTCGCCACTTGATGCTGAACGAGCTTGAAGGGCAGATCCTGTGCATATCATCAATGTCCGCAACCTACTGCCCTCATCCCGTTCCTTCAGCGTACCACAAGCTTCTGAGTGATATTTCCTTGGCCTTGGGTAGGAGAGGCTTCGAAGGTTAACATGGAGTCACCGCCATAGAGTGAAGCCAGCTGGCTGCGGTCGGCATCGAAAGTCTTGTAGTAGAACTCAACGAACTGCTCTGCGTTGGAGTCAGTGGACAGGCTCGGAAGGGTTGACGAGTAGGCGACTCATACTCGCGATATTCTCGAAGTCTGTCCTATGTGTTAGCACAAGCTGTAATTGAACGTGCTTCTCGGTGCTTACCAGCCATGGCGTCGAGTGGGCAATTTGACTTGACTGGAGTGTAACCTGCAGAGCTTCTTCTAATTGTTGTAAGGCACACGTTGGATGCTTCATGTTCTTGACAACACAAGGCGGGATGCCAAAAGCTCAAGCCCCACTACTTTGACCTCACATGATTGGTCACATCGACCGTTGGGCTAATACATGTGCAAACGCAGTCGGCACCCGCCACCAATGCGAACGTCTCCCACACAGTGACACAGGCATGAATAGACATTTGGTACGCCCAGCCTTTGGAGGCTCCCAACCGGGATCGAGCTTGTTCTAGCAGTGTCGTGCATCCTCCGCCCTGACATCAATCATCTTCCGCCTCAACGGCCAAGATCGGACAACGCTCCACCAGCACCTGAGCCCGGATTCAGGCCACTCGTTCGTCTGTCCACACTTCGGCATCGGCTGTGGCTCAACATGGTCGGCAAGAAATCGAAAACTGCCTTGCTAAGGGATGAGGGTAAGTGTACAGCGCGATCCATGCTTAAAATGCAACCAGCATCTGGTAGCAGCATGAGACCGGACTCAGTCAGACTTGCCTCACCGCCCTCGAAGCGCCACATGTCCAATATGGGATCTTGCATACTAACGAAGCACCTTTCTCGTAGGCCTGCAGCGCACAGACAATGGTCTGACGTTTTCAATATGGCCTCAAGCTCAGATGATCAACCAGAAAAGTGAGTCTAGCCATTGTTCCTTGCAATTGCAATACATTGTTGAAACTCTTGCTGACTGCGCCTTTCCAGACTACTACACGTATGTCCAACTCAACTCACTTCGTCTACATCGTCATATTAGCGTTTGCGAGTCGATCACCTGAGTTCCGATGGTTGGCAGAAAGGTCTTGGATGGGTTGCGGAAGGGCAAGAAAGAGCTCTATGCTCTGAACGTGCAATATGTTCGGAGGTATTACAGGCGCTTTCCATCCAAGTTCTGCAACACCGCCTTCACAAGGTAGCAACATTGGAGGCTTGCTGACTCGATGGGAACAGCGAATTTTTAAAGCGAGACGAGCAGCTTCTGGCAGTCCGCCTGGAGCAGGAGAAACGATTCGACGCTCGCAAGAAGGCTGCACTCGACGTTGACAGGGCGCGAGCTCAAGCTGCCCAACATGGCCTCCCATTCACGGAACCTGATGTGGACATGGATCCGGATGTCGCGATGGCTGACGAGCTTGGCGAAGACTACGGCTCAAAAACCATTGTGGTCCACATCGGCAGCCAAAATCTACGCTTGGGCCTGGCAACCGATGCGCTACCAAAGACAGTGCCTATGGTTATCGCCAAAAAGTCCGATAGGTCAGAAGCCGAGGCAAGCGAGCCCCAGCCAAAGCGGCTGAAGCTGGATCAGGAAACGCAGCCTACCGAGCTCTTCGGTGACGAGTTCGCCGACCAGTACAATGCCATGGCGAACGAGTTCAAGATCTTCAGGAGAGCAAATAAGCGCCGTGTGCTTCCAAATTCGCGAGAGCTCGTCACTAAGCATAACTCTACTAGTCCACCAGACCGGATACCTCAGCACAGTGACCCTGTCGACATCAATTGGACCGAGATTGATCAACGCTCAGCACCAAATCACATCATCGGACACGCTGCGTTACGCATACCTGAGAAGTCACAGCCACGCTATCGGCTGTACTGGCCCATCCGTCATGGCTGGCTGAACGAAAAGGACTACAGTAATCGCAATATGCTGGAGTCGGACTTCTTCAAGATTCTGGAGGACAGCATCAAGAATGAGTTAGGCCTCACACACAAGAAAGATTGGAATCAGTACAGCTGCGTCTTCCTCATTCCAGATCTGTACGAGAAGATCTTCGTGTCACGGGTACTCGATGAGCTCATCCGTGATTTCGGCTTCCAGCGGGTGTGCTTCATGCAAGAGTCGGTTGCTGCTACATTCGGCGCCGGATATAGCACATCATGCATGGTGGACATCGGCGCACAGAAGACAAGCATTTCCTGCGTGGAAGATGGTATGGTATTCGAAGACTCTCGCATAAACCTCAAGTATGGCGGCTATGATGTAACGGAAGCGTTCATCAAAATGATGCTGTTCGATCAATTCCACTACAGTGACTTCAACCTCATGCGGCGTCATGACTTTCTGCTAGCAGAAGAGCTGAAAGAGAGTCTTACAACGATGAGTGATGAGGATATCAAGGTCGCCGACAAGCACTTCTATCTTCGAGCGCACGGCCAAGAAACCAGGAAGTACAATTTCAGGATCTACGATGAAGGCTTCTTGGCGCCCATGGTGCGTGGTGTCCCTTCACTATCTCTGAGGGGCATGTGAACTAATTGCACGACAGGGCTACTTCAACCCACGTATCTTTGATCACTCAGAGAAGCTCACTGGCCGCCACAATCTAGTGCCGAGATCCGCCGATCTCTACAACGGCCATCCAAACGATCCGATGTCGAATGCTCAGATGATGGTCGTTCAGCTCACAAACCAGCAATACCCAAATGCGGTCATGCCAGCGCCAGCCAAGGCAGCGCGTCCGTTGCCAACTCCCATGCCGCCAACACCCAGTAAGCCGAAACAGCTCGGCATCCCTAGCCACCTGAACGGCGACTTGGAAGGCACGCCAAGAACTTCACCAGCAGGCTCGCCGCCCCCCGAGGAGATCGGCACGCCGAATGCTGGTGCCGACGAAGGCAACGGCGACGACATGGGCGAAATCAAGAACTCGCAACTTCTGGACCAATCCCTCATCGACCGCACCGTGCCGATCCTCCCCCTGCACGACGCCATCCTGACCTCGATCCACCAAGCAGCCGGCGCCGACGAGCGCCGGCTTCGCGACCTGCTTGGCAGTATCATGCTCATTGGCGGCGCATCCAAGACTCCGGCTCTGGCTCAGTTCCTCGAGCTGAGGCTGAGGCAGGCTTACCCTCAGTACCCGAAGGAGATCTTGGTGGGCACGCCTCCGCGAGAACTGGACCCTAGTGTGCTGGTGTGGAAGGGCGGGAGCGTGTTTGGCAAGTTGAGGATGACGAACGATAGTTGGATTGGGGCGCTGGAGTATGACAGGCTTGGCGCGAGGATTCTGAACTACAAGTGTATGTGGCATTGGTGAGTGGACAGAGTGGGGCGGGCGCTGTGGATGCGATTTGGGGTATGAGCAGGTCTCAAGCGGAAACAGAGCACGGAGTTACATACGTCGACGAGAAATGGCACGTCTGAGGCTTTGGGTCAAGGCGAGGGAGCTATAATTCCGGCCGAGGCTCGGTCACGATCTTTTCCCCATTCGAGCATTCAAGTTTCGCGAAGGGCGCGTGCAGGTGATGAAAACGTGTGCAAGACCAATCGTGCTTTTGATGCCTATTGGCAATGGCCAGCGGCCGTTCCAACGAGACCGTACGACGCCACCTCTGGCGCCTGTCCCATGCATCGCAAAACATCAAATACCTCCCCTTTCCTTGCAATCGTCACCTATAAACAAACCTACGCCTCAGCGTCACGGACGAGGACGTCACCTTCCTCAGGGACTCTGCCGCCCACATAGGCATTCACGCGCTCGGTCCCGCTCTCACCAGAAGTCAAGCTCAGCTTCTTCTGGCCGGTCTGAGCCGCACGCGAAGTCATGTCCTTCTCCTGCTTCTTCGCCGCCTCCTCAGCGGAAGTCGGCGCGTCCTCCGGCGTCGACTGCGCCAATGCCGCTTCGAGTTCAGGTTGAACCTGCTTCTGCTCATCCACGACGGCAGAGCTTATGGAAGGATCCGGCTTGTCGCCCTCAAAACCCACGGCCTCACGCACGTGCGGGATCTGAGCGTCGGCATTCTCCTCGCCCAAGCTTTCTGATTTTGTCGACATGGTCGGCTCCTGAGTGTTCTTCATCTCATTGATTGTCATTTCCTTCTCAAGTTGAACCTCGGGAGACTGGGTGTCAACGGCATCAGTCGGGACCACGACTTCATGCTTCTCGTTGATACTGAACAGCGTCATTGGCGTGGTGAAAGAAAAGCCCAGAGCATCGCCTGCTGGAGCAGCAGCGGCTTTGCGTCTCGGCGGACCTTTCGCGCGTCCCTTCCTGGCATCAGCAAGTGGCTCCTTGGGGGCTTCAGCCTCTGCGTCCGCTTCAGGCTCTTTGGCTTTGGGTGCCGGCCCCTGTGGTCCAAGCTTGAGGCGATTGTTGAGATCATTCATGAACCCCGCCTGGAGCGCTGCGATCTTACTGCCGGCAGGTCTCGCAGGTACGGCTGGTTTAGCCTTTGGTGCAGCGGACGTCACGGTGTCCGTGGAGCCGTCACTGGCGCCGGATGTCGCCGAAGCGGTTTTGGCCAGCGGCGCACCTTTTCCTTCTGACGAGTCTTGCCGGACTGGGCGCGCAGGGACAGAAGGCTTCGGCCTCTCAGGAATAGTCGGCTTGCTTCGATCTGGAACCTGCTGCTCATTGGTCCCAAGATCTGGGACTTCCTTGGCACGCGAGTCCTCTCCATCAGGCTTGATGTCATCCGTGATGTCTTGTGCGAGCTTGCTCCGCCGCTCGGGCCTGGCGGGAACGCTTGGACGCATGAGCTGAGTCAGGCCTGTCGTGCTCCTCGCCTCCAAATCGTCCTGGCTGAGTGGCAGGGCAGCAGTGGTAGGTCTGTCTTCCGGCGGACTCTTGATCTCGTCCATTTGTGGGCTGCCGACAGTTGTGACGAGGCGCATGCTATCGGGCGTGTCCTCCCAGATGTCTCTACTAGGGAAGCGTTGTACTCCTGGTCGATGGTTCTGGAGATCTTCTTCAACACCAGGCTTGAAGTGTGGCTTTGCAAATGTCTTCTTGTCGCTGAGCATATCTGCCGGATTCTCACGCTTGCGCCTCTCCTCGTCTTCGGGAGCCTCAAAGGTTGATGAAGGCTTATTGTCCTTGGTCAAGGTAGCAGCCCTTTCGCGCGGTGGCTCCGGCGTTTCCACGGTAGTCTGATATTGTAGCGAGCTGGGCGTGTCTTCCCAGATGTCTTGACTAGGGAAGTGGTGGTGTGCCAGACCGGGTCTCGTGAGCTGCGACTTTTTGGGCGGAGCTTCCTTCTCATCCTCGGGAAACAATGGCTCGTACTCCTCGATCTCCTCAAGCGGCGTACCAACTCCAGAGCCATGATGCTCCTCATGCGAGATGAAGCGGTGCAATAGGCCTCCGTGGTAATTGCCGTGCGTGCTGTTGGGTCTGCTTGATGGTCGGCTGCCAAGACGGCTTGTCGGTGGGTGGTCACTGTGATAGTCCGAGTCGTCAGCGTCCGGTTCGACCGCCGGTGTCATGAATGCGCTTCCAGGGCGTTTCATAAGTTCATCCGATGCCAAGATCGGGACATCGTCACCACTCTCCACGTGCCAGCCGCCCCACGCGCTCGTGTTCCCGCCAGTCGGGCCAAGGTCCAGCTTGCCATCCATGGCGCCGCCACCTGTGATCTTGCTCCCTCTCCTGAGCGGAGGGTCCACGTGAATCTTGTCCTCGTCCTCGGTTTCGTCTGCACGACTGTCATTGAACGGAAAGCTTGATTTGCGCAGAGGCGACTCGGGCGCGAAGTGGTTGCTCGAAGGGCGTTTCCGCGCCTCTTGCACGGCAGGAGATTGCTTCGGCGTGCTGATACGTGAGGCGAACGCGTCAGTCGCCTGGAATGCGATGTCTTGGTCCGGCGTGCCAATCGCATTGGGTGAAGTGCCTATCTCGCAAGTCAGCTTTAATCAACGAGCTTCCGCAAATGCTCCTACCCATGCCAACGTCATCGCTGTTGGACACAATCCGATTGAGCTGATCGCTGCTCAAAGCAGTTTCCGGCCGCAACGCATAAGAATTAAAATGCTCTTTCAAGGCTTCATCCGGATGCTTGGCATACCAATCCCTCTCGAATTGGTCTTGTGGGGCCATGCCATGCCCATGAAGACCGTAGCTGTCAGGTGGGATATGAAATTCATGTCTTGAGCTCCTCTTCCGGTGATGATTGCGCTGCGAACCATCGTTGAAGAAACCAACACCAGGGGTGTGCTGAGGAAGCGACGGAGCTGGCGAGGGAGCCTGCACGTCACCCGCATGGGCCAAAAGCGGAACTTGCATGCCAATTTCAGGAATGCCGTCGTGGTCCATACCGTGCATGCTCGGAGGTCTCGGACTACCATTATGGAGGTTGGAGTTGGAGCGACTCCAGCTGGCCTTGGCTCTCAGCGGATGGAGAGGCTCTGTGCTTGGCGCCCGCCTGAGATGGTCTTCGGGCCTACTCGTTGCGCGGCCGAGCGGCGAACCGGTCGGCGCAGGCAATTTATGCACGTCATCGTCTGGACGGGCTTTCCCGATACCCGCGGCGGCGGCCTGGGTGGAGTCAGTACGCGTGACCGTAGAAATCCTGCTTGTGGCCGTGGACTGCGGATGAGAAGCTTTGGGTTGTTGTAAGGGAACGTCGGCGGTCACGTTTCTGGTCTGGTCTTCGGCCGCCGCATTGGGCTTGGACGTGACCTGGGCCTCTGGAGGCAGCTGGTCGTAACTTGTGTATTCCAAGCCTTCCTGTCCGACCTCGGAAGGCAAGCTTATGCTCGCCGGACGGCCTACTCTCTCATCTTGCTTCTGCAAGGCCAGCAACTGAGGCCGACCGCTGTCGCTCGGGGGAAGGTTGAACGGAGAGCGGGAGGAAGCGTCACGCTCATCTTGGAGCTGCTCGATCGCCGGTTTCCGGATCGGTCGGGCAGGCACTTGCGGCTGCTGCTTGACTTCGGTCGGACCGGCTTGCGAGCGTGCTGCTGGGCGTGGTGGGATTTGGGGGGTCGTCATGATTGTGGTAGATGGTCATGTAATTAACGAGGTCAGACGACGAACAACTGCTGCAGAAGGTTAGTCGTTCTCGTCGAGTCCGTGTGCCAATCGGCACCAAGCACGCGATCGTGAGAAGCAATGGCGTGAAGCGAATGATCTGAGCGAATATGGTGTACAGGAGCCGTACAATATGTTCTATGCGATTGAGGTGAAATGCTCCCGTTCAGCTCTACGCCCGAAAGCAGTAGTCTGTTCGCCGCGCCCAGCTCTTGATCCGCCCTTGAATCGACTTTGCAGGCTCAGCTGCCAGCTCTCCCCCATGCAGGGACACAGCGATAGTTCTGACCAATGCGAGCTATCGGAGGGAGCTCACCTTTCTTTGTTCTCAATCGCCCAGAAACAGACACAAGAAAACGGTGACAAGTTGTATCGAGGCGCGTGTGGATGGTGGAGTGGGTGCGTGGGTGGTGGGCAGGTGTCAGGTGGGCAAGGGTGCAAGGGTGGCTTTTCAAGCTTCATTATTGGAGTGGTTTCGGTGACGGTTATGACGAATTCTTGTCTGCGGCGTCGATCGCGCTAGGTCGGCAAGCTGTTCCTCTATATGCTGCAGCGCCAACAGACAAGCACGAGCGCTGCACAGGCGAAGCGCCGGACAACGACGTGTTGGCGAGCACAACGAGTGAGACGCAGGAGATGACACTTGGGAGGAGTGAGACGGCGCGATATCAATTCATCCCGATAGCCTCAATATCAATGATATTAATAATGCTGAGATGACAAGAACAACCTCCACACGTGGCGCAGATCGTTGTCCTCGCCAGGAACTGTCCCTGAAGTTTCAGCAATAATGAGTGGTCCGGCCATACCAGTCAGCTGCATTAATCATTATTCAACTCGTGAAGCCGTGCAAGACCGAAGACTCGAAGACATGTCGACTGCGATGGGACAAAGCAGTGCAGATTCCTGTTGTACCCGTCGCTTGCACAGACCACGTTCTGAACTCGAGAGCTCCTGGCGTGCAGGTGGGCATCATCAGGCCGTCTCAAGACATAACCTGCCAACCTGCTGATTGTTGTGTGGCTTCAATACGTTTCCGCCCCTGTCGCGCTCCAACGACATATATGCCTCATATTTCGATAAGTCACTCCTGGAGTCAAACCTGCTGACTGTCGGTCCGGGGTGCAAAATCCCGCACCCACCTTTCCTTGAAGTGGTTATATGCCTCAAGCAAGATTGCAGATCCGCTAGCGATATACTCTCGCATCCACCAGGAAACCATGCCATGCCGCGTTGTATTGGAGCAATTTGATGGTGCAACGTGAAGACTGGGAGGAGTGTATGTAACGCACTGAGACGGCTGCTTCGTCGTATAAGACGCCGAGCTCTCAAGCCAAGTTTGTGGTGTTCACCTTCTCTCCGAGCAAGTCGCATCAAGCCGTATCCACCTCACAAGAGCATGCCAATACCTCCCTACCCGAACCATCCAACTCCACTTCACCGAGTGTTCTACAGGTCAGGCTCGAACGGTGGATTGCCCACCCTTTTTGTGGTTCAGCCAGAGGACGAGAGCCAACAGCAGCAGCCTCAGGAAAAGCAGCCCTACGGCACGTTTCGAGCTTGGAAGCACCAAGGCTCTCCTGCAGCTCAGCCAACATCTCCATCTCAAGCTCCATCGCCACGGCCGAGGTGCAAGCTGTAACCACGACCGCTGCCTATTGAACTTTCGCCCCACGGGAATGCAGAATCGTGTGCAATCACAATCCGAGGCGGCTCGCTACCTCGCACTATTCTACACCTTACCACCTCCCTTCGAACCCATCGGCACCAACAGACATTACCTCGAAAACTCGTCGCTGGAGCCCAAGAACTTCGTCGACCGCGTCTCGCCTTTCTCTCTCACACCGGCGGGCAGCAGCCGCAGCTCGACACCAGCTTCGTCACGAAATAACTCGACTGCTGGCATTCCAGCTGTCACAGTGACTGCGGTGTCTGAACCGGGTCCCATACCACAGCGCCAGCTCTCGACGTCGACAAGGCGTTCATAGCATGGAGCCCGGGTCATCTGTACTTGCTCTCTGGGCCTTGAGCTCGGCTTCGGCGTTGGCTTTGAACATTGTTGCGCGACCTCCTCAGCCGGTGCCTGGACAAATCGACGAGAGGCGGAAATCGAATACTGGGCGGGATTGGACGAAGGGGAGGGATGTGCCGCAGAAGACTGGAGTGCGGGAGAACTTTCGTTGATCGTGCATAGGTAGATGAGACGATGAGAATTGATACTCGCTTCGCACTTGTGATTCAATCAATGCACAAGAGTCATCTCGTGACAGGGACGGTACTTTGCCTTGTTTCGAGGCCTGCTTCGGGCGTGCTTGACTGATGGATGAGCGTGGGAGCGCATCGTGTAGCATTGGAGACGGCGATCCGTTCGTGACACGGGTCAATATGAGGTGACACTGTGGATCTCTTCCCTCCATCTGAAGGAGACAGTTTCGCCGAGAATATTCCGTGCGCGGCTGAAGCCCATCAAAAGTTCGCGAAACATCCCGTCAACATTGAAGAGCCGACGCGTTGCTTTCACGTAGAATCACTCACTACTACACGTTGTAGCCCGTGCACAACGCTGCCGATCGCTTACAACATTCCCGTCAAGTGAATCACGTGCAGTCATTCGAGCAGGTCTCAGAGGGTCCCGACTTGGAAGCGCTTGGTGAAGGAGTTGGCGAATGTCTTCTCTTTTGGGCTCCGCTCCGGCTGCAGCATCGGGGGCGAACAATGCGACACAGGCACCCGGCAGCAGCAGCGTCTTCGGAACGTCGGCGCCCTATAATGGCTCGATGTTCGGCAGCAACAACATCCTCCCCGCCACCTCCACGCTCAAGCGACCACTCATCCAAAATGGAGATCCTGCCTACCATCACCAGCTTCTGAACAAGAGCAGCACGAATGCGATCAATGACAATGGAGGATTGGGGCGGTTACAGCTGGGGCTGAGCGACATCTCAAACAAGGTGAGGAACATTGGGCAGGGCAGCCCCTCCACGCAGTTACATTCGGACGCCCTGTTGCGGCCGAGCAAGAGGTTGAACACAGGCTCCGGGCCGTTACGCGGCCAGGCTGCCGGCGAAGACAGGAACAGCAAGCTCCGCGCATCATACGTGCTCGCCAAGTCTGGCATCAATGTTAGTCAGTCACTGCGGGACGTCGAGGAGCTTAGCAGAAGCATCTATGCACGTGCTCCTCCAGCAGACGCTGTCCCGGACTTTGGGGTCTCCTCTGGTGTCAGAGACTACCTAGGAGCACAGCATCAGAACAGCTTTCAGCAGATGATCGACAGCACGGTCCAGCGCGCCAAGGACGAGTTCAACGAGATGATCGACGAGCAGCTTCACGATGTCGACTGGCATGCGTACCGCCAGCGCATCTATGAGCACTTTGGGCTGAGAAAACCGTCGGAGGTCGATGTCGAGAGTGGTGCAGCACGCGAGACTGCATCATTTGGACGATCATCCAGACGCAGCAGGCTGGGCGCGACGCTTGCTCAGTCTCGCAGTCTACCCGGCCTCACGAGATCCGTCATTGGCGCGCCTGGTACCCGTCATGGCCGGCAGAGCACCTTCAACGACGTGGACGAAAAGCTCCCGGCCGATGGCATGCGTCCTGCGCCTGAGGACCGCTCTTTGCGCAAGAAACAGGACAGCTACGCAGGCAAAGTCAAAGATCTCAATGTGGCGCGCATACAAGACAAGGTGTTCCCAATAATGACGCGCTTTGCTGAGGTCGAAGACGAGCCGTCCAACGACGATACATCAATGCTCATAAATGCATATAAAGCTCTGGTGCATATCACAGGTGAGGATGCCAACAAGGAAAGTTCATCTGAGCAAGGTGCGATACGGGAGCGCCAGTATGCGGTCGATTACCTTGACGACAATCATTCATCGAAGGGCAATATAGCTATCCGCAAGCGCATCATTAATGGCTCTCGTACGTTTCTTGAGAAGAACTTCCTTTCTCAGATGGAAGGTGTGCTCGACAAGCACCAAACCATTGCGATGGTTGGCGGCTTTCCAACAGCCGTCGCCAAAGCGAGAGGTTATGTCAGAGTGCGAGCAGCGCGCAAAGAGCTGGGACCGGATCTCGACCTTCTCCAAGTATTGACGAAGGCCGGCGCCGACGGAAGTCAGAACGACCAGTCCGAATACTGCTGGGCTGTAATCTTCTATCTTCTGCGCAGCGGTCTGCTAGACGAGGCCAAGCAGTATATTAATGACAATGCTGCTCAATTCAGGCAGATCGACCGGAACTTCCCCAGATATCTGAAGGCGTATGTCGATGACCTCGACCATCGTCTCCCTGGAGATCTGCAACGCGCGATTGACAACGAGTATTCGCAGCGGAGTCGCCTGGCCGCCGACAACAGCCTCGATCCATACCGTATGCTTTGCTACAAGGTCATCGGTCGGTGCGAAGTGTCCCAACGGAATCTTGACACCATCACCAACGACATGAACGACTGGCTCTGGTTGCAATTCGTGCTGACACGTGAGTACAATCGAGCTGAGGAGCTGGCGCACGAGGCATATGGACTTGACGAGCTCCGGGCTTCTATCAAGCAAATTGGCGAACGATACTTCGGCCCGACGAGCGATATCACAAACGCGCCTACGACGCTCTTCTTCATGCAGATACTGGCCGGCATGTTCGAGAAAGCCGTGGCCGATCTGTACCCGCACAACTATGTCTCTGCCACCCACTTCGCCATTGCGCTCGACTTTTATGGCTTGCTAAGGGTCAGCGGTGATCTCACCAACGATGATCTCCTCACATATACTACCCGCCAGCAGCCTCAGATCGCTTTCAGTAGCATGATTGGTCTCTACACCCGCGACTTCCGTACTGCAAACCCTGAAGCAGCTGTTGATTACCTCTGCTTGATTTGTCTGAATGCCGACCTCACAGGCGAGCTCGGTAAGACCCAACGTGAGTTATGTCATCAGGCACTTGTCGAGGTCACACTCGAAACTCGCGAATTCGCGACTCTGATTGGCGACATCAAGTCCAATGGGTATCGCATTCCAGGTGCAATCGAGAATCGCTTGAAGCTCGTCCATCTTGATAACAAGGAACACTTCCTCAAGCAAATCACGCTTTCCGCGGCCCGAGTTGCCGAGGAGCAGAGTCGCGTCACCGATGCTGCGTTACTGTATCACCTCGCTGAGGACTACAACAAGGTCATGAATGTCGTGAGCAGCGCAGTCTCTGTCGCTCTCACCACCGAGCTGGGCGAGCAGCCAGCGCGAGTCACACCGCTGAAGCCTCGCTTCATGGACCAGCAGAATGGAGGCGAGATACCAGGTAGCAGTCTTAGCTTGACCGCTGTTGACGACCCCATCACGCTTGCACGAAACATGCGCAATCTGTACGGTAGCAACGCAACCGTGCAGCAGAAAATCACACAGATGAACTGGGAAGTCTGCAACATCCTCCTCACGCTCGCCGATGCCCGCAAAGCCTTCGATGCTGGAGACTGGGCAGGCTGCATCGACCGCATCTCCAACACCCGCATCTTGCCTACCGACTTACACGGCGACATAAACGAGATCAAGGCGAAAGCTCAGGCGTTTGACCAGATGCCGACGAATGTTGCGAGGACAATCGGGCACGTCATGCTTTGGACGGTCACTGCAGCTGTGTACTTGGGTGAGAAGATGAAGCATGCAGAATTCGACACAGGAATGCATCGTGGCATGATTGAAAACTGCAAGAGGATTGCTGAGGACGTCAATCTGTTTGCCGGCTTGATCAGATTCAAGTTGCCTGGGAGGGTATGGGAAACGCTGGCACGGGCTAGCGAGGAGCTGGGTTTGTAAGTGTCGCACTGGTTGGAGACTGGATTAGGCGATTGTGAGGTACAGCAAGCAGCATCCGGACGGGATACAGTACGCCAAACTTGGCTGTGATGTTGTAGAAGTAGGCTGGCGATGTGGTAATGCAGCATTGCATCAGCGAGTGTAATCACACATGCGCGAGACTTCGTGATTAGCCTCCCGTGATCTACCGCTCATCATCCAATTCTTTCACTCCCTAGCAGACGTCATGAGAAAGACTTCTTGATGACTCAAGCCTCAACAGGCGATTGCATGGATGCTTGCCCAAACGAGGCGACATCCGCTTGACTCGATTTGCCACTGTTTGCATCCACACTCAAGACAAACGTTTGGTGAAGCCAGCCTCCGCCAAAAACGATCCACATCTGCCTCTACAGTAGCTCCCCAACAACCCCCAACCGCCATATCTATCCCAGAACCTCTTCTCCAGCGGAACCCCCCTCCTCCCCTCTCAAACCAATTTCCATCTCCCACCCGCACCAGCATTCCCACCATGCCCACCCGCTACCGCCGCTCCGCGGGCCCCATTGGCGAAACGGCGCAAGACAACCTCGCCAACAACTGCACCTGGCAACACTGGGACTACCCCCCCTGGGACCTGCGCCACTGGGCCCTCCCGGACCACGGACCCCGCCGCGGCGCGCCGGCCGAACTGCCCTTTGTCAACTGGGACGCCGCGCACGGATGGCACCGGCCGTCGCCGCAGGGGCCGGTGAAGCTGGCGGGGTTTCGCGCGCGGAAGTTCTGGGCGCGGCCGAGCGATGGCAAGCGCGGCGGCGCGCTGGGACGGCTGAAGGACGCGCTGACGGGCGAGGGCCCGGATGTCTTTGTCGTGCTGAATGGGGATCGTCGCACGCTGGCGAGGGATTTGCCGCACCGGGCGCAGTGGAGTCGGTGGGGCGGGCCGTTGTGGGAGGAGCGGTGCTGGGGCGGGAGGGACAGGGATCGCACCGCGGGCGAGGCCGTGCATTGGAATCCCGGGTGGGTGCGGAGGAGTGCGAGGGGCGAGAGGTATAATTTTGCCTCGAGGCGGTATGAGGCGCCGGAGGAGAGGGCCAGGAGTCATCAAAGCGGGAGGCTGTGGACGGATGCGCGGTGGGGGCCGGGTGTGCGGAGGGGGGATCGGGAGCCGGAGAGTTTGAGGCGCGGGCCGGGGGAGTATGAGACGAAGGTTCCGGTGTGGGCGGGGAGGTTTCCGGGGGGGAGGCCATGGGGGTGGTAGATGTGGGGGTGGTGGAGGAGTTTTTTTTTTGTGTTTCTCCTCTTTTTTGTTTTTTCAAGATGATTCTGGGGTGGATAGGGGCGATACATAGACGGGGCACTGTCACCCGGCAATCCTCTCAGCCTCCCCTTACCTCCTCGCTCCGCCTCCCCCTCTCCAACACCTCCCGCGTCCGCTCATCCCCCAACCCCTCCCTCAACCCCCTCAAGTCACTCACACCCTGCACGGCAGCATCCTTGACCTCGGCCAAGACTTGCGCTTTCCCTCTTCCAGGCCCCGAAGTCACGAGCGGAGACACGACGGATGGGATGGCCAGGCGGGCAGCTTGCAGCTGGAAGTCATTGTCAGGGATTTTTGCATGCTTGTGGGGATATGGAGAGGGGAAGTGGGAGGAGAATACTTGGTTTTGTAGGCGCTCGAGATGGGCGAGCGCTTCTTCGTATTGTTGGGGAGACCAGTCGGGTCGGGGTTGTTGTTGGAGGGGGTCGGAAGAGGCGGATGGGGGTTTCCATTGGTTTTGGTGCGATTTGCTAGGATCGAGATGCATGTGTCGTGGTTTATTATGACCGTTTTTTTTTTTTGGTTTGCAGCTTGTGTGTGGAGGAAGGGACGAAGTTGGAGGTCGAGAGTGTGGAGCAAAGTAGAAAGTGGCTTCGAGGCTCGTGGTAGAGACGCAGGATCCAATGACGAACAAGTAATAGTAAGAGGCACACGAAACTTGCTATCGTTCGCTGTTGTACAGGGTATCTATAGCACATGGACTTTTGGAAAAGCCGACATTGGTTGTGGCTAAAGCGCCCGCTTGATATCTCAAGGCTTCGACCAGCGACCAGAGGCGGTCGAGGGTGCGCCGCCTCTTTCAATAGGCCGATACATGTGCATCAACGATCCTTCATCTTACATCCTTTCGTTCGTGGTCGCGGTATCTCCCTTCACCCGGATACCCAGTTGAGCCCGTCCCTTTGTCCCCATTCAGATCAGTTCACATCTCTATCCTGGCCATAGTCGAGATTGTACCCTTGCTGGTCGCCACCTTGTTGGTAGCCGCCTTGCTGGTAGTCCTGAACTTGACCTTGACCATCCTATGGCCGATAGCTCTGCGGACCGCCACGACGATCGTACATCCTCGGGCCATCTCTGTAACCGCTTCTGCCACCTCCACGCCCGCCCCAACCTCTGTCGCCGCCAAAGCCGTACCTGCCATCTTGATATGCCGGCTCCGCACGTCCACTGCCGCGACTGTAGTAGTCGTCGCGTGGTCTGTCCGGGTACCTCCGGTCAGGGGCACGGTCGTCCCGGCCACGTCTCTCCTCGCGCTGTCTGTTCTCGGCCTCGCGTGACTCTGCGTGTTCGTCCACCTCCATCATGACGTCGCCGGTGGTATCGACGACCACTTGCAAAGGCTCTTCCTCTTGTGGCTCCGGCACGCTCCGCTGGGTCTTGGCGCTTGAGTCGGTCACCCTCCCGTCTGCGTAGTGGACATAGAGCAGGCGACCGTCAGCCTGTTTTGTCAGTCTAGCACGTCCACGCTGGAGGGCCAAGTGCACACACCTTCTTGTTGTTGAACATCTCAATCACCTTCTCCGCGCCTTCTTGCTCCACAAAGCTCATCTCGGCGATGACGGTTGGCGCAGACGAGACCAGCCTGCAGTAATTCATCTTGCCTCCGGTGGAGAACATGACACTCTCGATGTCGGCGGCGGTGGTGCCTGGCGCGAAGTTGGACGCACGCACAATCCACGGGCCACGAGCGGCGCCTCTGATGTTCAGTCCCGGGCCGCTATTTCCCTCTGACCTCACCAATCCGTTGCTCTTGGCATCGCTTAGTGGGTCGGACATCGTGGTGTCGACAGGCTGTAGAGCTGATCGGGGGCGTGGGTGAAGGCTGTCGTCGCGTGGATGGACGGTGTCGTCACGAGGAGCGGGTCGGCTCAGGCTCGAAGGCTGAAGGGGCTGGCGGATGGGCGCGGTGTGGGGTCGCGGAAGCGAGTTGCTTCGCTGCAGCTGAGTGTTAGTCAGGGTAGCTGCGACGGCGGAGGGGCGGAGAGGCGGAGAGGGCGGGCGCACCTTGGTGATGCCGGCTCGGGCAGCCAGAGACGCCGGTGCTGGGCCGCCGGGTCTCGGTGTGCTCGTTCTGCGCCCTTTCCCCAGCATCTCTTGTGCCAGCTTCTGTGGGTTGGTGCCCAGCATCTCCTGCGCCAGCTTCATGTTGCGCTCCTTGCGACCTGTGGGAGTCAGTGTGTGAGCTCATCCCCCTCCCACCCTTCCCACCCTCGCGTACGTACTCGCTTGGAGAGCTTCGTCAAAGGACGCCACCACTGCATTCTTCTTGTTGGCCATCGCGTGGACGGCGGGGAGCGGCGATGGATGGCGGCGGGGGGGAGCGGTGATGGGTGGCAACGTCGCTGCAGAGCACAGGAGGAGCACACATTGGTACACGGGGAGAAAGTGTCACATGCAGCAATTCGAGACGGGATCCCGCAACGGCAAGATCCGAAGTACAACCGATGGATTCATCCGCTCGATCCACCTGCACCGTGCTCCACCGCTCCACCTCCACCGTGCTCCACCGCTCCGCCTCTCTTTCTCAGACAACCTATGGAACTCCCCACTGCGGCAAGAAGAAGCTCATCATGATGAAGCGGATATTTCTTTCGAGCGTCTGTAATAATAGCAAAGTGTGCACGTGGACTCCATTGCCACATGGTCGCACATGCCAGCCATGCATCTTGGCGCTTGCCTGACCTGATGCACAGCGTATACCTATGTCACTGCCTCAAGCCGGCTTTGTTTGTGTCCATCCTCCCTGAGCTGACTGATGATGAGATATCACACCCGCATCAGCCATGCCCCATCGACACCGACACGCACTCAGGCACTCTTGATATAATACTGACCTCTTGCATATGGCGTCGACGGGCAGGTCCTCACCACCGCGTCCAGCGCTCCCCGCGACCAACGACAAACAACACAGCTCGACCGGCAAAGGATCATGGTTCCGCAGCGCTCGTCAGAAGCTGACTTTGAAGTCGAGAACATCGAGGCGAGCCATCGGTCTCATGCGAGTCTCCCCCCGACGATGCTGACCTGTTGTAGTCAGCGCCTGGGCCTGCTCGAGACATCAGAGAAACTACCGGAGCACACATCGTCGCCGAAGCCATCTCGGGCCTTCTGGACAACTGGCGGACGGCACTCGGCCATTGGGAGGATCCCAGCGAGGTCGTCAACAGGCTCACGGCGTGGCGAGATCCCCTCGTTCGGTCCGCCCCCGGTTCCTGACGCGAGATCGGAACGAGACATTGGAGGAGACGACGATGCCGTTCAAGATGACCTTTCTCCACGGACGAGCGTCTCAAGCGTGTTTGGCAGCATCAGGAAAAGCATCGGGCGTGTCGGCAGCCAGAAACATAGCCGCATCTCCACGGACACAATCCCGGAACAGGAGGGCAGCGAATGCATGAGAAGGCCAACTTCGCCAATTCCAATCCCCAAATCGAGCAACGCGCCAACACTGCCCCTGGACTTCTTAGGTCATGCATTCTCACCAAACTTCGACTTGAGTACTACCAAATCTGATATTGAGGAAAACCGAAAGCTGATGGACCCGGATAACATCACGTTGGGCATACCTGCCACGTCCGTGTTTCCGTCTGCGATTCAAGTGGCTACTGCTCGCGAGAGTTGCCCGCGGCCAGCCAGGATCTCCATCGACGAAGCGGCGCTCCCATCGGCAACGCCAGGTCCGCCGACACCGCTGCCCGGCACCAATGCTCCCATGGACATGGATGGCCACAGCAGTACGGATATTCCCGTGTTTGAACGGAGCGTCGAGACCTCGGATTCCTCTCCCGGCCACAAGACGCTGCGACCGGCTCCCTCGATCGACGCCATGACATCCGCGCGAGAAGGCAGTCAGCGGAACGGCACTGGCTCGGATCAATTAAAGCTTGAAACGTCAAGACTCCTTGCACCACTCACAGAGGCATCGCGTGTCTCTTCCGCTTGCACGATCAGTACCATTCCACCTGACATGAAACCTTTGACACCACAGATCACGCCCAATTCGCGGCGCGAGCCTGACCATGGTGATACCGAGAAGTGGCAGAGCGCTATACACCGAGAGGTGAGTGCTGCCCCGCCATCAACCCCTCTAATTACGCCCTTGGGTGCCGATCAGGCAGAGGTTCATGATCTCGACTTTCCAATCGCGGCACTCGACAACTTTGATCTCACGCGTGCTCCGTCGCCGGACAAGAGCGTTCAGCTGGCCATCCGTTCAAGAGCAGATTCGATCCAGAATAGCCGAGCTGCAGACAGCCCGATCGAAACTTCATGCCGTGTCATTTCGCCGTCCGAGATCCCCATGGCAAACGATGGTCAAGAGTCCCCGTCACCGCCCCTGTCAGGCAGTCGCGTATTGGTCAATCGGACTGCGTCGCCGGCGTCGACTCATAGCAATGAGCCGATCCTCCGCAAGGACTACGAAGAGTTCAAGACGCGCCACCTGTTTGGCGACAACAGCAAACAGGCTGACCCACCGACCTATGAAGAAGCAGCCGACAGCACTTCACGTCGCGACTCATCATCGCCGCTCTTCTGGCCGACCGAGCTCCCTCCGAGCGTCTTCGACGACAGTGACAGCAGTATCAGTGCTGCCGCGAGCATGGACCTCTTCGATTCTGCCGACAGCCCGAAGCATCAGCACTCCAGCAGCCCTCGCAATCACATCAACACAAGTGCCGTAGGTCTCATCAAAAGCTACTGGGGCACCCTCGAGTCCCGTAATTGGCTAGGTGAGATTCGGAGACCTGGGAGCGATCAGAGTGATGCCGTCAAAGTGTCTACCTCGCGTGACGAACCGCCGACGGCCGCTACGCCCGGCGTTCCTTGCCATGATACTTACAGATCAAGCGACTCATCCGACGGATTCGACTCGGACGACCTGATGGGCGGACGAGGCCGATTCGAGCGCACGAGGGCCGAGCGCAACGCGCGCTACAACAGCCTGCCGCAATTCGAACTGCTGAAACGGCAGACCTCATCACCTTTAGACTCCTCACCCCCGAAACCCTGTAGTCCCGGCCAGAGCGACGACGTTTTTGAGGACACGCCGGCGAGAAGCGTGCACACGAATTTCATCCGTTTTGGGTCGTCGTCGCTGATGAAAGCGGATGACGAGGACGAGGAAAAAGAGAATACGCCTGTCGCGGCAGGTAGCGGCAATGATTGGGATAAGCTGGATTCGGCGAATGGTGCTCCAGATGTACTCAAGCCGGAGCTTTCGCTCTGTCAAATGCTTGGCCTGCCGGAGAGGCTGGGCGATGACTGGCCTCTGCAGCCACAAGGGCTCGAGCTTCCGGACGGCAGGAGTGGCGAGCTGGAGGAGGAGGAGGTTGGATTTTGGCAGGAGTTGGAGAGGAGGAAAGGGGAGTTGGAGTCGAGTTTAGAGGGAACTGTTCCGCCGGGTTTGGTGAGGGGTCATAAAGGACCTTTCGTGCCGCGGAAGTGAGTTGTGGGATAAGGAGTCTGATGCCGTAGGAGACTCGAGATATTCTTAGAAGATGGCAGAGGATTGCGAGCCGAAGCGAGCTGGGTTGAACTGCGAAAGGGAAAGGTCGGGTAGGACGGTATTGCTTTTTTTGCTTCAATGCTCTCTACAGCCAGGGGAGCAGATAGAGAGAGAGAGAGAGAGAGAGAGAGAAAATAGACGACAAGTCAGACAGATACCTCAGCAGTAGTCGCAACCACCAGTCTCTCAAAAAAAAGAAAAAAAAATCCATCCCCACTACCCCGTCACCGTACTCCCCTGCACCTCCTCGCTCGACAAATTCGTCGCCTTGAACTTGCTGATAAAATCGTCCCTGGGGATATACCCGCCACACATCCTCCGCATGCCCGTGAACGCCGCCCGCCCGTGCAACACCCGCCAGTTATCGAACAGCAACAGCGTCCCCGGCTTCAGCGGGAACCAGTACTGAAACGCCGCACGGTTCACGATCCCGTCGAACTCAGCCGCGGCGTCGTACCACGCATCCATGTGCTCCCAGGGCACCGTCGTGCCCGCGCGGTCGGCCGTGTTCCAGCGCACCTGGGTGAGTTTCCCGGTGAAGCAGTCGTGCTGGAAGGGCGGGTACGCGCGGTCCGGCTGGATGGAGACGCCGTGGTTCCCCGAGGCGTGGGCGTGCACGCCGAAGGCGGACAGAGTGCGATAGGCGGCGGGGTTGGCGTGGAAAAGGTGGTCGGCGGCGGCGAAGCCGTCGACGAGCACGGACTCGCCGCCGAGGTGGGGCTCCCAGGCGCCTGCGCGGGGTTCGGCGTCGGCGGAGCTGTGGGAGAGCAGGTGCAGGGCTTGCAGGCCCGAGGGCTCGGTGAAGTAGGTGTTGTCCGTGTGCGGGGGGAGGGCTTCGGAGGTGTAGGCGGTGTCTTTGGAGGAGAGGTCGGAGGTGAAGTCGTAGAAGCCGCCGTAGTGGGTGGTCCGCAGGGGGCCGATGGTTTGGAGGAGTCGCTCGGTGGAGTGGGGTGATGGGGGCGTGTGGGAGATGAAGCAGAAGCCGAACTGCCGGATTTTGAGGAGCAGGGCGGCCATCCCCGCGCGGGTTTTGACGGAGGTGTATTCGACGCTGGGGGGGTGAGAGGCCACGTCGGCTTTCCAGGGCGTGATGGGGATTGAGGCGGTGCGACGGGCGCGCATGATGGGTCCTTTGTTTCGGTTTTGGATAGTGGACGCGCGGAGGTTGCTGCGGTGACCGTCTGCGAAAGTGACTTCAAATTCTGGATCTTCGGTCTTCTCGGGGTCGAGTTTCTTGATGTAGACGACGCTGCCGACGCGGCTACCTTGCAGTACGTTGACTTTTTTCTGCGCAGTATCGGGATGTCTGCACTCGGAGCAGGTGCACATCTCGCGGAGCCACCGCCCGGGCACCGTGAAGGTGCCACTTTTGCCGTGGGCTTTCAGCTGGCCGTCGGCACCGACGAAAGGGGGATCGAATCCTGGCATCTCCGGCGCAGGCGAGAGCATCAGCGGACCCTCCTTGTCGATGACGTATTTCAGTCTCTCGACACGCAAAGGACCATCATCAGTCTTGATTTGTTGCCGCCGGGCCGTCGAGTCGGTGCCGCCCTTTGACGAGTGCGGATCTCTTACGCCCCGGCGTATGAGCTGGCTCAGTGACTCTCGTCCCTGTCGCCGCTGTTGAGGGTCAGTGGGACGATAGTGACGTGAACCAGCATTTTCCGAAATCATTTCCAGAGGTCTTGTCACGGAGTCTCGTATCCAATGGTCATCGTGCCGCTTTGTTGCCGGCTCGGCATGTTGACAACGAACGGATGGAGGTCGCCATGTCTTTGCTAAGGCTCGACGACCGCCGGCGGTACGGTTGAATGATAAGATTGCCATTTTTAAACCGACAGAGAGATCTGCTCAGGGGGAAGGGGAGTCTGAAGAAAAGCCTTGGGTGTCCTAGAGAGCGTATATCGTTGGAGATATGTTGGCCATATCCAGGTGAGTGTTACTGTGGCATTGATCCAGTGGGTTACTCCCGTGCATGTCGCAGTTGATTGCACTCGATAGTCATGTTGGAAGAGGACCGAACTTTACGTGACCGATCTGTCAATGTGTCGATATTGCAATAGCTGAAAAGTACATACAATTAGGTTGAGGTGTGGTGAGGATGGAAATCGTGTGATGCCTGAGGCATGAATCACTCGCTCTCTTACTGGACAAAGCACGCGACACTAGGACGAAACCATCCTCACAACCCCTCGCCACCATCACAGTAAATCACCAACAGATTTCCAATTGGCCATCCGCAGGTAGCTTCAGCACGCATAACTCTAGCCTCCCGTCCCCAACTCCATCCCCGCCCATCCCCCCACCATGGCCACAAAAGCCGCCCACAAACGCCTCACGCGAGAATACGCCACCCTCCAAAAATCCCCTCCAGACTACATCACCGCCCACCCCTCCGAAACCAATATCCTCGAATGGCACTACATCCTCACCGGCCCGCCCTCCACCCCCTACCACAACGGCCAATACTGGGGCACCCTGACCTTCCCCCCCGACTACCCCTTCGCACCGCCCGCCATCCGCATGCACACGCCCTCCGGCAGATTCCGCTGTTCCGAGCGCCTGTGCCTGAGCATCAGTGATTTCCACCCGAAGAGCTTCAACCCGGCGTGGGAGGTGAGCACGATTCTGCTGGGCGTGTTGAGCTTCATGACGGGGGAGGAGATGACGACGGGGAGCTTGACGGGGACGGATGCGGGGAGGAGGGAGCTGGCGGGGCGGAGCAGGTGGTGGAATAGCACGGGGGGTGGGACGACGGAGAGGAGGATCGACGGGCAGGAGAGCGGTGCGGCCAAGAGCGGTCGGGCGAGGGGGTTTGGGGCGGTCAAGCTGGGCGATGGCGGGAGAAGTTTCCGAGAGCAGTTTCCGGAGTTGGATGAGGAGAATTGGAGGTGGATGGCCGAGGAGCAGATTGATCCGCTGACGGGGAGGAGGGTGGCGTTGGCGGATGGGGTGGTGGGAGGCGCAGAGCAACTGCAGAATTGTGCTCCGGGGCTGAGGCATAGAGGGACGGGGAGTGGTGCGGGGATCGGTGCGGCGGTTGTGGAAGGCGGGCAGGCGGCGAGACAGGCGGGTGAGGCTGGGCAGGGGTGGTTGAGGAGGAATTGGGGCAAGGTGATTGTGGCCGCGTTCTTTGTCTATGTGGTTGCTGCGAGGGTCATGGTCGAGCAGATACAGTCGACTACCTAGGGGTGACTTGGACGCTTGTGAGCTCAGCGAGGCGTTTGGCGCAAGGAACAGGCCAGAAGCAGGAGACGGAACGGATCGTCGGATGATAATCGCAAGCATTGCATTGCCACATTTTATGCGACTACATAGCGAACTACAGAGACGAATGCGGGATCCATCTGGTTGGAGACCAGGCTACAAATGCCGTTCTCCGCGACAGCGTCACAATGTGCAGCAGATGCCGTTCATCGCACATCTCCTTCTTGATCTCCTCCACCAGCACGACCACAGCCGAGCGGGTAGTCTCCACCAGGCTGCCGTACTGCTCGCCGAAGTCGGGGTACATGCTTGGCGCACATAGCTACAGACGACGACCACGGCGACCACCCTTTCTCCTCGTGCTGTCAGATGGCGTCGGAGTGACATCCTCGATCCGGCCGATCTTCATGCCGGAACGGGCGAGGGCGCGGAGAGCGGACTGGGCGCCTGGGCCGGGGGTCTTGGTGCCGTTGCCTGTGATGATCTCAGCATGATTCCCACAGGAACATGGACATGGAAGAACGCGTACCACCAGTAGCTCTAATCTTGACATGCAGAGCCGTAATGCCCAGCTCCTTGCAGCGGGCCGCAACGTCCTGAGCAGCCAACATGGCGGCGTAGGGGGAGGACTCGTCGCGGTCGGCTTTGACTTTCATGCCGCCGGTGACTCGGCTGATGGTTTCACGGCCGCTGGAGATGACCCAGGTCAGCCTGTGAAGTAGTAGTACAAAGCCGTGGTGCATGTGTTTGTGTGTGTAGATGTCCCTCGAGACGCCTCTTTGGTAGTAATGTCCCGAATTCGTGGGGGGAGGTGGATGGCGGCGGAGGAGGAGGAGGTGGTGGTGGTGGTGGCTTACGAGAGATCAGTGACGTGGACGAAAGTGTCGTTGAATGAGGCGAAGATGCGGGCGACGCCGAAGACGAGCTCGCCTGTGGGATATCATCAGTATGTGTCTTTGCGGGTGTACGGTGAATCTTGCCATCTTACCCTCACGCGCCTGGGGACCGAGCTGGACGTTCTCCTGCTGGCCCTGACGGGGTGCTTTCTTGGGAGCCATGACGGTGATTTTCCCACTGTATACACACAAAGATGAGCAGCGATGCTTGGCGCAAGTGATCAAAAATCTATTGGAATTCTGGTCGGTGGGTGGTGGGTGCACGTGAGGCGGAATGTCGGCGAAATGTTGATGCCAAGGCCGGCCACCTCCGAAGCCGAGCAGCCAAAAACATACGAGCTGCCGTGACTCTCCACGTCCTCTTCTCTCCCATCCCCCCGACTCTTCCTCCCACCCACGCATGAAGATCCCCCGACTGCTGATCCGCCATCATGGGTGACGCCGTCGTCGGCATCATCGGAATGGGCGACATGGGGAAGATGTACGCCCGGAAGCTCGCTGCGGCAGGATGGAAGTGAGTATCTCATCCGGAACACCCTCCAGGAGCGCATCGAGATCCGCATCCAGCACCGCCCTATCGCCGAGCTTGTCACTCTCCGCACGTGCATCACTCCAAGGCGTCAACGTCTCCGCGGCATCCCCTTGCCACATTCTCCGTGGGACCCGCCTCCGGCAAGCATGGAAGCACGTTGACCCCGTCCTCTGCAGGCCGGTCTTGCTTCTGGCCGCATGGTACGTTGACCCCTGTCTCCTCCTGCCTTCCTGGCTCCCATCGCAATGATGACTTGAGTGCATTTGGCTCGAGTGTGATTGTCCGAGCACCAGCTTCGCTTTGGCGTTGTTGACTGGGACTCTCGCCACTGATGTAACATCTCAGCTACCTATCTTGTTTCAGTCTGATCGCAGCACACTTCCCTGTGAAATACTCAAGCCATGCTTCCGAAGCGCTTGCTGACTGTAATTACAGGTTCTCCGATGATGCCCTTACGGATCCCAGCTCCGTCTGGACACACCGCACTCGATAGCATCCATATAGACTCCCCTCAATCACACACACTGACTCTCCCTCCCCAGAGTGCACGCCTCAGACGTGCCCGCGAAAATCCCATCTCTCCAAGAAGAATTCGCCTCCAATGTACGTGGCCGCCGACCAGCTGCGTCCCTCCTTCGCGCACGCTAAGAGGTAAGTAGGACAACATTTCCATCCTCCAAACCGGCCAACTCGTCTCCCGCTCCTCCGACTGGATCATGTACTCGGTCGAAGCCAAAACCATCGCCGCCGCTGTCGCCCAATGCGGCCCCGCCACCAAACTCAACGCCATTGTTGGCGGGCAAACCTCCACCAAAGCCCCCGAGATCGCCGCGTTCGAGCAACACCTCCCCCCCGACGTCGAAATCATCACCTGCCATTCCCTCCACGGCCCCAAAGTCTCCCCCTCCGGTCAACCGCTCGCCATAATCCCCCACCGCGTCCACTCCCCAACCTCCCTGCCCCTCGTGGAAAGCATCCTCGCCTGCCTCGGCTCCAAGTATGTGCGCCTCACAGCCCAGCAACACGACCGCATCACCGCTGACACGCAAGCGGTGACCCACGCCGCCTTCCTCTCCATGGGCGCCGCCTGGCACGCCAACAACCAGTTCCCCTGGGAACTTCCGCGTTACGTCGGCGGCGTGGAGAACGTCAAGATCAATCTCATGTTCCGGATCTACAGCAACAAATGGCACGTCTACGCCGGTCTTGCCATCCTGAACCCGGCGGCGAAAGCGCAGATCCGGCAGTATGCGGAGAGTGTTTCGGAACTCTTCAAATTGATGTTGGCCGGTGATCGGGAGGGTCTGCGGAGCAGGATTTTGAAGGCGAGGGACGCGGTGTTTGGGCGGAGGCGTGAGGGGCAGGACGAGCTGTTGTTGAGCGACGAGTTGCTGGATCGGTTTAGTCTGGGGGAGAAGCCGAAGGCGCGGGTGAGGAACAACCATTTGAGTTTGTTGGCCATGGGGGATTGCTGGTGGAAATTGGGGATCGTGCCGTATGATCATATGATTTGCAGCACGCCGTTGTTTAGGCTGTGGTTGGGGATTACGGAGTGAGTTTTCTTTTTCTTTCACGCTTGTCTTGTTTTTTTTTAAAAAAAAAAGATTTTCATCTTTTCGGGTCAAACTTCATGGAGGAGGAGGAGAACGAGGAGGGAGTGCTGACGCGGAATTCCGTGTGGCTGCTAGGTACGTCTTCCGCAATGAAGAACTCCTGGAGGAATGCATCGACACTGCGATTGTGGACAATACTTTCCGTGCCGATGATCTGGAGTTTACGTTCGGCGCGCGCGACTGGAGTGAGAGGGTGGATCTGGGGAATATGGTATGTTCGATCAGACGTTTGGCATCGCCCGCCTGCTTTTCGCGCTGACCGTGCATGTGGTTCCAGGACGGCTACCGCGAGAAATTCGAAAAGATCCAGAGGTACTTTGAGCCGCGGTTCAAGGAGGCGACGATCGTGGGCAATGAGATGATCAAGACGATTGAGGAGAACTTGAACAGTCGGAAGCAGCAGCAGCAGCAGCAACAAGCGTCATCGTCATGGGACTCACATCGAGTGGGTCTTGATAGCCAATAGCGAAGGGAACTGTGCTGCGACGCAAATACATTGCTCCTCTCTCTCTATACACGAGCCCCACCTAATCACTCTCCACCAACCTTCCCGCCGCCTCCCTGATCACTTCCGCAACCCCCTCCACCGCCTCCCCCGCCCGCACCCAATCCCCCGCCTCCGCCCTCTCCCTCACCCCGGCAAATACCTCCACCCCATAGCCACCCCACTTCGCCGGCGAAAACACCACGTGCTTGAACTGACTCCGTCCCTCCAACCCCCTTTCATCCAACAAATCGCTCTCGAACCTCGCCACCTTGTCGTTCCAATCCAGTCTCTGAAACGCAAATTGCGACGTCTCGATCCCCCCCGCCGCGAGCACATTACTCGTCCAGACTTCCTCGAAGCGGTGGAACGTCTCCGCGTTCGTGGTCAGCAGGTCCGCGACTGCTTTCAACGGTTCGAGGGTGAAGTTTTTCGCGGACAGGAGGTCTGCTTCTGAGGCGGAAGGGAGACCGGCTTGCATGGCGTAAAGGCCCGCGAGGTCTCGGCCGAGGCGCCCAAGGTATTCGTGTATGCTTCTCGCGTAGGCCTGGAGGTCGAAGGGTATGAGCGGGCGATCGGCGACTTCGAGTATAAGCAAGGCCCAGACTTGCGCAAGCTGTTTGTGGCGCGACATGTCCGGGTCGCCAAATTCTTGCATCCACTCGAGAGTTTCGTGGCAGCTGTGGTAAGGGTAATGGGCCGCGTCGTCGTCTTCGCCCGCTGCGAAGCCGAAGTCGATGGAGGACGTGCCAACGATGTCTTGGAAGGCGACGTAGTCGGAGCCGCCACCGAGGCCGCTGAAGATGCTGCTGCTGTGGTCCCACGCGTTCTTGAGGCTACCTCCGCCGGATGGGTCGTCGACGCGGTCGAGGACGTGGAAGAGGGCACGCTCCCAGAGCGGTGAGCCGGAGGCGCGGAATTTGGGGCCGTAGACACCGGCGTCGACGTTGATGTATGCGACGCCATTGTCGCGCAAAAATTCCGCATTGTCTTCCACGTACTCAGTCGAGCCGACCAGGTTGTACTCCTCGGCATCCCAGCTCACAAATTCGATCGTCCGCAGCGGCCGCCAGCCGATATTGCGCAGCTCGCCAAAGATCCTCACAATCTCCATCATCACTGCCGTCGCACTGCCTGCATCTACCGAGCCAAAGCACCACGCGTCCCGATGAGCGCCGATGACGACTTTCTTCTGCGGCGTCTCAAGACCTTCAATCACGCCGTGCAGATTCCAGATCTGTTGCTTGTCGTTCTCTTCGTTCAAGTTCTTGAGGCTGACTGACGGCACCGCGTCATCTTCGTCGGACGTAGCATTTCCAGAGTACCACTGGGTAAAATCCGTATGAGAAGTTCCACCAAGCCAATTAGGTGGCACTGCGACGCCGTGCCTCTCCAAAGCCGAAATGAGCACTTTTGCGTCTTTCCATGCAAGAGGTATCGATGGGATCTTGGGCAGTCCAGGACTACTTTCCTTCGAGACTCGATTCGCATGCTTCGTTGATGCATACCCTGGTGTCAACGGATCGCCGACAATCCAGCTCATAGCGCTTACACCACCTCGCTGGACCATATCATCAGAGGGCTGCCATGCACCTGCCGGGTCCGCACTAAACGGGTCTGAATACATCAGCACTCCCACACAGCCTGCCTCCTCCGCCGCCTTGATCTTTAGTGCTCGATCTCCTTGCGTACCACCGTACCTGACCAGCGCAATCGCACCTTCCGTCACAATCCCTCGATTGCTTAGATACTTGAAATCATCCCTACTCCCACCATTCGCAAATATCAAATGCCCTTCCGCCTCCCCACTTTTACTATGCCCATGCCACGTCAAAGTCTGCTGCCGATCCTTGTACACCTTCTCCTCCTCCAAATTCGCGCTCCATCCAGGCAAAGTCGGCTCCTTCAAAACCACACTGCGCTCTCCCGGGTAATTCAAATAAACATAATACGACAACAAATCCATCTGGTCAAATCCTGCGGCCTGTTCCCAATACTCCTGCATCCACTTCGCCAGATAAAAATCACCCTCGGTGCCCGCCACGTGATCAAAAGACGTGATATGCGTCAAGAACTTCTTGATGAGCTCCCCATCAATCTTTTCCTGTACAAACGCGCGCACGGATTCCGGGTCGAAGTGCGCGCCGCCAGTCCTGTGATGGCTTCCGGGAAATATGTCCATTGCGAACAGTGTGTACACAAGCGCCATGAGGGTGAAAAGACCGCATAGTCGCGCGGCGGTGGGTGCGGACATGCGATACTGCTCGGGTATCCGGAGCCGGAATCGCGCGAGCCATATCCTGGTTTCCGGCCGGGCTTGCTCTATGCGCTCGGCCGGCTGGACCGGAGTATATAACGATCGTAGAGAAGGTATCCGAATACTCGACAGTGTGGCGCCTATGCTGGACAACTGCTGCGACCACTTCCCTCGTCCACGTAGCCTGGCGCGGTGATAGAGCCGAGGACTTCGGCGGGATGTGTCTGGAGCTGATGGATCCAGATAGTCCAGCTCTTCGACCTGTCTCCTCTCATCGTCGCCTCCATCTACTTCTGGCAGCTGTAGATCGCTGTCCTCACTTGCCCGCGGTGAATCCGCGGTCGGCTGCCTGTATGCTGTGTTTGCCTGCCCAAGCAACCCTTGCCGCTCCGCCTCGTGGCCGCCGCCATTGGGACCTACCGACGAGGAAGGCCGACTCGATATTGCTTCGTCGTATGTCGGTATTGGCACGTTTTGATATCGGTGATGCTGGCCTCCAGTCGCCATCATGCCGCTACGGGTTGGGATGTCTCCCCGTCGTTACAAATCTCGGCCGATGCGGATACGCGCGCATTGCATATTCCAGTAAGCGTTTGTATCCACTTATTGCCGCATTTTTGTTTGTTACTGTACAGAAAGCCTCCCAAGATGTTGGCGTTACGACTCCCCTTGACAAAGTTGAGGCTTGAGTTTCTCTAGTGTATAAGCCAATCGCCTCGGTAAGTTACCTACCCGTATTTCCATTCTCACGACTCACGACTCACTACTTACTACTTACTCCTTTACTACTCACTACTCACTATTTACTCCTTACCACTTACTACTTACTCCTTACTACTTACCACTTACTACCTACCACTTACTACTTACTACTTACTACTTACCACTTGCTACTTACTACTTACTACTTACTACTTACTACTTATTACTTACTTCTTCCTACTTGCTACTTGCTACTCACTACTTACCACTTACCACTCACTACTCACCACTCACCACTCACCACTCACCACTCACCACTCACCACTCACCACTCACCACTCACCACTCACCACTCGCCACTCACCACTCACCACTCGCCACTCACCACTCACCACTCACCACTCACCACTCACCACTTACCACTCACCACTCACCACTCACCACTCACCGACTTCTTGAGAGGCACTGCGTCGCGTCTTGAAAACATGTTTCACGCAAGCAACAGATGCTTCTACCTCAAAACTCATGGCTCAATACGATGTAATCAACCCAGCCTTTCGCTGGTGCCGTAGCAGACCTGAGAGCCCAGCGGTTGTACGTGAGCGGCTAGCCAGATCCATCATATCCGACCCTGTGCTATTGGCACCGCGTGAGCGACGGTGAAATCAACGCTATGCCTCCAAAGATACGCGAATACCAGTCCCCAACCCAACATGCCTCCGCTCCCTCATGCATCCATATCCATGTCTCATCCATCATCCATTAGACGTTCAGCACGAACGCGACAATGCAACGGTACTTTCAAAGGCCCCAGTGGCACAATTGCCTTGGAAGGCAGACGCTCGCGTTAACCACAAATTGAAAACAAGGCAGGTGCTTTCAGAAGAAATCGTCCTCGGGTGACGAGATGTCGAGTGAGAGCCACAGCTTGCAGCTGTGTCCAGCCGAGAAGGTAATCGTTCTCATGGTGCTCGACCGTCGTCGAAGGGAAATTACATCTGCATGCCGCACGGCCACTTCGCGGACACTCGAAAACAGCGCAGTCGTAATCCACAAGGTCAAGTCAACACTCGAATCCCAGCGACTGTTGAGAGGTGCATCGATCTCAGTAATGATGCGGGTACGACACGCCAGGGAAGCCGTCTTCACTTCCTGACAACCACATATACTCTGGAATCATATGCTTTGCATTTCTATTGCGAATGTCGTGTTGCTGAGCAGCCAGATTAGCTTTCATGCTCCTCGTCTTTGGTGGCTCCAAAATGACAGGAATCTCATGCACCGAGTCCGCCCGACCATTCATCATGCGGGCTGAATTGATCATATCCATTTCGTCTTGGACCGGCATACCGACTTGCGATTTCATTGGTGAGCCGTTGATCGGAGCATTGCTTGGTAAGACTGCTCTAGGGTATGATGCGAGCGGAGCCTGGCGGTAAGGTCCCTCACTCATGGGTGTAGCTGGTGCTGATACAATTTGATGGTTGGGCACTGGAGCCGCAATGAGTGGCGGGGCGCCACTCATGGAAGCGACGAACAGGTTCTGCTGTTGTGGCCAGTCGAACTCGCATCCAGGCGCTGAAAGGTACGATGACTCCATGGGACCGACCTGACTAGTAGAAGTAATTCCGGACGAGAACGAGGTGTTCGCAGACTCTGGGCTCGGAGGCCAATCCTGCAAGGGCGGGGCGTTGAAATTCGTGATGTCCTGGTCGTGGGCGGGCGGCAATACGTGCGGCCTGCTTGCTTCGACAGACGAGCCGCTCGATGACGAGTACCTCTTGAATTGAGAGGCGTGCTGTATGCGGCCGTCCATCTGACGAGGCATCTGAGAGTGCGGTATTTGCATAGCACCCTCATGGATCAAGGTGGAACCAATCTCCATGATGTTCTCGCCTATCCTCAATCGCGCCAGAATGTTGCTCGCATCTTCATCGCTGCTATTCTGCAACTGGCCGATGACCGCCTTTAGGAGCTCGAGAGTATTATTCGAGTCGTCCAACTTCTGCTGTAAGCTCTGCATCTTTGTGATACCCTCTTGGGCAACATCGTAGTGGCAAGTTGCACCGGTCCGTTTACAACGGGCACAACACGGATGTCGACCTGCACGTTTTATCCGTCAGTGGACAATGCCGACCCGAACTGCTGTGTGACTACACACCATCGCACTGTTCCACTGTGAGCGTCTATCGGAGTGTGGAAATGTGATAAGCGTGACGCCACACTGACCTTTGTCTTCGCCTGTCGACACTGTAGACAGGCGTTTCTTGTCAATGCACTGCGTCGAGACTTCTTCTGTGCTAGCACATAGTCAGATGGTGGCTCGTCAATGCATGTATCAGATGTCGAGGCCTTACACGTCGGTGCTGTTGGGCTCATGTCTTTATTCGACATGTTTCGATTCATCCCGGTGGCAGGCATTTTGATTATTGTTAGATCAAAGCGTCGTTCAGTGAAGGCTGGGCCAACCAGAGGGTCGGATTCTGAAATGCTATCACAGGGATCGCTACGCATTGGTATGGAGCCGCTGGGCTTGTTCAAAGGACGGGCGTCTTCCTCTTAAGCTTCTTGCATCACTCTTCCCTCGTTTGCACCACCAAGACACGGCAGCAGAAGGTTTCAACCAAACTGACCTCAAGTCCAATGCTCGATACCAAACGCCAAAGCAGATGTCATGCGGAGTGCGTACCGATGGTGCCTTGCAGTTTATCCTTCTTCCCACATTCAGTAAGCCTTACGTGAATTACTACGTTACTGGGTGATTAGAGTCAGTCCCGTGTCCAAATCTGGGGATCTCGACTGGTATGTCAGGGACTGGAGGTTGGAGGAAAGGTGGTTCGGGTGGTTGCTAGTGTTATTTCATCACCAGAACGCGTGGGTGAGGTGGTTGAAATCTGGTAGTAATAAAACAGTATGCGGGCCACGATCGGCAATCACCGACGACGAGGCGTCCCAGATGACATACCACGATACAGCAACTGAAGGATCAATCTGTGGATCCCAGGCCTGCCAAGCCTGCAGGCGCAAGGATCACTGCAATGCCAAACGTCACCCGGTAGCTGGTAAAGTCATGCCCAGTAGTCTCGAGGTAGAGAACACGTCCGGTTGAACCGAGGCCTAGATCAGATGAAGAGTACGTATCTGTTTGTGAGCGGCGTCTTGTGCCTAAAGACTGCCTTCCGCTCGGTAACATGCATGAGGAAGTACGTCCATGCTTCCCCGATGCATGGCCATATGCCAGTACCCCTGCATTGGAATGCTGCAAAGGACCTGCAGCGCAGTCCGATTTGAAATTAGCCCAGTTGTCGAGGGCACAAAGACACGGCAGCACACCGGTCAGCGCATTCACGAGAGCAGTCTGCTTGCCCGACAGGCGTGATAAAGCGCCAGATCGAATAGAGACGGTATACTTGAACGAGCAACGGGAGATGTCCGACAGTAGCCCCTTTCAGCTTTTCGACCGTCGCGAACCATGGACACACGACCACTGCCCAACCTTGTGCATCAGCGAATCTGGCTGCAGGCCGGTAGTATCATGGCTCATTCTGGCTGCGTTAGGCGCGAACTTGCCATCATGCGCAAATTCGATTGAAGATCGAGCTCGCATTCAACAATATCAAGCTCATTTCCGGAGAGGCAATCTTGCAGTCCCATCCCAGGCGTGATGTCTAGTCCAGTAACTTGACAGCACCTCTTGCGAAACCAGCTCGTGGGAAGTAGGATGCAGGGAGCACCTGCAGTGAGGATCGCTCCGGACCTGAGCTGACCTCGAGCCATTAAGGGTGCTGTCCAGTGCCTGCAACCATCCGCCAGATGCGACGATCTCCAAACGTGCCCATTTTTTCAGCCGTGCCCAACCCCAAATTTCTCCAGGCTCGCAGCGTTACAGAGAACTTTGACTTTGACTTGTTTGCATACCCGCTGGTAGATGTACAGGACGTGCCGAATGAGTCCCGAATGTCTTCGTGCCTCAAAGATTGCTGAGCCGCGTCTCGCAAGAGAAGCGAGACTATTGAACAAGTGAAGTACACAAATCTAAGTTTGAGTTTATTCCAGCCGCTCAAGAAGATGTGTGACTTTCCTAGATAGGCATGGGAATGGTTCAAGCCTAGCTCGTGTCACGCAGCCTTCGCACTAAAGCTATGCAGCCAATGCAGCGGCGAGCTCACTCGGTATTTAGCCCTCTTCACCATCCTCATCCATTCCAAAGAGGAGGCCCTGTCGTCCAGCGTGCTGGGACGTGATGATATAATAGAGGTAGCCATAACCTTGATGTCCACGGAGGGACCAGATGGTGGAGATCGTTGGTGGAACTAGGCGACGTCGCTGCGGGTGAGTCGCCACTTGCTGGAGGACACAGTCGACCGCTGAACGGCCGTTCGTAGTACCAAGCGCCGTTGCACCTGCGGCCAGCAACGTCCCGCCCTTGCGTTAGTAGCTGCAGCGGGCCTGAACTCTCGATGGGTCGCCCCGGCAGCAGCGGATCTCCTTCTTTGCTGATGCGAGGGAGACGTTTTCCGATTCGCGAATAATGTCGAGAGGGAGCGAGAAGAAAATTGTGTAAGTTCCACGCCGGCCTCGGCCACTACGTAGGCCATGCAAACAATCCGCACGTGGCGGAAAAACTAACCAGTTCTTTTTGACTATGATCTTTAATAGTCGTGTAGGTAACTGTTCAGAGAGGACTGCATCGCAAAGTTGTGCAGGATTGTGGGATGTGGTGTGAAAGAAAGCGATAGGAACCTTAAATTCTGGACATTATATAAGTTTCCATACTGCTGGGGCCCTCAATTATTCAACTTTCGAATGGAGTAACGCCATTGCACGATCCCTGCTCGTCGGCCGCTGCCGCATACATTGCTCAAGCGTTACTGCAGACGCTGTGTTGCTTGAATCTTCCTACCTACTCCTACTCCAAGGTCCGCTTCTACAGACCAGACCATTTGTGCTACCACATACGGTCCGAAGGATGCAGCTAACAAGAGTGCCAAGACTTGCTCATTGGACGGGATTCATCCGGTTCATTTGTCCCATGTGGCTGGAGGCTTGAAAAGCAACCAGTCTTCGAATTCCGAGAATTCGCCACATTCTATGCTGTCCCGCTGAGGCTTTGCTATACCATGATACACACATGCAAGTACGTGATTATCTAATCCAGTCCAAGCTCCCTGAGGCATAGCTGATGCCATGTCGCACCAGTAGGTCGGGTTCGCTCGATCTTACCGGAGCATTCGCGGCGTTCCTTCTGTTCCGGATCTACTATCCCTGCCGTGATCACAGATCACCTAGAACCTGTCGTTCTGTGGTACAAGCAGAGGTCACAAGTACGCTCACTCTCTCCTCTTCATCAAGCGGCACCTCATCAAACTCGCCTTCTCCACCCGCGAAGATCGCTCTGACGATGGACTTGCATCTCACCGGCTTTGCTTGCCCCTGTCTCCTGCTGCTAGCTTCCATCAAGTCTCCCGCCTGGCTTGCCCTTCTCAGCCTTTCAACAGCGGCGTCAGCTCTTCCCTTATTGAATGCCTCTTCAACCATTGCTTTCTGACTCTCGCCGAGAATGGGATGCTGTGCTGCGAGCTTTTTCGCAAATTCATCGAAGGTATCGCACTAAGTAAGCCAGCCCGTGCCTTCGGCGAAGGCGGTGGCTTGATCCTTCAAGACATAACTCGCAAGACCAGCAGCATCAATCGCTGCTCCGACCGCTCTGGTTTGTAAGTGAATCCCGACAGCCTTGGCTTGTGACTCGAGCGCTTTTGCCGCCAGGCGAAGGGTCGTAAGTTCGTTGCTGCGGCTCAGGCGCGCCAGCTCCTGGCCGTCCTCGGGCTGTGCAGGTGTCAGTAGAGGTAAGTACGTCAAGTCTGCTTTTGATGGCAAAGGACTGACTGGAAGAGAGTCACCGCCATCATCTGTCACCAAGGCTCAGTCTTCTTCATCACTGCTGATGGCGCCATCCTCAGATCGTCGTCACTATTCTCGTCGATGGCGTGGTCGCTCTTGACGACACCCCCAAGATCACCGTCACCCCGAAATTGCAAGCTCATCAGCCTCAATTCCTGCGATCAAAACGTCAGCAATCGTTTGACGCGAGTGACGCGATGATTAGCAGCAGTGGTAGTGATGGTAAGGACGACGGCTCAACGGTTGCTGGGTTCAGATGTATGTCGTGTCAAGTTCGTGCAGGCAGAGAAGATGAGTAAACAGTGTTGCAACCTAACATTGCGGTGAGCAGTTTGAAGCGCCACGAGTCATGCGAAAACGAGGTCATATCACATTTCTTTCTACCATACTGTGTATAAGTGAAGCTGTCAACCAAGCAAGCATCATGGTGATGACCTCCTTACCACTGCGCAAGTGCTTTCAAGTGGATAGACGGTACCAACGTCGCAATCAGTCATAAGTGCAAATTACATCAAAGGGAGCTCTATCGGCGTCCTACGCCTGTGGCTTGACATCTGCTCCTGCACTGACACTATCTTGCTGACGTGGTTGATATTCCCCAGCACCGAGACCATATGGCGACTGATGTTGAGAGGCCTGCGCAGCTGCAGCTTGTAATTGGCTCATCGCATCCTGAGGCTCTGAGCGCCGCGAGTCGGTTTGCTGCTGCGGTTCGCGTTGCGGCTCGTGTGCTGGTCCGGCTCCTACAGCCATTGCAGCCGCGCTCGAGGAGCTCAAGTTGATGTGGGATGGCGCTGGTGGCACATCGGACTGCGTCTCAAGTAATCTGCTCTGGAGGTTGAGGATATACTCGCGTAGTTGATAGTTCTCGTTCTGCAATGTTCGATAGTTGGTCTCCATGGTCTGGAAATCCTTGACCTGCTCCTCGAGCTTCTTGATGTAACCCTCTTTTCGCTGGCGGAAGGCACGCTACCAGATGTCAGTGCAGATTCCAACGTTTGCCAAAACGGCAGTCTCACCTGCGCTGCTCGATTCTGCGCCGCCCTCTTGCTTGTTGATAGCTCCCTCTTGCCCTTCGCGCCTTGCGGACTTAGACCTTCATCTCCGGCGCTTTCGCCGCTCATCTGGGCATATGGCGCCTGATGTTGATGGGCTGTGCCGGGATCTAAATGATGCGGCTCATGTGGGCTAGCAGAGTCAGATGGCTGATACGGGTGCTGAAGGCCAGCCTCGCCGGCGACGGGCGGTGGTGGATATGGCGAAGCGTGCGGGACCTGAGCAGCAAGTAGAGTCTCCCGCAGGCCTGCTCGAAAGAGCGCAAGGTCAGCATGCCACCATCTGCTAACATTTCAATACCAAGCAGTATGTTATGCGAAAGTTAAAAGCTTATGGCTGCCTGACATCAAGTGGGTCCGGATGAACACTCACTCATCTCATCGAGGTGTTGCTATATGCACAGTCAGCAGGCTGCTCGGATATCACAAATGAACCCGAACGCATGCTACAGGAGCCCGGACGAGCATATATGCGCCAAAAGTGCCGCCGCCGAGCAGACATGCATCAAGTGATAGTAATGCACTTGCTTACCTGAGCTTGCATGTTTGAGCCTGATGAGTGGCCAGTGCGAGTGCGCAAATGACTGTCACTTGGTGCTGGATAATCCAGCTCCAGAGTGCCTTGGGCCTATGCGATCAACGGAATGCGACTCTATCCCAAAGCGCTCGGCCGGGTCTACAGTATGGACGTTAAGTCGATAATGAACGCAGTCTATGATCAGGATCAGTGTCTGCAAGTCTACAGAGCGCGCGCGCGCATCGCTGAGAGCGACGGCCATGGTAACAACGCGATGCTGTTGCTCGTAATCATGCTTATACAAGACATACGTACCGCGTGATGAAGTCCGGTGATGAGTAATTTATGAGTAAGGATTGCGGCTGGCCTGTCCTTTTGTATGGCTACGTCGTCATGGATCTCGGGAAGGCGCTGTCACGTGCGTGGGAGAGAGCCCCAAATCACGTGCAGCCGCGACGTGGCCAGCTTCCCAATTCAACTTGACTGACTATCGAGATCTCGGAATTTTGAGGACACGACTTCGACTTCTCCCAATCACAGCATATCGCTAGCATAACTGACGCTACATAACAGCGAATTCCTCAAGGGTAGTAGTGCTTGTGCAAGATCAGGACGACCTGCAACACTCGTCGCAATACGTGGTCTAAAACAGCCGAGCGATGGGCTGAGAAGTTGCGATGTTTTTTCTGTTGCCCGCCCTCGTCTTCGAGGATTTTCTGTGTCGCGGATAACGCCTGGCCCATTTTCACCAATGCTAGCCACTGCTATCTCCAAGCCCAGCTCATGCTCCGCAGCAACACAGGAAGTCCGCCTTTGTTGATTAGTATTTGCGTAGGTTCTGCCCGCAACGAAATGCTCGTGCCTGCATGCACAGCGAGCGCTAAGATGTAAGTCTGTATGCTAGTAGTACAGTCATCACTAAGATCCTACCTACGTGTAGCTTGCACTAGGCAGACCGGCCCTGTGTGCTTCGACAATCCTTCTAAGCATAAAAGTTGACTGTGTCCTTCTTCTTCGCCTGCACCTCCGCAATTGCATCCACATAGTGCTCATGGCTAATCTTGCTCTGACCAGACCTTAGCGCGATCATGCCTGCCTCCACACACACCGCCTTGAGCTGCGCGCCCCCGAACTCATCCGTACTCCTCGCCAACTCTGGCCAATTGACACCTGCATCCACGTTCATCTTCCTGGAGTGGATCTGCAGAATCTGCGCGCGAGCTTCTTCGTTAGGAAGTGGAAACTCAATCTTGCGATCCAGACGACCTGAACGCAGAAGCGCGGGGTCCAATACGTCGACTCGGTTTGTCGCGGCGAGGACCTTGATTCGCTCGTCTGACGCAAAGCCATCGAGTTGATTCAGCAGTTCCAGCATGGTCCTCTGCACCTCACGGTCCCCGCTTTTGTCGCTATCGAAGCGCTTCGTACCCACTGCATCCAGCTCGTCGATAAAGATGATTGATGGAGCCTTCTCCTTCGCTAATGCGAAGCAGTCCCGAACAAGCTTCGCACCGTCACCTATGAACATTTGAACGAGTTGCGGACCTGCTAGCTTGAGGAAGGTAGCTTCTGTTTGCGCCGCGCAGGCACGAGCGAGAAGTGTCTTGCCGGTTCCTGGTGGACCGTACATGAGGGCACCTGGGGGCGTTTTAAGTCAGTACAATCTCACAGTTCTCAGCATGCCGTGTTCTGCCATACCCTTGGGTGCCTTGATGCCAATCTTCTTGAATCTCTCCGCCTCTTTCATGGGCCACACAACCGCCTCAACCAACTCGTCGATTTGCGTCGTCAAACCACCCACGTCTGTGTATTTCTCCGTTGGCTTCTCATCAACCTCCATGGCTTTGACTCTACTGTCGTACTCCGCTGGCAGCGTATCCAGAATGAGGTATGAGTCCTTATTCACACCTATCAGATCACCCGGCTTGAGCTTCTCGTGGTCCACAAGGCCGATCAGTGGGAGGAAGATGGTCTGGCGCGTGGAGGTCTTGATGACTGCGCTTTTGCCGACGCGGGTGGCGTCTAGATCAATATTGGCGCCCTCCTCGGCGGCTTCTGCAGTGACATCGAGATCGAGAATCTCCACAACATTGCCGACTAAGTAAGGGAGTTGTCTATACCATAATTATTAGCCTGCTGCCAACCTCACTGCTTTCGCGTGGATGCCATCACAGACCTGTTATTATCGATCTTGTCGACATTGTCCTTAATCTTCTCACCCATCGCGTTCTTCTCATGCATCAGCCGCTGGTACTCGCTCTTCATGATGCGCATATCGTTCTCCAATAATCGTCGCCGTGCCACAATGTCACGGGTGCTGGAGTTGAGGATTTCTGCATCGATCATGTCTTCTTCTCGCTCTTCCTCCTTCTTGCTGCCATCTGCATCTTTCATGTCCGCATCGCCGTTTGCTTCGCCGTCGGGCTTCTTGCCCTTCTCCCCATCCCGATTCTCCTCCTTCTTGCCATCGCGCTCCATGTCATCTAGATCTTCAAGCGTCGACATGATGGGCGAGTGTGAGCTCCGTTACTGTCTGGATGCGCCGAAAATAGACTCTACGGGCGAAGAAGTGGTCGAGCGATGGCAGATTTATGTCGATGGATTATGAACTTGTAATGTTTCGATGCATGTGCTCCAGGTAGCTCCGCATGATGAAGCTGCGGCTCTGCGGAAGACTTTGCGGTCCGTACCCGCAGAATCCCTATATCTACCGTTTTGAATCACCTATCTGGCGCGTCGTCGCCTTATCTACCAACCAAATGAGCCCTCCAATCCCATGGCTTCAGAGCCTTTCCATGGACAGCAATGAGTCAGTACACGTATCTGTTCAAGACTCTACATCTGGCGTCCATTAAGAGAAACACGATCTCCTCGCCATCTTGCACAGCAGCACGCAAACACGTGGTGGTGAAAGCTCCAGGCTCTTCCTAAGCCATGCTTCCAGCTTAAGCTCGGCAAATTCTTTGCCATACACTCTTCCCATGTGTGTCTTAAGGTAGTCCGCTTCCACTTTGGCGAATGCACTGTGAGGGCCCGATCGGCGCCAAGAGCCGTTTGAACGATGCTGCGACATCCTCGACAGGCGCGAAGTCGAAGAAACCAGAGACGGGCAGACTAGAGGTTCGTAGCACCGTGTTCATCATGTCTGAGTATTTTAGCATCGAGTTCAGCTTGTCGTCCGGGGGAGCCTCGCTGCCCACCAACGCGCAAGGACGATGAACAGTAATGGGGAAGCCGGCGCCATTGTCCTCCGCCTCCTCTGCTGAACGCTCCAAGAGCCTGAGCGCGGAGTGCCGGACGAGTGCTGCCGATGACGATTTTTTACGGCGCTGTCCGTCGTTTTCTGCGTTGTATGGAGTGGCAGCAGTCCTCCCAATCGATGACATCGTCGAATCTTCTGGGCCGCTTGAAGTCTTCCACAGGCTTGTCATCTGTTGACGATCCATTGGTGCTCGCTATCCTTGCCGAGTGCAAGTCCAATGTCTAAGTATGGGCATTTGCAGAAGGAGGAATCTCGATGATTCGCTCGTCCAACGATCTCCGGGCCACTGAATTCCATCTTTCTCCAAACTGCCTATGCTCTGGGTGTAGTGATCTTCCGTAGCGCCAATGTCTTGCGGATAGAAGGCTCTCAATGACGCGATCAGCCGACCAGCGGACAATGGGTGATGCATTTGACAGCTACATTAACCATCGACAGAGCAGTCAGACATGCATCAGACGATCAACCGTCAGAAGTGTCAAAATCTTGACAGAACTGGTGCTACACTCAAAATGATTCTACCCATTGTCTTACTCACGATGACGTTCCTAAAAATTGCAGCCTGCTCGAATTGCATGCATTGGGGCATCCTCCCGGCCACGACTTCTCGAATGGCAGCGTGCTCCGCAAAGCCACCATTGCCTGGCGCATCCGACGCGTTGCCTTTGACTGCAGAACGATGGGTCAGAGGTCAGTCAATGCCCTCTGTTGCCCTGATACCCATCGGTCACGTAGCAGGCCCGAAGACTGGGTCATCAAGCCGTATCTGGGAGCGGACTCCGCTTCCAATGGCAACAACTTCACCGGCAACATCGGCCCCGACTTCCTACACGGTCGTCAGATTGATTCCACGTGTCGAGGCCGCAACTTTGCAAATCAAGGGACAGTACTAACCGGAAGGGTATCGGTGCCATGCAATGCACTCATACAGGAATATTCTCATCTTCCACAGGTGATAGCTGAACGTTCTCCTCCATACGGATTGAGCTTGAGCCAAGGACTTTGACAGCCTATTGTGTCTTCGGAAACATGGACCCTCTCTCACACATCCTCGGACCATGTTGCGCCAGGTACACCCCACGAGTCTTCACCGTCAACGCCGCGGTTCCGCGAGCCCACGTACGAGTGGACAATCTCCATCGCAGATCTGGACTTGTGAGGCATAGAGGCAGGGAAGAAAGTCGCAAAAGATGCAAAGGACGGGACGGGTCGTGGGGATGTTGTTGGGCGCTCGATGATCGATCGTCCAAAATTACCTACTAGACGCCTCGGCCTCTGGGAGAATTGGTCGCGCGCCACGAATGGCTTCATGTGCTGATACTAAAAGGAAATTTGCGCACACCGTCAGTAAGTCGCAACACTTCTCACTCGATTGCACTTCAACAGTGTTCCCCAGGCACAGAACGGGGGTTCGACAGAGGAAAAGACACTTCGTCCCGTGTTACCCACGCAGGAAAGCATCTACTGTTACATCCTACCATCCTGGTGCGAACGTATGCCCGTCTCTGAGCCGCATACACCCACCATAACTTTTTTCCTGACCCCGTCCCCCACAACGAAAAATGCCCAGCCATGTTTCATCACTCAGCAAAACTTTTCCCATCCTTAATCATGTCATCACATCCCGTAAACGAAAGACTCCCCACGCTTATGCCCCCCACCCTTCCCTTCCACACCGATTCGCCTCCACCCAAAGCCCCTCCCCAACCGAATCCCTCCTCTCCCTCTCCACAAAACTGGGCACCTTCCCCACCTCCTCCTCCCACTCCCACCATCCAAACATCCCCCTCTCCGCCTTGACCCCTGGCCTCCACTCCTGCTCCTCACTCCTCGTCCTCACCTCCCAAGGCGCCCAGAAAGGTAATCTCCCAGGCTGCTGCACGAAATGCCAGTAAAACAATCGCTCACAATCTATGACGAGCGGCTGGTGTCTCGTGTCCTCGAGCAAGCATGCTGCCGCGCCGTTCTATGGCACGTTGGCGTCTCGAGGACCGCGTCCGAGGCCGGCGGCTTGGTCGTCTTTGGACTTCGGGTCCTTGGCTTGAGGCGTGTCGTTCGTGGGGGCGGAGGAGTCGGCGTCGGTGGAGCGGATGAGGTCGCAGACCTGGGAGCGGTGATGCGTCAGTAGGATGGGGGGGAAAGGGCTCCTTGAGGTGGTGCAAAAGTGGAGTGTAGCTTGGAATTACGACAACGGATGTCGGACTGCAAATTTCGCAAGGGAACAGCACGCAAGCACGAGACATATTCACTGCTTTGCTTTGGCAACCTGCGATGTCCTTTCGCAGTCGCAACAAACCAAAAATGTTCACAATGGACGCTGCTAGCGCCGAATATCATGTCGAAGTAGATGTAGCCGACATGCCATTTCGCCTGCCGCGCCGCGCCTAACAAGGGGAGAAGGATGGGGAAGGGGAGGGGAAACGTACCTTGCCGATCATGTCCTCCACCTCGTAGGACTCTGCTGCTTCAGCATAGACACGCACGGCGTCTTCTGTTCCAGATGCGCGCACGAAGCTGCGACCCTGTTTGTACTTGGCGACGATGTTGTCGATGCCCTTCTGCATACCTTCGGGAGTTTGTAATTTGCGTTCGGCGGTGTTGGGCACCGTCTTGTATTGGGATCTGTCTTTCACAACAACTTTGGCGAGCTTGTTGGGCAGGTCGGTGTAGGTGTTGGACCACTCCACGACGGTCCAGTCTTTGTGAGCCAGGATGACCTCGACCAGAAGCAAGTCGGAAATGGCGTCGCCGACCGTTTGGTTGATGAGTTCGGAGAGAGCCTGCAGCGTGTCTAGCGCCTCGAGCTGGGCGGGTGACTCTGGTTCATACTTCCTCATGACACGCAATGCGCGGTCGGAGAAGAGGACTGTGCCGTGTCCATTGGCCTCAAAGTACACGCCAATGTCTGACTGAGCCGCGACGTGGTGCAAGTGCTTGACACCCGTTGGGGTGAACTGGACCTTGAGCTTCAAGACTTGCTCGACGTACTTGGTCGAGCCGCCGTTGGCGTACGCCGTCTGGACGACGGCGATCTTGATGCTGTCTTCCAGACCAGCTTTCCGGACCAAGTCACCGATGAAAGCTGCCGCCAGAGTAGCGATCCGGTCACCATCCAGCAGCTTGAACACAGAGCCTTCTTTGTGGAAGTAGTAGACAATGCGATCCGCATCACCATCGAATGAGGCCCATCGATCGTAGGGCTTGCCATCGAAGCCCTCGGGAGCACGCTGGCTGGTCTTGACAAAGTCGGCGCCGGCCTTGAAGTTGAGGAGTCCGGGGTTCTCGATCTTGTCGTTGACGATTTTGCACTTGAACTGGTCCTTGGGCAAGTATCTCAGCATCTCCTTCATCTTTGGGGCACCAACGCCATTTGCACCATCGATCGTGACTGGCGTGTGCTGGGTCGAGTATTGTATGGCCTTCTCGTATGCAGCAGCCAGCTTCTTGTAGTAGCCCTCTTCGGACGCCTCGCCGAAGGGTCTGTCCGTGTCCTGAGTGTTTGTCGCGCGGACCAGGTAGTGTAGCTGGGGAGTGGTATTGTAGCCATAGTCGTGGTAAGTCGCGCCGGAAGCCTCCAAGGCCGCGACCAACGCCTTCACCAGTCTCGCACCGCTCGGTCTGGTGTCTCTCGCGAATATGACGTGGGCGGGCTTGCCGATATCTACCCTCAGCTCCTTGACGGCGTCCTTGAAGCCGGCGCCCAGCTGCTGAGCATCGCGGATGTTGGAGAAGATCGTCGCCGGCCTCTCCCACTCTTGCTCCATCATCTCGCCCATCGGATCCACAATCTTAACTCCGTTATCTTCGGCGGGATTGTGTGAGGCGGTGATCATGACGCCGATGGTCTTGCCGTTGAGCTTCCGCGAGCGGAGGGCGGCGGTGATGCCGACGGTGAAGACGACATAGTCGAGGAGGTCTGCACGCATGCGAAAGCCTGCCGTGCCGTAGGTGAAGTCGCGGTCGCTGTTGGCGCGGGGGAAGGCGGCGGCGGCGTTTTGCAGGGCGGCAGCATAGTCGTCGATGTTGGGGATGGTGGCGGCGGCGGCGGCGGCCATGTCGTGCACGAAGGAGGGAATGTAATGTTTGGTGGAGGTGAATGTGAGGACGGGAGGGTTTGGTGTCAGGATGTGGGGGAGACTATCATTGCACAAGACAAGAAGGAAGGAGCGGGCGGGCAGGCAGGCAGCAGGGTGGCAGTGAATAATGATGAGGCTGGCTGTCTGGCTGTCTGGCTTTCTGGCTGCCTGGCTTTCTGGCTGCCTGGCTTTCTGGCTGCCTGGCTTTCTGGCTCTCTTGCTTGCGGAACAAAGACACACGACATGTACATCTCGAGTCATTCATGTTTCCACCTGAGCCAATAATGCCCCGCCAACCCGCACTCCCGTAGCCGCTCTCGGCTCGTGCCTTCCTTCCGTTTCCGCTTAGCGCGCGCCTAGGACATGCCCAGGTCGGCCATCCCAAAAGGGAACACTTCCGCAATGCTTCGACGAGAATTACGAGAATCTCCAATCGTCACTGCAGCAAGGTCACGTCTGTCATCACCATGCACGCACCTTCACTCAGCCGACTGATGCCTTTCTCCCCACTACGGAACTCCAATCTGCCATGCACCGCACAAGCACGTCTGCGCCAACAGCAAAGCCCCTTCTCCACCACCGCGCCCATGATGAAGCGCGACAAGGGCGGCCAGAGAACTGACATGCGCGTCACAATCATCAGGTACAGCTACCTCCCCCCCACAATGCTCTCCGCAGCATTCATCATGTCCTAGATACCACCTCCAACACGCCCTCACCCCCCGCCCCCTCCGCTTCTCCCGCAACCGCGCCCTCCGCCACTGGACCATCCATCGCGCCTGGCGTCTCTATCAGCGCAAACTCGCCCAGCAGAGACAACTAGAGCTCGAACGGCAGTACAACTCCATGGCCGCGGCCTGCGAGGCTTTACGATTGATCGACAGAGACGGTTTGACCGCGGAAGATCGCATGAGGTTGGGCGCCGGTGGGGACAGGCCTGGTGGGGAGGGGAGGGATATGGGGAGGCTGTACAGGGTCGCGATGTTGAAGGACCGGGTGTGGGATGGTGTGCCGATTGAGTACGCGAGGTTGCAGACCGACTTTCCGAGTCGCGAGGGGTGGAATCATGCGTGGACGAGGTGAGGTGAGGTGCGACTTCTGTTGTGTTGCGGACTCTGCTGGACCGGCCTCAAAGGGACGAGGGACCGAGATCTAGGAAAGGGAGCCAGGGGATGCAAACGAGTATCGCAACGCGGCGAGCACGAGCGTGGCTGCAACGCGCCTTGCCAAATCCAACAGAAACTGCCATATCCCACCAGAACGATCCAACACCGCCATTGTGAGCCAGTAGAACCTCGATGCTGAGCCTCGAAAGCCAACATCACCCCGATGAAGTCAGCAAACTGTAGCTCCGTGGAGCCCCAGACGTGATGCTCTTGCCGACACTGCCAGCGACCATCCAAGCTTTCCACCGTTCGTCCGTGTGAGTGTCGTGTATCTCCCGCGGGACTCTGGCATACCTCATCTGGGACAGGTTTCCTGGGAGACTGAAGATGCGCTGACGTGGTTTTGGCTTGGGATGCAGGTGTCGGGACAGGAATGGGCGGGGAGATCGGAAAAGTCGGAGGGAGCGTCGATTCGGGGGTGAGGCTTTGGGGTGTGAGAGGTCAGTGTGATGGTGATTGGCATGGCAGCAAATCTTGCAGGACGAGGTGGACAGTTGCAGTGATGCCTTTGGGCGCACAATGATGTTGGAAGGCTGACAGACAGCCGGCGGAGCATTCCAGTTGAGGGATCAAGAGCGCCTGTCGGCGAGTTGGGTTCCTTGATTCTGCGATACGGTATTGCGTGGCACATGCTTCTCCCCACTTCGCAGCTTGCTGGTCACCGATGACGGCACAATATCACATGGCAGCGTCACTGGCTCCGTGCCGCTTGAGTGCGTGCATGTGGTGTCAAGATTTCTCGCCGCTGTCGGTATGTTTCGTGTCACGTGATTCAGCACGCCTGGGCAGGCGGTGCAATATGCGTTCCTGAGGGTAACAATATGCGGCGCTGTGCCCAAGGGCCGCTGTTTGCTCTTTCTGAAAACAGACGAAGGACACATCAACGATGCCCTCGAATTGTCCCGTGGCGAGCGCATATGTGGGCTCACGCAGTCAACATGTCTGTACAGGCAACGTCGCACCCAATCTGGGGTATACATGGCTGGGAGGATGTTGGCTGTACACCAACATCTCTTGACCACCTATATTCCTCTCCGGCACCCAACTCTTGTCGCCATCTCAGCACACATATTTAAGACACAACGTTCGTAAGCGCTATCAAGAGATTTGAAACGTTTCCAAACGCTCGGTGTGAGCAGGGCATCTTGTTCATTATGATCCCTTCGTCCGTGTTCTCCACAAGAACTATCGTCACACCGAGATGCCACAACAACCTCCAGTGTATCTGGGGTTCATCCTTCTACTCGCTCCGACTCTGATATTTGCCATCGATATTTGTCAATTGCTCAGCACAGCTACAAACTAGACTCGCTGGAACTGGCACCGGATTGCCGTCATCTTCGATTCCTGCCAACACTGGCGCTACCTGCACGCCTAGTGCAATGCTTCAGACTCGGATGGTACTCAGACTTCAGCGAGCTCGCAGCTCGGCACAGCCGGGACCTCCACCCGACTAACCTCAACACCGCTGCCAACCTGACAAGTCTTGCAACTACATATCTGTCGCACTGGAATCGAGCAGTGCTACGCCAACGAATTCCTTTTTAGCTCCTGGATCTCCGTCCCGGAATCGTCTGCAAAGCCCACCCAAAGCGTACCAAACATATCAGACTCTGCAATACCATCTGCCATTACAGTGGGCTCCGCAGCCTCCGCAGCCTCCGCAGCTGCCCCAACAGCCGTTACACCGCCACCGAGCGGCGGCTCTGGTGCCGTTCCGGGCACGATCCCCAACACGGGCTTGGAACAGATCCATTTCGCCGTGACGTTTGATGGAGAGGGTATACGTACCGCCGCGTACGACATCCGTCGAACTCCTGCAGACTGACGGCTCATTCGTCACTCTACATTCAGACGCGGTGTGTTCTGGCAAAGCGTCGATTGCTGTGCCGGAAAGCCAAGCATCGCAAACGAGGCTTTCCACTGCCAACTCTGCGATTGAAGCAGGTCCTGCAGCTACCCACCGACCCAACGTTGGCGCCCTCAGCGGCCCCACTGGCCTGACCAAGGCTCTAGGAAGTCTTGCCGGAAATGCAAATGCCGTCGTCAATTCTCTGGACGGGATCGGTAAGCAGGGAGTCCTCTGGTCAGCGGATAACCTGAGCGATGGGGCGCCCGGAAGCTCGGTCAGCAGCTTGCTTGGTACTGGAATTCCTGATCTCTCAACATTCACATCGACCATTTGCGCTACCGTTGATACTTTTGAAGCTTGAATCTACGAGATTGCAAACGATGGGTTGAGGCAGGTCTTTCCTACACGGACCGGGGCCACGGAACAATTGGACTTGTTGAGATCCCTCCGCAGGCTCTTCCATGGCATAGGGACATTGAAGAATGATGTGATATGAAGGCGAAGGACTATTGAAAGCAGAGCATCGCAGCAGCTGTAGCCCTTGCCGCGGCGGAGGAGTCCCTCCGCAGTTCTGGCAGTCATGCTTGGAGTTCTGAGATACCCAAGCCAACGATATTTTATACGAGCCCACATTTCACCTCAGCTCCAAAGCGACAAGATCAAGCTCTAGCCCCTTGTCAATGAGTTTGGCAGCGGCCTCAGTGACGGCATCTTGGTTCAGCACGAAGAAGGGGACGGATCGCGCGACATTCCAAAGCTTTATGAAGGTGTGTGCGATGGGTTCACGGGTGTTGTTTGTTGCTGGCGCCTGTTCTTTTCCCGTCATCCTGCGAGTGAGCATGCAAACTCTGAAATGACAGGAAGACTGTGTTCCCGCGCAGACAGACTTGCGACCGTCCAAGCTGACTTGCTGACTTGAGCACTCTCCAGACACTCCTCAACGGGAGCTCAGGGTACCGAGTCGACCACGACTTTGTCTCATTGCAAAGCCACCATACCAATATTACTGCAGATAAGGCTAAAGCGATAGCGGCTCAGCCTCTTGTCGAGTGGGTCTAGATTATGCAGTCGGCGCGTGACTATGAGGCAGATGCTGTCATGGTAGATACGGATATCAAGTCAGGCATTGGGAATTGTGCGGTTCAGGACCTGGGTCTAGACATTCGAAAGAACAGCGTTAACCATCTTCGACCCCTGCCGACCGGCCGTCAGGAGGAACTCTTGGACATTGCAGGGACTAGACCAGCTTTGTCGGATTACATGTATAATCCACTGCTTGGGAAAGGACAACCCATCTATATACTTGGTGGTGGGTTGAAGCTTGATCACGTGGAATTTGCAGGGACAAGACGGTCCATGATCGGCCGTGTGCTTTCGAACGACGCAATGCCCGAGCGCGTGACCGATTCGTGGGCACCTGAGGACTTGACGGATTGGAGTGCACATAGCTCAGGGTCGCGAGGTAGGGCGGTGAGGAAGCAGGGCCGTGTCCTCATCATCGCTGACCTATGATACAGTGTGGCTGCTTGGATCAATCAAGGTGTCGCGTCGAGAGGAGACCTCGTTTTGGTGAATTTCGAGGACTAATCCGGGCAAAAAGAAAATGGGTGATCAACGCACGCAACCTCTCGCACAGCAACAGGCCTGGGACTACGTCGTGTGGGACGCCCAAACCAAGCGAGTAAATGGCAACAAGGGCAAATACAGTGTGAACGTGAGCGTTCTGGTCCCTCTTTCAAACTCAATAACCATGCTGATTGTCTGTCTGATGGATAAGGCGTCATATGACAAGGCTCGCCAAGCTCTACTGCCAATATCGTGGGTGCGCAGCAGAGTGTCCTCCGAAAGCGTGACCCACGCTCTGCTCGTACGGGCCCTGTGACCGTTGACACTCCGTCTCGCACTGAACACTGACAATGCCGTGTGTTTCAAACCAGGATTGTGGCAATATGACGGTCCACAGTACGGGAGGGGGCTGTCCGGTGCTGGACGTTTCGAAGAACGCGAAGGGAAAGGGTATAATAAGATGTGTGAGGATCACTCAGGAAAAAGGGAATGAATGGGTGGAAGTGCTCATTGGATTTATGGGAATGGGCTTTGGACTGATAGGTGCGGGCCTGAGGGCGATACGTAGGAGCATGGGAAGCAGTATCGGAAGCAGGGTGGTCAATTCTTTCAAGATTGCATCACGTGGGGGGTGACCTCGGCGAATCCTCGGACGGTTCAGGCGTTGCAGATTTATTCACGGCAAGATCACGTGCGACGAAGTCGACGGGAAAGGGCGCCGTGGTCTAGATCTCCCGTCAAGTCTCTGGCAGTAATATCGAATCCACCATACTGCGGCTTGCTGAGCGTGCGGAATGTTTCGTTTTATTTTCTCTCTTGAGAAATGGGGAAGATGAGGAAGGGCGCAGCTTAAGGTCTGTGATTTTGCGCACACCGGAGATGGAACAACGAATGCTCTAGCATGGGTAACACTGGGCTTTTCTGCCCACGGAATCCACGGTCCACCGAGGCGCGAACAGCAGACACCATGCCACACCCTTTCCTTCTCAAAAGCAGCCTTTATTTTTGCACTTATGTCTCATCGTAGTGTCGCCACCATCAATGATCAAGCACAACCCTACTCCGCCCACACCACCAACTTTACCTCCGTTCTTCCGCCTGCAAACCTCGTGCCATTATTTGACTTCGACCAGGTAACAGACTTTTCTGCGCTGCCGCTCTGACAACTGAATCTCGTGTCGCCCAAAGGTCCTTGCGCAAGTCGTTGCCACTTTTCAATTTCGCTTGACCTCCGGGCTGCGTTGCGTATCGGTGCCACGCTCTGGTCCGCCACGTTGGCAGGGGACGGTGCGGCTAAGTATCACCATATTAGCGGACGAGCGACATGCCTTTGACTTGTCCCTTATATTCGAAGACATGTCCTCCGAAGATGCCGCAAGATCTGATGGCATCTAGCGCTGATGCTTCTTCTTGATGGATATAGTCAAAGAGATGGCAAACACCTCCCAGACCAGACAGTGGTCATGGCGATGACCTCATTTGCCTTCATCACCTGCAGCTCCCATACCCGGGCTCGGATGCGCCGAGATCTGTGCTTGTTGCTGTCTCGGTGTCATCTGAGGAAAGCCGTGTCCGCCGCCAGACATCTGTCGCTGCCAGTGATGTGGCGGCGGCGGCTGTCCTGGACCCGCTGCAAATGGAGGTCCGGGCATGGGGGCCCCCATCGACAGCTGATAGCCTTGCTGCGAACTCGAATGTTGCATCATCGGCGGACGAGGGCTGCCAGCGTAACCTTGCGGCGTGCCATGACCAGGTGGCATGTGTGGGAAGCCGCCACCAGGCTGCGCATGTGGCGGCATCGGCGAGTACGCCTGCTGCGGCATACCGCTTGGGCCATAGCCGCCCTGCGAATGCTGCGGCATCATGACCTGGCCGCCCATCTGAGGCATCATCTGTGGGCCTTGGTTGAACCCTCCAGGTCTCACATGAGGCACTGACTCTCTATTAGCTGTCCGATACTTGTCGTGCCGTGGCGTAATTGACTCACTCTGTCCGGGCTGCTGCGGCGGCATCATGAAGGGCTGACCAGGACCCATGGTCATCGACGGCTGCGCAAATCTTGAGCTGGGGCTCATGCTGTAAGGCTGCATCATCTGACCGCCAAACTGTGGCATGCCTGCCATTTGTCCGTTGAATGCGATCTGGGCTGTATTGAATCGTGGTGAATTCTGAACGGATCCATTCGGTCCAAATTGGCCATGCATCTGTGGTGGAAAGTGTGCTGGAGCGTGTGGGCCAGGCTGACCTGGGTAGAACGGTCTCCCCTGATGCGATGCTCCCATCGGAGGTCCCTGCAGGTGATTCGGTAGCTGGTGGAAATGCGCTGGAGGGCCCACGCCAGCCGATGGTACAGGTGTGTGCATCGGGCTCGGTCCTTGACTAGAGACGGACGGCACGGCTTTTGCAAAGCTGTCCTTGTACGACACGGTAGCGTTCTCAGCGGATGGAGCCCACGTGGGCGCCGTGTGCCAAGCTTTCGGAATACCTCCATTTGCCTCGATGCTTTTCTTATGCGATTCCTCATAGGTGTCGTTAAGCATTCTCTTGATCGGGTTGAACGCATCCTTGATGTTCTTCTTGTCCTTGCCATTGACGCGCTTCTTGCGGTCGTCAAAGAAAGCGCTGCTTGCCTTGACGGTGGATCGCTTCCGTTCGGCTGTGATGCTGGGCAGGCGCTGTGGCGACGGCGAGGTGCCACCAGGCGTGAACGTGGGAGCGTTGATATTGAATGGCTTGGCAGTAGCACTTAGACCTGCTGTAGTCGGAGGGCTCAACGAAGACGATCCAGCAGCAACTGGTCCGGCAGAGGATGGAATCTTGAGGTCGGCAGGCAGTGGCTGCGGTGGGAAGCCATTGCGAGCAGAGCCCTGACCTTGACGGCTCGCCGAACCACGAGGGGATTGTCCAGCTTGTGAGAATGGTTGACGTAGTTGTTGATTCATCTTGTGGCGCGCTGATTCCCGCGAAAAAATCTCGATCCTGTCTTTGGCACTTTGCACGGCGCCAACGGGCAGATCCGTCTTGCCGCTTGCACTGGGCTGGGCAGGCGAGGCCGTGCTGCTACCGCTTTTCTTGCGCTCCTCAGCCTTCTTTTCTGCATCTTTTGCCGCCTCATCAGCACGCCGTTGGATCTCGCGCTGCTTCTCGCTGTCCTTGGCTAAGATTGGAACAAGGTCGTCGGGCACCCTGCTGTTCAATTTGAAGTTCGCAGCAAACTTTTTGAGGTCGTTGAGTCGAACATTCTTCTCTTGCTTGGCGACTTGACGCTTGCTCTCCTGAGCCTGCTTGATCTTGAATTTCTCATTGCTCGAAAACTCCTTGAAGGCGTCCGCGACCCTGCGCATGTGATCTTCAGTGGTCTGCTCGGGCTTCTTGGTGGCACCTTGTGGAACCCCTGACGCTGACGGCTCCCTGGAAGAAGCCGCTGTCGCTGTCATTGATGGCTTGGGTGGAGTCGGCGCGTGAGGGACCGGCGGTGCTAGCTCCGAAGGCTTTTGCGCGACGGAGCCTGATGACGGTGATGGCGTCGACCGTATCTGACTGGAGATGATGGCCGGGTCAAAGGGCGCCCCTGGCACCGTTGGTGCGTTTGTGATCGGACGCTGCGACGGCGGCACGTACGCATTCTGGCCGCGCTTCTCCAATGGTTTTGGGGCATCACGCTTCACACCAGAATACTTGTCCTCTTCGTCCAGTTCTTCTCCGTCGACATTGTTCATGCCACGCTCTTCCAAGACATGCTTGTCCGTCGTAGTTGTGCCTTCGATCTCCCGGGCTAAGCGCTCTGCACGCGCAGCTTTCTGCGCGTACTGCGGGTCGTTGTAATTGATCGAGGTGGTGTACATCTCCTCATCCCAAGATGTCGTGACGCCGAACTTCTTCGAATTCTCCTCAAACTGGTCCCAGATCTTCGGTCTGCCAGAGCTGCTGGCCTCTAGTGACGTGTCCTCCAGGGCTTCACCTTCAAGACCGCCGTCCCATTTCTGCAGAGGACGCTCAAAAGCGCGAGCTGCTGATCTGTTGTTGCCGATTTCCGTGTCGGTTCGGAAGCTATGTGATGTGCCTTGCGGACTCGTCAGCATACGACCAACACTCGCCGATGAGATTGCCGCACCATTTTCTTTTGCCTTTGCGGGCGTGGTGGAGACATTCTCCACGCTCAGGTCAACAGTATCTTGTACGTCGAAGTTCATGACATGGTCCTCGCCCTCGCCGACATACTCGCTACGTGATCCAGTCACGCCATTCGATTGCTGGCCGCTCGGCGACTTGGTCCTTCTGACCATCTTCATGGTGTATGTGTCCTTTGTCATTCCGCTGAATATGCCCGTGTATTGCTCATGGGTCCTCAATGTCAGTGTTGCATCTTTGCCGACGAAAGCCGTGACCAGATAGTTCAGCCTATCGTGCATGTGCAACTCGGAAGCCTTGGCCTGTGTTGGTGATGGTTGCACGCCATTCGGGGTGCTGCTGGCATTGTGAGCTGTGCGAGGCTTGGTGATTTTCCTGCGGCCGACACAGTCAGGGTATGTTCTGGTGGATGCATTGGTCTCGTTCGCCAGCCATGTTGCAGCGGTTAGATTGGGTGACATACCTGTTTGGGTCGAACCAGGCATTGGCCCGGGCAACGTCCTTGGAAGCCATTATGGCATCAAGCCAGACCTGTGAGTGCGCTCGTCGCCTGTGGTGGTGGCGGTGGTGGTGGTGGGAGGCCGTCACTGGTGTGGTGCAGCATGCGGTGCCGAGTGAATCGATGGGGCGGAGTCGCGGTTGGGAGCTCCTGCTTCAACCAGTCCAGCGCGCACGTAGCGGCCGACGCGGAGCAGCTTCACGGACACGACACTCCCAATACTCAGATTCGCGTACTGGCGGTGGAAGGGATGAAGAAGGGGGGAGGGTAGGGCGGCGGTGGTGGATGGGAAAGTGGAGTTGTGCATGCACCCACAGCTACTACTACGACTGTGCTACTACCAAGCCACTGCACTGGCTTGTGAGAGCAAGGCGACGCTAATGAGTTCCGGCCCGCAGCCGCTAGAACAACCGGATCGGCAGCAGCGCAGCGCATTACTATAGATTGCCTTTCAGGACTGATGACTCGCATATTGTCCTTTCGTCGGCGGCAAGACTGCTATGCATGGTCAGGCCACTGCTCAACGTGGCCATGCGTCTGCTCGCGTGTGCAGAAATGGCTGTGACAGGTGCGAGAAGACCGGGTACCTGAACTCTAACACTGGCCAGGCAGCCGGTAACGAAAAGCCATATTTCATCGTTAAATGTCTCTCACGCGCACGTGACATGCCCGGGCGCCAGAATCACGGTCTGCCTTTGCTTTGGGTGACGAGCACACAACGAAGCGAGGCTCCTTGGATATCACAGTGTGGGAGCTTCGAGTAAGCCTTGGCAGACATGGGCAGCGTGCCTAATGGCAGTAGGAGATCCCTCTCAAATGTTCACATGCCCGGATGTGACAACGACGATTTCCGCTGCTCAGCCTCCATCCACTCCTTGCCGAGTACTACCTCCACGGTACCTCTAGTCGCATTATCGCGTAGCGTGCACTGGATCCACCATCACATGGGCCTGCTTTGCGTGACAGTGACACTCGCACTCCCTTGATGCATCCACCTTTCTCCTACATACCTTATGTAGAATTCCTGTTCTTGCCTGCCCAAGTTTCTTTGTTTAGCACCGCCCGAGTTGGCCGCTATCTGCACCCCGACATCTCCAGCCGGCTCCCACTACTGCACCCGAACAGACCTCCGACTCTAGCTCTGTCGCAGCCCTCACTACGTATCGTCACCTTTGTGTGGTCATATGATAAAGTCGCTACTTGACGATACGGCGACGGCGACGGCGACGATCTTTCGATGACCAGCGCACACTTCCCAACCCTTCACATACGACTAAAATGATGGCATCGGCTGCAGATACGTCAGATCCACAGCGCGCAGGCGTCAGCTCGAGCAGGGCTGCCAATGGACGCAATCGAGCTCAGAATCCCCAGCAGCAGCTCAGCACGATAGAGAAGAGCGTGACACACCTCTTGGTGGCGACCAAGGTAAGGCATGGGCAGGCAGAGCAGGAGCTCACGTGGAGTGGCGCTGATTGATGCCAGCAACTGCTCGAAACGTTGACGTTATGGTCAAGGGGTACAGCAACAGAGGGCGAGGTGAGCGATGTGTACGTGAGACTTGGTAGGTGACCAGCGCGAGCGACGGACGGCAGGCAGCAATGGTTAGGTGCTTATCATCGCAGGCTACGAGTTCAACATAGCATGCCGAGCTTTCAATGCCATAGGAGTCGACTGCGGCGACTTGGGACCCGTGCCCGATTTGCTGAGAACCATCCTGGAAGATACGCTATCACAAGAGGCGAATCAGGCGAGCTTGGATAAGTACTTGCCGAAGATCAGAGACATTATCATCAATCTGCTACACGGGCTGAAGAAGAAACAGCAGCGGTTGCGGGCAAAGAACGGCGGTCTACGAGAAGGAGAGAGCAGTAGGCCGCCGAGGGCGGCGAGCACGGCTAGTAACATGAGCACCGCCACGACTTTGACGGACCAGCTGGACGATGTAACGCACCGACAGAGCAGCAGCAGATCATTTGCGCAGAGGGCAGGAAGTGGTGAGATGGGAGGGACAGGCCTGCCACCCAGGACAACAAGTGCGCCGGGGAGGGGCTCACCGAGAAAGAGCAATCTCAGTCCCTCGAATAGCATGCAGCAACAAAACAGCAGAGACACCCTGAACTCCGACTCTGGATCTTCGCTTTCCAGTAATGCGGCTCAAAACATCCCTGTCATGGCACCATATCCCGAAGCGGAGACCATGCCCTCAAATCTTGGCTACGAGCAGCAGAGTCTGGATCCGAGCTCTCTGTCGCCCGCACCTCGGCCACCACCGAAGCAAAACGATGCTCTCACGGCGTTGCAGCGAGGTGGCGATCTAGAGAGACGAGCTTCGAGACGATTTTCGCAGTATCAAATCAACAAGCAGCTCGGAACCAATATCGCTGGCATACCGTCGATACCGCCAGCCCAGAACTCTCCTGTTCCGAATAGAGGTCGGAATGGGGAGACACAAGAGGGTTTAAGTGCTGTGCGATCACGGGCAACTACTTTGCACAGCCGGACGAGGTCAAGATACGACCGGAAAAGTCATGACGCGGGCGTAAGTGGTTATGTTCGACGCATCTCCGAGAGAACTGAGGATGGGGTGGTCCCGCCACCTGGGGCTGAATTGCCTGCTCCTTCTGTAGTGCAAACAGTTGAGCAGCTGGAGAGTCCGATTGTGAAGACACCAGAAGATAAGCTGGCCTCGGCGCCGGCTTATCCATTTCCTACCGATCTGGATGACGAGAAGCCCGGCGCCACTCTCAACGGACCCATCCGCGATGAGTTCATGCCTGGTACGTCGTACACTGGTGTGTCAGAGCCCGTGAAGGAAGGCGTACCCAGACGCAACGTCAGCAGGCCAGCCAACTTCTTTGAACCCAGCCCTCCACAGTCACAGCACTTCGATTCTGTAAGAGAGTCACCACAGCCCGGCAAGGAATTGACGCTCTTCTTACAGTACAAGACGAAGATCAAGAAGTTTGTCGTACCCGATGGTGGTGACCTCAGCATTGGTAAGTTGCAGCTAGCTTTCATTGAAAAGTTCGCATGGAACACGCACAATAATGGCGTCGACTTGCCCGACATCTACATACAAGACTCTGTTTCGGGGGTCAGGTATGAATTGGAGGATCTGAGCGACATCAAAGAAGGCTCAGTGTTGGCGTTGAATGTGGAGGCTCTGGATGAGGTCAAACGCCACATCGATGATGGATTTGGTGGTTTCCGGCGACAATTCGAAGACATCAAGACAGCACTTAGCGATCAACAGAACAGCCTCCAGCTGCTCTCCAGTCAGCAGCAAAAGGCCGCGTCTGAGCTCGCCGCCAACATCGCATCTGCACCCGCCACTAGCACAGCTTCGGCCCGGTCATCTGCTGGACCATCTAGGACTGTAAGCTTGAAGGGCTGCACAAATACAGTTGACGAGATTCACAAGATGAAGCGCGAGGTGGCAGTGATGAAGCAGACTTGGAATTCTTTCCACTCCAACATCACAGGAACCATGGGTTCCATTCGAGCGCTTGCCACCAAAGTCAAGAAGACAGCTGCCGATGCTGCTATACCTAATCTGAGCGTGGACACGGGTCGTGCCTATGTCAAAAATCGTGTCAAGGAACTTGCAGCAGCCGGTGAGCAGATGCTCGACCGTGCCGACGATGTTCAGGACACTGTTGAAGATCTGCGGAAAGACGTTGTAACCCGTGGGGTGCGCCCTCACCCAAGACAGCTGGACACAGTCAACAAGCAGATTGCGGAGATCGGCATGGCGCTCACGAAGCACCGGGAGACGCTCAAGAAGGAGAAGCCTGTGTGGACGAAGCAGTGGGAGCGCGATTTGCAGGATGTGTGCGACGAGAAGGAGGCCATGACTGTGCAAGAGGAGATTTGTGGAGATTTGGCAGCCGACATGGAGAATCTCGTCAACACCTTCACCCTGGTCGAGCAAGCGTGCAAGCAACAGAATCTTCAGAATCCAAAGAATGGAGCCAACGGGACCGGCTCGCGCAGCAGCTCGAAGAACTTCAACGCTCTTGCCCTCGATCGTGGTGTGGACCCTAGTGAAGCGAAAGAAGGCGTGCTCGGCGAAGTGCGCGCGCTGCAGCCAAACCACGAGACCCGCCTCGAAGCGATTGAGCGTGCGGAAAAGGCGCGGGAACGCGAGCTCGCGAGTCGGAAGGACAGCGAGTTCACCAAGGAGCTTGGCAATTTCGTCGAAGAAGGCAAGCTCAAGAAGAGCGGCGGCGTAGAAGAAGTCGAGCGGCAGCGTAAGATTCGCGAAGAGAAGACGAGGAAGGAAGTATTCGAACGGCAACAGCAGCGTGAACGTCAGCGCGCGGAGAAAGAGGCTGCCGCTGCCGCTGCGCAGGCCAATGAGACGGCTGAGAATGCTGACGCTGCGCCAGCGGCTGAGGAGGGTGCGCCTGCTATTGTTGCTGATACTGATGGCACGGCTGAGGCGTCCGCAGAACTTGCCGGGCATTTGGAGGCCCCTGCGCCGGATCGCGATGTGGATAATGCGAGTCCCGATGCGGAGTTTGTGGAAGCGAAGGAAGATGTGGGAATGTCTCCCGTTGAGGCTGGGTCGTAGGATAGCCTGGGCAGCAAGGAGGGATTTGTGATGATGAGGAGGAATAGCATAGTGGCGCTTTATGAGAGAGAAGGGGAGGAGAACGAGGAGGAGGTGGGGGTTGAGATGTAGGCAGAGTGTTTTGTCTGAGTATGCTGATGGGAGCCAAGGTGCTGCTCCTGTCCGAGACGTCAAAACTTTGCGAGTGAGTGTGTTCGTGTTCACCTCACGATGGGAAGATGGTCGATTCAATGGTTGATGAATGTCCTTATTTGATCCCGACTCAACACAAGTCCAAGTGAGAGCTGTGATGCTGAGCTTGGAGTCATGGTGTCGATATCAAAGTCACTGTGCTGATGTGAGGGTCATTGGGTCTCCTGAAGTTGACCCGAAGTTCTGAGCAAAGCACCTACCTTTCGGACAGCGATGAGCGGTAGGTCTGGCAGTGCTTGCCTCGTATCGCGATGGACACCGCCAGCCCGAGACCCTTCAGTGGTCGACTATGCCGTGGTCAGTTGCGTTGATCGGACTCCCGTCCGCGCCGCTCGGGCGTTGCAGAAATACTTACTGGTGGTTGGTCAGACGGACTCTCCAGGCTCATGTGCGAAGTCGGCGTATCGAGAAATGCGCGGCGTGGTGACTTGCTGCTCAGGTAAGAATCGCATTGATGCACCGACCCATAGTCCCACCTCCAGGCGTCGTTCACATTACGTGTCTGTTCTGTCGATGACACACGAAGTACGGAGTACCAGAATCTTGGATCCGCCACGTTCCCACAGCCCGTGCCAGCCAGGGGCTTCGCGTACAGGGATTCAGGGTCTTTCTTGTCTGTTTACCATAGCAACCACCGGAATCTGTTCTGGCCACCCATTCGGTATCAGTCCCGCCGTTGGTCAGATCAGGTGTCCTGGAACACGGCTGGGCACGCGGCAGCTTGGATGTTGCGCAATCAACTTGGAAGCGGTGCCCAGCCCGGTGGCTTTCCGTTCCACGGTAATTCATTGTTGATTGAGGCGCGTCGGGTCACCAGAGGTTGACCCCAACTTCACCACCTTACTTGCGCTGCACTCTTCCAAATTTCACCAGCATTGTCTTATTCGTTGTCGTACATCCGTGCATCTGGAATTGGAGAAGAGCGTGCAACATTTGGGACGACTCTGGTCGGGATGTGATTGGCGATGAATCACAGTCATATCGCACACCCACCACATTCCAGCAGAGACTACCGTATTCTAGCAGCATAACATTTCATGAGCCGCCGGCGAGGTCTGGCGAGGGTGCTGGCTCTGCTTTCCAGCACTGCCGCCGCCGGCCAGACATTGCCATACAACCCGACTCGACTGTTCCTCTCGCCAAATGGATCCTTGGTGTATCAGTTCAAGCCTGTGGGGACAGGTTCAGCGCAGTCGCAACTCACGGTCCTTGATCTGAGCAATGGCGTCAACACGTCTCAGGTAGCCACGACAGCCGTGTCGGGCAGCCTCCCTTTCTTGCGAGACGATGATCTCATACCGTATACACCGATCGCAGACTCGGCTGGTAACATAACGGTGATTGCTGGGAACTGCTCGGCAGGTGCGGACGGTGCGCAAGTATGGCGGTATACTGGAGGTGGAAGTGGGAACGGAGCATGGAAGCAAACGCAGGCTTCACAGGAGGAGCAGAGCAGTCGGGCCTTGGGAGGCGCGACCTTTCTTGCAAACGGGATGGCATTTTCACAGATGGTCGACGGCAACGCTTCAAACACGCAGATCTACGTCTTCGGTGGGATGTGTCCAGATGGGAACGCAACTACAGCTACTTGGCAGGACAATGCCATCTACTCAGATCTCATGATTCAATTGGCCGCCGACAATTCAGCTTCTGAATACGACATGGCACTGGTGACTGCGAAAGGACCACCGATCGCAGAAGCGGGCTTCTCCCTCACGCCCATGGGCCCTTCGTACTCGGCAAACATATCTGGGCAGCCGCAGACTCAGCAACAGAACTTCGTACTATTGGGTGGTCAGACTGAGTTGGCCTTCATCAACATGTCGCAAGTTGCACTCTTCTCTCTCCCCGAAGAGACCTGGTCTTTCTTCTCAGTTGCGCAGCCGGCGAGCGAGACCGTACAACCGAGATCTGGACATACTGCCGTGCTTTCTGAAGACGGTAGTAAGGTTGTGGTGTTTGGAGGCTGGGTTGGAGAGATCAGCAATGCCGCAACACCACAGCTTGCCATTCTGGAGGTTGGCAATGCAGGTACCGACTGGAGCTGGACTGTACCGAAGCCTTCTGGCTCTGGACCGGCCAGTGGAAGTGGCACCTACGGGCATGGAGCAGCGATGCTTCCGGGCAACGTAATGATGATCGTGGGTGGATATTCCATCCCCGCCAGCGCCCCGAAGCGCGTCCGACGAGACTCGCAGAGTGCGAATACGAAGACATATCTTTACAATATGACCTCGAATGAATGGGTCAGCTCATATGCATTGTCCGATGACCTTGCTACAGAGTCCTGCTCACCGTCTGGTTCGTCGAATAAGTCAGAGCAAGTTGGCCTAGGAGCTGGACTTGGAATTGGCGCGGCAGTCCTCGTCTCGCTGGTTGTCTTCTACTTCTGGTACAAGAAGAGAGTCAAGCGTGCGCCACGACAGGGCGACCAGACGCTCTTGTCGCGTTCCTCGGATGCATCCTGGGGGAACTCGGGACCGCTCGAGCAGCCATTCCTTATCAGCGAACCTATGGAGGCGCGCAGAGGCGAAACCACAATCACCAGATTCATGAACGTATGGGAGAACAGCAGCAATTTGCACAGGACGCCCGAGATGCAGCAAAGCAGTGCAGCAGGGTCAACAGGGTTGTTCGTTGACAACCCAAGTCCAACAAGAGGATTGAGGAAAGGTATTGCAGGTCGCGGATATCAATATCACCCGGCTCCAAGATTCGATGATCAGCATATGATGGGCGCCAGGAATGATATACCTCCCATTGAAGAGCGCGAAGACGAAGATGCGCAAAGCATGCAGAGGATGCAGAGCATCAGAAGCGGAAAAAGTGCAAGAAGTGCCGAGGAAGATCTAAGTGATGCAGAGAGGAAGCTTCGGGTGCTTGAGCGCGTGCTGAATGAGGGCGATCCTCTCAACCCGGATCATCCAGATCCACTGCGAAGTAACCCGGCATCACCTGATATTGGTCTGGGTGCTGGAGAGACTGTCAAACGAGTGAACACCGGGACCAGTGGAGCAGTGCCACTCATAGCTCGGAAGCCTGTCGGTAAAGGCAAGGCTCTGGCAGATCCGCCCGATTGGACAGTCGAGCCAGACCTTAGCGAGCCTCTGCTCATCGACACGGGAAGGACATCTCCTACTAAGACGGACGAGAGGACTCTTTCGACGCTTAGTGAGCGTTCGCATAGAACGATGACATCAGATAGCTCCATCACGCGTACCATGTCGACTCGCACCGGCATCTTGATGGCAGCAGCGGCCGCGGCGATGGCAGCGCGGAGACGGAGAGATAGCAGTCCCGAGCATACCTCTTCCGGTGAAAGCTACGCCAACACAGTATCGACCACCGGGGGACGGAGGTCTCCATACTACTATCACATTGCTCCTGAAGCGAGATCACCCGCTATGGAGTCGGCATCATGGGGCGCACCTAGGAGTGCAGGCACCGATGTTGCTTCGTTCAAAACGGCCAAGACAAATTTCTGCGACATACAAAGCCGGGGCGAAGCTCTTCTTGGTGGGCGGGCAGCCGTGGACCGCGACGACCCATACCAGCGAGCGCTGGCAGCTCACTCCACGCATGGCGATAGCATGGCACCCCGAATCTCCTGCGATCGGGATCCAGCTCCGCTTTTCCTCCCACGGAAACGACAGGGCTGGGTGGGCAGCATCAGGCGTGCTCTGGGCGCCATGGGTGATCGCAGTCTGAGCTTGACCTCCAACAGCGCCCAGTATCACGACGTCCCAAACGAGAGCACCACATCGTCGCCCGTCCGCCGCTGCCCAGATGGACTTCAACGCGCAGCATCGGACGGCGGTGCTCTCCTGCGGCAGAAACGCGGCCAGAAGGACTGGGAAGACGGTCAGTGGCCGCGATATCGTGACGATCCGGACCCGGGGGACTGGGGCGAGCCGGCGCGGACGGACGATGAGAAGCAGCAGGCGGAAGACGATTGGGACGTCGAGGGCGCAGTAGAAAAGAGAGATGTGCAAGTCATGTTCACGGTGCCGAAGGCCAGACTTCGGGTCGTCAATGCGGATATGGATCGAGCGAGTTTGAGGAGTGCGAGCGATTCTGCGCTCAGTCGGAGCGGGAGTGTGAGGACGTTGCCCCGCGAACGGTCGATGGGTGCTATTCGCATGCGGTCCGATGGGCATGAGCCACTGCCTTCGACGCTGGAGGAGTCGGAGATCGGCGAGGGTGCTTCGAGGCTTCTGCAGCCGCATATGATGATGGGGGATCTGAAGGAGAAGACTTTTTGAGCGTGCAGTATGAGCACTTCATTCCGAGGATTATGATGGTCGTTGTAGATACGGACCGGCTTGGAGCGTGGTGTGGTGCTGCCTGGGATCAAGGAAGGCGGTGGGACTTGTTCGCGAACGCTGCACTTCGCTGCACATAAGAGGTAGATAATGACCCGCGATGATCTTGCATGTGCTCCGGACAGGGCTGGAGCATGGATTTGCGATTGCCTACATTGATTGTATCACGATGCGCGTTGCAGGAAGTTTTGGAAGTTTGGTGAGGCACTACCGACGCCGTTCGCTGTGGCAATACCCAAAGGAGTATAAGCTCAGCGAGTCAACTCCGAACTCGAGTGACACAGACAAGACCCACCGACACCTTATCAATTTCCTTTCACATCCTTGTCGGCGTGGGATCGCTGCAACATCGGCCTAAGGGAGGAGGCTCGCGGTTCACTTTGAGCCAATTGCGATCGGACCATTTCAAATGCAGGTGGCCATGGTTTGTCATCTTCCCGACCCTGATGTTCATCAATTTTCTTTCTAGAAGCATCGTCACCTCATTCCTTTTCTGCTGACCATCACCGACTGCTGCGCTTGCCACATCGCGGTGTCCTTTGAAGCACTCACCCTCGTTGAAGCTGCATCCCCGGCAGCACAATCAGACATGGCTTCAGCGGGCAGGACGTTTATTACTCGCGCGCTGCGCTCATCAGCAGCTCCCTCAGCACTGAAGACCGCACCTCGGCGATTTGCCGTCCAAGGCCCCAAGAGCCCGCCTCGTCGCGGATACTCGAGCGAGCGCGCAAAGCCGTCAAACAACAATACCTACATCTACGGTGGCATCGCCGCAGTAGCTCTTCTCGGCGGCGCCTACTACGCGCTCGGCTCATCGACCTCGCCCAGCCAGGCGCTCAAGGCATCGAGTGCGGCGGGTGCCAAGAATGGCATGTTCCAGCCTACGAAGGAGGACTACCAGAAGGTGTACGATGCCATCGCGAAGAGGTTGATCGATGAGGACGCGTACGACGACGGCTCGTACGGTCCGGTGCTTCTTCGCCTCGGCTGGCACGCCTCGGGCACGTACGATGCGGAGACTGGGACTGGCGGCAGCAACGGCGCCACAATGCGTTTCCCACCTGAGGGCGACCATGGTGCCAATGCAGGCTTGAAGGCCGCCCGTGACTTCCTCGAGCCGGTCAAGGAGCAGTTTCCGTGGATCACATACTCCGATTTGTGGACGCTTGGCGCTGCCTGTGCTATTCAAGAGATGGGTGGTCCGGATATTCCGTGGCGGCCTGGTCGTCAGGACAGGGATGTCAGCTATTGCACCCCAGATGGTCGTCTGCCGGATGGATCCAAGGAGCAGAGCCATCTTCGCGCGATCTTCAACCGTGAGCACACATCTGCACCTACGTTGAAACTCTCACTCTCTGACAATTGTTCAGGAATGGGCTTCAACGACCAAGAAATCGTCGCCCTCTCCGGCGCCCACGCTCTTGGTCGATGCCACACCGACCGGTCCGGTTTCGACGGCCCATGGTAAGCGCTTCGTTGCATCGCGTCGCAAAATACTCTACTAACACTTTCATCAATAGGACATTCTCCCCCATCACCCTAACGAACGACTACTATAAGCTGCTGGTCGAAGAAAAATGGAACTGGAGGAAGTGGAATGGCCCCAAGCAATACCAGGACACCAAGACGAAGACGCTGATGATGTTACCGACGGACATGGCCTTGGTCAAGGACAAGAGTTTCAAGCAGTGGGTGGACAAGTACGCCGCCGATCAGGATGCTTTCTTCGCCGACTTCCAGAAAGTGCTGGTGAAGCTGTTTGAGCTGGGCGTGCCGTTCCCCGCGGACGAGAACGCGAGGATGGTGCTTAAGAGGAGCGAGTGAGCATGTGATTGAGGATGTATAGTAAAGCGGCGCATTGCCGCATTCGTGTTGCTTGATGCCTTAGCGTATGGAGTTGGGGGGGGGACACGGGGCTCTCAGCCATCGGGTGCTGGGCTTACCTGATGTCTGTTGATCTCCCTGGCCTGATTAGCTGGTTGAGCGTAGACAAAGAGCGTGTACAACATGTGTATAGCGTTGCACACACAAACGGGCTGCCGTAGTGACAGGGCGTGGACTGAGAAGACTCTGTGCAGGTGAGGAGTTCATGAATCTTTGCCCCGTGTGCCGAAACTCTATTAGGCCGTTTCCACGCGTGCTCGCACGGGCGGACAGACGCAATGAGGCGGGATCAGCATCACGCCCATCGATGCGTGAAGTGAGGACTCGCCCGGCCAAACCATCGTCTGGGAATTGCAGTAGCTCTGGCAATCGCGCTCTCAAATAAACGCACCATTCGTACCCGCCCCTGCCAAAGATTGGTTGCTACGCTCTGCAACGACGCCTTCATCTTCCAACCGATTCTGCACGTCATCGTCTCCACCGGTCTCTAATGCGCAAACCGGAAATCCAGCCTCTTGTTCCCCTTATCCTCCGTCGTGGCAAGGTACTCCTCCCTCTCCTCCTTCGTCATCCGGCTCCAAACGCTCTCCCTCTTCCTGTTCATCCACACATAGAAGCCCTTGGCCCCCACAAACAAGCAAACATTATACACACAAATGGCAATCAGAACTTTATTCCCCGTCCTGTACATCGGCTTATCCTCCTCCGTGTAGATCTCCGAAGACATAATCGACGACGCCTGCACACACATATTGTACAACGCGCTGGCTACTGTCCTCGTCCGGACTGTGCCTGCGTTCCGACTCGTGATCGCGACGAGGATTGCGTGCACGTAGACGTAGCCGACGAGGAGGATCGAGCAGGCGTATTTGGCCCAGGCGGACGTCTCCGCGGGCATAACTTCGAGAGCGATGAGGAGGGGCAGGCTGTAGAGTTGGCCGATTACGCCGAGGAGGAAGCGTTGATTGATCTGTTCGGAGAGGTAGGTCCAGAAGAGGAGTTGGAGGATGAAGAGGACGTAGGCGGGGATGGTGAGGAGGTTGGTTTCGAAGGTGCCAAAGCCGAGGGATTTGAGCTGGAGGGTGAGGTACTGGGTTGGTGGTGTCTGGGTGGAGGAAGGTTTGTTAGCTGGAGTATGGAGGGTGGTTGGGAGGGGGATCACATTGGGCATGGTCCAGCTCAAGCCCTGCGAGCGACACGTTAGTCGAGTCTTCGCGGGAAGAGTCTGGTTGTTGGCCTTGCTTACTATTAAGTAGATCGGCCACATGTGCCAGTCCGTCAAACACTGCCACATCATTCGCAAGTCTAACGCCTGCCGGTTGTGCATGTCTCCTTTGCTAGGGTCGTCACGGATGATCCTGTTAGCAATAATCTTTTCCTCATATTCATTGAACCAGCCATTCTTGCCCCTGAACCGCGAGGCGGTCTCGTATGGTGAAGGTGGCAAGTAGAACCAGGAGCAGATGCCTATAAGACCTGTGAGCATGCCCTCCAGTGCGAAGAGCCATTGCCAGCCTGCAAGTCCGTTGACGCCTCGGAGGCGGAGAATACCGTAGGCTAGGAACGCAGAGATGATTGACGTCGATTGGTAGGCGACCCAGAACCAGCTCAGGCGCCTTGGCAGCTCGGCAGAGGTGAAGTAGTAGGAGAGGTAGAGGATCACATCCTGTCGCCTCATTCAGCGCTTGCGTGTGATAGAAGGGATGGACATGCTCCACTCACGGGAATGAAGCCGCCTTCGATGAGCCCAAGCAGCGAGCGACAAGCGTAGAACGAGCTTTTCCCATTCAAGAAACACTGCAGACTCGCGACCAAGCTCCACGACACCATTTGTATTGGGATCCACCGATCTGGTCCCAGCCTCTTGGATATCATCTGAGACGGCAGCTCTGCACACAAGAAACTCAAGTAGAAGACCGTCATGCCATAGTTGTAGTCATTAGTCGTCATATTCAGGTCCTTGAGCATGTTGTCCGACAATGCTTGGGTGATGTTGCCTCGGTCTAGCTGCAAAGCGAAGAACATGAGGCAAGCATAGGTAGTGATCTTCCAGTCCAGCTTGCGGACCAAAGCCTTTTCCTCTTGGGGCTCCCAAGTGAATTCGGTGTCATAGCGGTGTAGCCCTTCCCACTGATCAAGGGGCCGATAGCGACCCTCGAGACCTTCCGTGCGATATGTTGTGGCGTTGCCGTAAGAACTAAGCCCATCAGCACAGCTCTGCTCCTTGCCTGTGCCGAGCTTGAAGAGGTTTTGAGTCTCGAAACCGGCGCCAAGGGTCGAGGCGATCGAGCTCTTCCTCTGTCGAGCAGTCGATTGTCCAGCCGAGACGGTGGAGACCTCCGGTGATTTGTCGTCCAGCATGTTAGCGACCACAGACCGGCCAGTCAAAGCAGGTGCGGTGAACGGATCGGCGCTGTGATGGTGGTTTGTCTGACCAGAGTCAAAGGTTCTGTAGCTAGGCGTAGAAGCAGGTGTCTGGGTCAAGGCCTCCGATTCTCTTGACATTTGCTTCTATGATCTCTCCCGTTACATATACCACCCAACTCAAGATAAGCATGTTCTGCATGTAAGCACGAGCGACGTACATCGATGGCGACGGTTGCACGCTCTAGCATGGCCGCCACATGGCGGGCCTGCAAACTGCAAAGGGAGATATCACGGCCCTGAGTACTGAGCATGCCATTCGGCTGCAGATAGAATCATACAGAGAGAGCTCTGCCAAGAGTGGGATGTCGCGCGGGCTTGTAGAAGGAGACGCGGCGGCATTGGCCCACGATAAACATCGTGATCCATCTCGCGGCTGCTGATCCCAGATTGGGAAGGTGCCATTCGGTCCTTGGTTGTATCAATCACAGGTGTTGCTGGTCGTGCAGTGCACCTTTACCGTGTTGCTTGAGCTTTACACGAATGGCGTGCTCGCGGCCAGATATAACGCGACGAGTTTCGGATGCGGGTCAAGATCCGGGATGTTAGCATTGGTTTTGGAGCTTCATCCTTTCAACAGTGTTCCAAAGGAGCTTTGATAGGCATCTTTCATGCCCTGTGTTACGCCGTCCCAGCCGCATTGATGTTTCCTAGTTGGGGCACAAGTCAGGCTTCCGTCAACGTCAGTGCGAACATCCAGTAATCACAACAAGCGCGATGAAATTGAAGCGCGAAGTCAATGCGCGTTTGAAGTGTCTTCAAAGCGTGTCAGCAAAACATCGCTGCCATTGGCTCATCCGCTTGGATCTTATCAAAGTCCGCTTCAAAGGTTCGGGATCGCTCTGTCCAGCGGAGTACGAGATTGATATGCGTCTCGTCCAGCCGCAGGGCAGTGTTGCTGAAGTAAGAGCATGACGAACGTTTCGTTCGACGTCTTGATCACACTGCCGCTGGCACATAGGACGCGAATTGGCGGCCAGCAATGCTAGGAGACAGCAGTAGCATGGCCAGCGGCCTATGGAAGGACAACCATACAGGTGGTGGGCTATCGCAGCGGTACAAAGTTAAGCAAAAAGAGAAGACTATATGCTGAAGGACGTCTCGAAACCCTCTCAGTTCCAGAAGAACGCCGTGTCATAGTACCCAGTCTGCCAAATGCTCGCAAGTCTGAAAAGCACACTGGGCGTAGTCCACATAGCGCGCCTGTCAAGAACGCGCGCTGTCTTCGTCGATCCAGGTCGTCGCCCACAAAACCACCACTCTCATCTTGCACCCACCGCCCGTTGGCGGCGTTTCAAGCTTGCTTTCGCCTTCCTCAGAGGACGTTGTGCGTCGCGAAGCACGTCAACGCTTTCTCGTCATGGCGCAGGGTCTGGGCCAAGCGCTCAGAAGAATAGATATGCGATCAAGAAAGAGAGCAATGCGATGGCAGCTACAATCTGGACCGGTACGCCGCCAGGTGCTGGTGCGTGTTGCAGGCTGGTGCTTGTGCTTCCCGAGCTGCCAGAATCGCCGCTCGTGACCTTTCGTTGCCTCAGACCTTCACTCGCCGAGGCCTGCAACTCCTTGATCTTGGCGTTTGCCGCGTCCAGCTGTCGTTGTAGATCTTGCTGGGAGACGCCAAGAGTGCTGCCAACTGCCGCTGCTGCTGAACCAAGAGTACTCTGCTCGGTTGGTGGGTTGTGCGCACTCGCGACAGCCTCGCCTCTGTTCGTCGCAATTGCGGGTCGATCCGAAGGCGTGCTAATAGTGCCCGCAGCGCCAGCTGTGCTCTTCTGCGGTGTCATAGCCACCATGCTCGAGCTTGGGCTGGAGTATGCTGGCGGGTGGTCGTCCTCATGGTGGCTGTTAATCCCATTGACTGACGCCACGCTGCCATCCGCAGGCAAGAAGCTGACCCGAATCTTCTTCTCCTGAATGCTGCTCTTCGATGTCTGCTCAATACCAGACCATACCTGACTGACGCCCAAACCGTGGTGTTCATTTGGAATGGCGACTGATTGGACGAGGAACTTATCGCGGCAGCGGGCATCTGGCGGCGGGTCCTCCTTCATAGCTTGGAGCAGAACTTGTACCTCGACATTGGCACCTGGCTCGATCTTTCCACTGTTCGGACGCACACAGTATTGCTTGGGAGCGGTCGTCTTGACCTTGAATGCAACAGGCTCGCTGTTGGGATTGTGCAGGCGGAGTGTCTGGGACACCTCGTGGGTGAAGGGTCGGCGGAAGCCGAGCTCCGCGGGTTCCAACTATCGAGCAAGTCAGCATGTGGATGGGCAGTCGGGAGTCCGAACGGAGCTGCGGAAGGGCATCACTCACCTCGACGGACATGGCGATGAACTGCTGCTGATCGGGATATGCGCGGGACAAGTGTTTGGTCGTCGCTGCCTGTCCGATTCGACGCTGCTTTTATCGGCTTTGGCAGCGTTGGATGGTTTGCTCCAGGGAACCTTTGGCTTTGTCGCAAGAGAATGCAGGTGGATGTTGTGTTTGTGCGAGGCTGGAATCGCTACGTGTGCGCGGTTTCATGAGTGCCCTCGATGCATGTATTCCCAGGTTGAGTAATGTGAAGCTGGGGGAGAGGCCCGTGCGAACCGAACAATGACAATGACGCACGCAAGCTCTTGCCGAGCGAGACACCGCCCCGGGGGTACTTAGTCACCCATGGCCATTTGCATGTGAACAGACAACAGACACTTCCACCCAACCATTCGCTAGTGCCGGACTGCAAGTACAAAAACCTCGTCTGCAACTCATCATCCGTTGGTTTATATTCTCGACAGATCCGCAGCGTCATCAATAAAGCTCGACTATTTTCCCCAAATTACCCATAATAATACAGGCAATACCTAGAAGCCCATCAAGGTAGATTCGACACCACCAACATGGCCGGCGACCTCGACCAACTGGTCGACATGGGCTTCGATAGAACCAAGTCGGAAATTGCTCTGAAGAAGAGCGGCAACCTCACCGGCGCGATTGATTGGCTTGACAAAAACGCAGACAAGTCAGTCGAGGATCTACAAGAAGAGCAGGCAGCAGCGGCTGGAGACGCGGCAGGTGGCACTGCGCAGAGCTATGTCTGCAACGACTGCGGGAAGAAGCTACGGAACATGGCAGCTGCACAGTTTCACGCTGAGAAATCAGGCCATGATGACTTCTCCGAGTCAACAGAGGAGATCGCTCCTTTGACCGAAGAGGAGAAGAAGCAGAAGCTGGAAGAGCTGCGCGCTAAGCTTGCTGAGAAGCGTGCCAAGCAGAGCGAGGAAGACAAAGTCAATGAGAAGCGGAATGAGCAGATCAAGAAGAAGCATACCAAGGAGAACGAGGACGCGAAAGAAGAGCTGCAGCGCAAGGAGCAGATCAAGGAGGCGCAGAAGAAGCGGCAGGAGAAGCTCGATGATGCAGCTGCCAAGAAGAGGATTAAGGAGAAGATTGAGGCGGATAAGTTGGCGAGGAAGAGGAAGGCCGAAGAGGAGAAGGCGATGCGTCAGAATCCATCTGCCTACAATCCGGGTGCGACGTCTTCTGCGGGGGCCGCTCTTGCAGTTGCGCAACCGTCCAAGACTGCCAATCATGCAGAGGCGCGGTTACGCTTGCAGACACCGGGCGGCAACATCATGAAGACTTTCCCAGCCGAGACGACATTGTTCGAGGTTGCGCATGCTGTCAGCCAAGCGGGCGGACTGCAGGTGAGCAGCTTCAACCTAGCCTTCCCGAAGAAGACATTCAGCACAGAGGACTTTGGCATGACACTGAAGGAGGCTGGTTTGACGCCCAGTGCAGCGTTGATCGTGAGGTAGGCGAGGTGTCAGGTCGACAGCAAAACTTGATTTCCTGTTTCTTTGTCGCGCGATTGCGTTGGCGAAGCGCTTCGAAGCATAGCGTGGCGTTACGGACAGATCGGTGCAATGCACTTTATGCAGATGACTGCAGTGATGGCTACGCGAGGTACATATTGACGATGAGATGGAGAAATGGTACCAATTGATGCAACCAAACGTGGCTCGAGAACTCCCGTTCACACGTATTGTTACCGCGCCCGGGTAGCAGTTGTGCATACAGGTAGAGCTCGTTGCCTACGCCGCGCGCTGCAATATTCCTCAGACGGAAATCGGTCCATCAGCTTAGTCACAAAAGCGAAAGGCACGAATGCAGAGTCTTGACGACCTAGCCAATCAAGACGCAGGACAGCGTCTGCATTGGGAGGATTTAGCGATCCAAACGCTGCTTTAATGTCGAACAGTTGGCCGTCGCATTGACTAAGCCCTCAGGCAAGGCAATTATGAACAGGCGATATATGGCGAACCGTGGCCCGAGATTGGGAGGATATCACACGGCGACACCTCTCGTCGGAAAAGGACAAAATCGCAGTCATCACGACAACGAAACTAAGGTCGCCTTTAAAGATAACAAAATACTACCACACTACCACACTACCCACAGCCATGGCAACTAAAGCTTCTCAGCTCTACAGCGGGAGCTCGCCCGAGCTTCACGGATTGTACCCATTCATCTCGGCAGAGAAGTGGGCAGGTTTGATCAAAGGCAAAGTAGTGTGTCCAAGTTTGCTCCAACACTCTCCTTTCTTCTGACATTACCATCAAGGCAATCTTTACTGGCGTCTCTGCAGGCATCGGCCGGGCTACCGCCAAAGCTTCCGCGGCCTCAGGCGCTAGCATGGCACTCCTCACCCGTCGTGCGCCGGAACTCTCGACGTTGCTCAAGGAGATCACAGGGGCCGGCGGTCATACCATTGCTATCACCGCTGACATCACAGGGGCCGGCGGTCATACCATTGCTATCTCCGCTGACATCACAGCGAAAGGAGCTGCGCAGCAAATCGTCAGCAAAGTCGAGGCCGAGCTCGGTCCGGTCGACATCTTGTTGAACAATGGAACTGGAACCAGAGGCCCTGGAGATCTATCTGGTGGCGCGTGTACGAGCTCAGCGTCAAGGCACCAGTATCCCCGATCCGAGCCGTGCTGCCCTCGACACTTGAGCGCAAGAACGGCATGATCCTCACTGTTTCCTCTGCAGTGGCGACTATGCGTCTCCCAGTCATGACGGTCCACGCCTCGAGCACAGCAGCCATTTCAGAATCCCATGAGTCTCTCATGCCTGAGCTCAGGCATACGGGCGTCTTCGCTTGCTGTGTCAATCAAGCTGTGGTGACATCTTAGCTAGGTGCGGCGGAGAACGCGCTGAGTCGAAATGCGCTGCAGCATCAGGCTGTGCAGGCTTTCATGGCGACTCTTGATCCCTGTCATTGAGCGCAGGATGCGTCGCTGCCGGCTGATACTCTGGTGGCGCTTGCCGCGGAGCCGAGGGCGGAGGTGTTGATGCGCTTGCATGTCAATGCTGTGCAGGATCTGGAATCTGGATGGGATCATTGGAGCGGCTGAGAAGGACATGGTGGAGGAGAAGGGGTTCCATCAGGTTAGGCTGAATATTCCTTGAGGCTGAGGCCCTCGATGAGATGGTGGTGCGGGTATGAAGACACTGGCTTTGTCACCGAAGCAGCGCGCACCGGCCCAGACGGCCTTTGACATCACGGATTTTGTTTGCACTACGCGGCGAACGATGCCTTTGCTTGCCCACGTATGCTTGCGATCTCAGTTCCAGAGAATCAAAAGTGTAATCCTGCACGGATCTGCAGTGATACGTGGGCATGAAGGCGTGCTTTATCCCCCTGGTCAGTCGTCCTTCGACATCAATCCGCCATGCTTACCGATTCGAGGGGTCAGCTCATCCTTTCTTCAGATCTCCTGAGTTCTGGCGCACCGGCTTGCCCGCTGCAACACTTGCCAACTTCGGATATCTTAGGATTGTTCGCTACCTATTTGCCTATCGCGCTTACGGCCGCCTAGACGTGCTTCTACCCAGACGGAGTGACAGAGGCTCTAGCAGACACACCTTACATCGCCTCTTCGATCTGCTTACCATGCTACGGCAAGAACGCCTGGTGGCACCTAGACAAGGGTTTATGTCTTGGCGTGGTACCGTTGTTAGCGAGATCGACGCTTAGCGTCAATTGTATGAGTTAAAGTCCAGGAATGTACCAGGGGAGAAGTGAGGTTTTGGGCAATACTGTGTCCCGCTGTACCTTTCGGGATATCTTTATTGAACCCAAGACTGGCTGAAGACTAATGACAAAGCAAAATTTTCACAAGCAGACCCGACTGCTTCCTAACACCGCGCTAAAACCTATGCAAGTAAATGAGCAGCCTAGAAGCTCCTGCCCTGTAAATCGTGGATTGGAGTCGGGCACTCCTCAATATCGACATCAACCTTCTCCTTGATCGAGGTGGCCGCACTGCCGGTGAGCGTCGGCGCCTCCGACATAGAAGCCACCACTTTTCCCATCGCAAGAGGTGTCCTCCGGCGCTTGCGTCGAGGTACCACCGGCGCGCCCTCCCATGCAGTGCCGTCGGGAAGACTCTCGCCCTTCATGACCAGGGACAGCGAACCAAGCTGAGCACGGTCGCCAACCGAACTTCCAGGCAGACAAACCGCATACGGCTTGAGAGTCGCCTGCTTCCCAAACGTGACAGGACCGATCTTCATGACTCTGTCTTCAAACAAATGCGTCTGTGCTCCACATCGCTGGTTGACCATAGCTTCGTCGCCGATGGTCACACAATCATACTCCGTCACGTCACTGGCAAGCAATGTGACTCTGGATCCGACCTTGACGCCCAAGAGCCGGAAGCACCATGCAAGATATGGCGTACCGACAAGGAGATTGGCCAGCAGTGGCTCTGCGGTAGTCTCCCAATTGCTCGTTACGAACTCGCTCAGCCAGACATTCATGCTCCAGAGTGGCCACTCGGCAGGCTTGTAGCGACCGATGAGGACCCATTTGAATATAGCAGTCGCGAACAAAGCCGGCAGTGCAAACAAGAACAGGTAGAACAGCGGCAGCAACAGCAATGTGCAGACTGCACCAACGCCATGGTATCCCAGATAGATAATTTGCAGGCCGAAACCAATTCCGAAGATGATGAAGGCTTTGGGCAGCACGATTCGACAGCCTTCCACAAAGAGACGAGCGGCGATCCGTCCTTTGCTCGGGTTGAAGAGCAGATTGTCCTCGTGACCCTCTGCCCTGTGACGAGCTGGCATCAGTACTGGCGGACTTCCGAAGCAAGAAGTGTTCTCCATCAATGGCTTCTCGGCCGGTGGAGCGATCGAAAGCACGCCCACGAGCGAGCCAGATGGCAACACAGTTCCTTGCGGCAGCAATGACATATTTCCAGCGAATGCGCGATCCTCCAGCTTTGTCTTCTTGAGGATCAGCTTATTGCCCTGAACTCTGTTGTCGCCCACAACGACCATGTCGGCAACGAAACTTTCCTCGCCAACTTCCAAGAGCTCGAATCCGATACCGCGGGCGGTGGATACCTCAGCGCGCTTGCCAATCTTGACGCCAAGTGCTCTGAGGAAAGGGACGATGTACAGCGTTGCGAAGACGGGATGCAAGACGTCCAGAGCCAAGTCCATCAGGCGCTCGACAAACCATTTGCGCAAATAAAATAAGCTGTAGATGTTGTATGTTCCTTCCTTCAGGTGGCCAAGGAAAAGGTATCTGAAGAACACGAGCTGTGCGAAGACCAGAAGCGTGTATGCAAAAGCGATCGGCACTGACAAGATCGCAACTTGGCCCCATCCACTGATGTGTCTTAGATACACGTCGTCGAAGAGTAGCAGACCCGGGATTTGCGGAATGAGGTAAAGGAGAGGGATGACGAAACAGACGATGAACGCGTTGCCAACTCCCATAGCAATGGCGCGGGCTCTGGATGGGCGCGTCGTCTTGCCGAGTACGATCTCTTCATCCTTCAAAGCCCGTTCAAATCGTGCAGGCGATCCTTGCCAGAGTTGAAAGCTAGGTATATGCATGCCGTCGGGAACCATGGATAGTGGTCCAACTTCAGCACCGCCTTCCACTGTCACACCTCCCTCGACGACGGAATTGGTGCCAATCTTCGCTTCACTTCCAATGATGACTTTCTTGAGGATAAGCCGGCCACGTTCGACAAGGCTGACCGCTAATACTGAGTCGGCGCCGATAATGACATCGTCGCCAATCTCTACCAAGTCCATAGCTGAGCCGATTTGGAGTGCGCCCATATGGCAGTGACTGCCAACTTTGGCGCCCATGGCGCGCAGGAAGTACGGGTAAAGCGCCGAATCCGCGATGAGCTTGGGGTTGGCCAAATTGGTAAGGCGTTCAGCAAACCACCAGCGGAAGTAATAAACACCATAGAGTGGATACTCTCCCTCTTTGGCTTTGCCGAGCACGAGCCATTTGCCGATGATGGCCAAGAGCGCCAAGGATGGTGGTAGGACGACGAATACACCATAAGCCGCTAGAGTGGCATAGCCAACGTTGCGGTGGACTGTCAAGTAGTCGAAAAGGAGATATGGTACCAATATCTCGATCGAATTGACGAAGAACAGGAAGAGTAGCGGAGGAATCTGGGCGATACCGCAGAGCACGAATCGAGTCTGCGGCACAGGCCAGACGTGAGCTGTCTTGGGACCAGTCCCGTCCACTTCGTCAAAGTCGTCATCGCCTGCAAGCGTGCTGCTGCTTTCGCTACCGGCGACCATGAAGCGGGCTGCGATCCTGGCTGGAGTGCGTCCCTCGTAGATGTCTGGCAGGCCGATGGATGCGAAGGGTATCGACTCGTCACTTGTGCGTTGGCTCCGCAATCGCGACACCAGTACTGCAGCAGTCAAAGAGTGGCCACCGAGGTCGTCAAAAAAGTCAGAGTGCGGCTTAACGCGGCCGGCTTGTGGAAATACTGCTGCTAAGGTCGAGAGCAGGATACCTTCAGTACTGTCGGCGTCTGTGTCGTTAGTAGTAGCGTCCGACATGCGGTCCGGAGCCTCACGAGACAAAGCGGCAAGCTCCGTAGCCTTCCTCACTGACACGTCGTGAAGTGCCTTGGCATTGATCTTGCCGCTGGGTAGTCTGGGCATCTCTTCGGCGTTCAGGAAGTAAACCTCTTCAGGACGCATGTAAGCTGGGAGGCGTTGTGATGCTAGCTCGTGGATCGATGTGGCGTCTCGTGCAGCATCAGGTTGAAATACAACGAACGCCTCCAGGCGAGCTGCATCGGAGCCTGGGTTGACCAAGATCACTGCTGCTGCTTGCACATCCGGATGGTTGGACAGGAGAGCTTCGATCTCGCCCAACTCAATGCGGAAACCACGATGCTTGACTTGCGTATCGATGCGGCCTAGGAAGCTGATCTTCAGGTCCGGCAAAAGCCTGACTCTGTCTCCAGTGCGGTATATCCGTTCGCCGCTGAGGGGTGCGAGGGGATGAGGGATGAATTTCTGAGCGGTCAGGTCTGGTCGACCGACGTAACCTTGCCCGACGCAAGGTCCGCCTATGGCGAGCTCACCTGTTGCAATGTCAGCAATGGTTTCACACAATGGACAAGGCAGGGTTATGCAACTGACCTTCGACGCCTTCCGCAACATCGAGAGGCTGCAAAGATGCTGACGACGGGTTCATGGGAGCGTCGTCTTCAACGATGGGTAGTAGGCATGCGTGGTATGAAGGTAGTGGGCGACCGATCGTCACTGGAGCGTCGGGTTCGAGCTGATCCCACGTTGCAGTTACCGTCGTCTCGGTTGGCCCGTATGTGTTGATGATTCGAAGGCCAGGCCGTGCCAAACGGCCGACCAACGCCGGTGGACAAGCTTCTCCGCCAAGATTGATTAGACGTACGGAAGGCGGAAGCAACGACGAGTCGGCTTCTCCACCGTTGGCGATGCCCATGATACCGATCAAAGTCGGGACCGCGTTCACAACAGAGACCTTGCGGCTTTCCCAGAGAGCCGGAAGGCCTGGTACATCACGACACTCCTGGCGAGTTCCAATAGTCAAATGTCCACCTCCTGCGACCGTCACCCACATCTCCTCAACGAACATGTCGAATGCCGGACTGAAGCCATTCCAGACTACGTCCTGCGGCCCTGTTTGAAGGACCTCGCGTTCACTCAGCGCAAAAATGAGTGCCGCGCTGTGCGGAATTGATATGCCCTTGGGCTTGCCCGTTGTCCCAGAAGTGTAGATCAAATAGGCGGCATCGGCGGGCTGTGGTCCAGTCGGCCGCTGACGCAGAGCCTGAGCTGATCTTGAGGCATCTTGGAGGTCTGAGAACGTCTTAATGTGCAGCGGACTCTTGCCGGCCGCCGAGCGAGAAGTAGCAACACGTGCTTGCACGTCTTGGGCTTGGCTATCGATCGCAACAACGTCAGCAGGTCTCTTGGATACAAGTCGCATGCTCCGCCCGGTGAACCTTACTCAAAGTGCGAAGAGTCACAGACGATCGCTACCGCAGATGCATCTTCGACACAAATAGCAGCTCGCTCGACAGGAACATCTGGGTCGAATGGTAACCAGGTTGCGCCTGCATATGTTGTGCCAAGGATGCTCAGGACAAGATCGAGTCCTTTCTCCAACCAGATAGCAACGGTCGGGGCGGCCTCTGCATCATGCCTGGTGTGCAGTCGGGCGATCTGGGAGCCAATAGAGCTGGCAATGGCATCCGCTTCGGCGTATGTCACCCTCTGAAAGCCATTTCCTGTCTGACAAGAGAAGGCGGTGTCGTTCGGGTGAGTCCCTGCCCGATGCTGGAATAGGTGTGGTAAGGTTGTTACTCCTGTCGGCGGGGCAGGAGCGGTCTCTAGAGGCTTCGCTCCCCTGAGTATCTTTGACTCGTTGAAGGTCAACATCAATGTGGAAGTTTTGCAAACGCAGCATTCACGCTTGGCGCTTCAACCGAGCAGGGACGAGGAACATATACTGGAGGTCGTTCGCCTGGACCAAGAGTTTCGTAGACGATGAGGCCACGGATCGGCCTGCGTATGCCGTGAAGGGGTGTTAGTTCATAGCGAGTGAAAACGCATGACGTGGAATCAAATAGCTAAACGGCCAAAAGGGTGAGACTTGTTTTGCTGATGGCGCTTCGACTCTGGGAGTAATGCACACCGGGTTTTCCTGCAGGATGTCTCCTCACCAACCTACCAGCAATGTTAGATAATAGTAATGACAGATTGCCAGGTCGCGAAGCATGTTGGTTCCTGGCAGGCCCGAAGCATGTGCCTCACCTTGGAACACGCCACAATAGTCGGCAGCTGTCAGGCATAGCCATCCTATGCGACTCGCCAAAATTGTCGCCTACGCGTCTCCAGCGTCCGAGCCTCCTGGGTGATGCGGCACGCAGTAGCTTTCAGTCGACTTCCACGTGCGTGCGGCTCTGTGGTACGGTGACACTCGCCGGATGCGTCGACTTCCATAGGAAACGCGTCAAGCAGGAGGAACAATGGATTAATGTTAGATTACCTACGCCGATAGCGCTGATCTCCCGCGTCCATCCCGCCGCCAAGCTTTACCAAGCCTTCTGGGCATGCGTTCGGGTCCCTGCTAGTGGCTTGCCAATATTGACTATAGCCTGCAGCCTATTACGGCGCACGGGGATGGAGTTTGAAGAGGCGCATATGGCTCGATGACTCGGTCAGCGAGAGCTACACTTGAACACTTACGCATCGTCTGTGTATAGAGATGATGCATGCCTGTCTCCAAAGCGCACTCGACTGCGGCACTCAGCATCGGAGGCCTCGCTCCAGCACGTGATGTCGAGTGATGAGGATGCCCTTATTTTGAACTCTCCGTGTGCAAGCATCGCCCCGTGTTCGTAAAAGGCAACGTGCCTTCTCCCTACATCTAAGTTTGCAATACGGCTCAGTCTGCTTTCCCCGCCTGGCGTCCAGACTCTTCCGACGGCACGCATTTGATGTGGTGTGCGTGGTCGAGTGGATTCTCATGACTAAAGCTACCGAACCTTGTTGTGCCTAGCCCATCGGGGCACAGCTGACGTGATCGCAACGTCGCTGCGCAAGCATCATGAGGAAATGTGTTGGCAGATGACGCTGGCTGGATTGCGATTGAAGAATGCCATATGCCAACGATGCGCTGCGAGAGCGACAATGTTGGTGTTGGCAACGCAACAAGGATACCCGGCTGCATCTGTCAATGGCAACAGGAAGGATGCGCGACTTTCGCGCGCGCACAGTAGTAGTATGAAGCCCGGTTTTGCAGCGTCCTTCTGGACTATCATTACATCTGTTGGATCCAGACGAATTGTGACTTCCCCTCGTCCAGAAGCGGATGCGATGTCAAGCTCCGCAGCCGTCTTGAGTGAACCCGGCCACAGCATCGCCCCGAGCGAGGGTGTGGCCAAGTTCATCCTTAATATGGCCTTGCGACCCGGTGCCGCGCCGCGCGTGAAGCTGTCAATGCCGAGCTCCTTGCTTCGCGCGCTGCAGCGACGAGCATTGGAGACAAGCATGTAAGACAAGCATGGAAGACAAGCATGGGGAACAAAGCAGGGTATCAGACGACGCGTCGCCGCCGCAACCTTTCGTGATCCCAGTAAAGCACTCAAACCCTGCTTCGCTGTTCCCGACGTGAAGGTCTCAAAACGCATGCGCACGTGTAGCCGGGTGCGAAGAGACGACACCAGAGACCTCGCAAGCTACTGGGTAAGTCATGAATGTGTTCCTTGCTGGGCTGGTCCGACTCCAAGTCCAAATCTTCTCATCTAGGATGGGCAGCCAAAGCCGGTGTTGGCCGACCGCTGCCTATGAGACTGCCACGATCGGTTCTCAGGATCGCTCTCGTCCAAGAACGACGGCCTTGCTAATAGTGCTCCTGCTTAGCACTCTACGTCGCTTCAGCCATACGATCCTTTCGCTGACTTTCGCGAGATGGCTGCTGGATCGCTCTTCGAATGCTGCTGCTTACGTGGCTCCATGAAGTGTTGCAATGAGGTCTGAACCTTCCATTCGGCATTGACCATCGCATCTTCTTTCCCGATCTGCTTTCGTGCTCCCAGCGCGTGGTCTGACGACTCGTTTGCCGCTGTGGTTACAAGCACGTGGGCATGATCTCGTGTCCACGACGCTGGTAATTGACTCGGTATGCTCGCTGCTCCATACTCGCAGAGCAATGTCGTCTCTTTCGCCATGTGTCGGAGGGCATTCTTGCGGTCGTTCAGTCAGTGGCATGACACTTGAGATCGGCATGTCGATGCGACCTGATGCCATCTGGAACCTCCCACGAGCCGCAAGGAGGTTGCTGTCAGATTGTGGCCACCCTGGACTTGATGACACTCTGGAATGTCTTCACGCATGGAACTCCAGTGACAATGGTCTCCAACAGGGATGACTGACACGGGGTAGTTCAAGCATGTGAGAGACGCGCTACCCTCATGGCGCACCGGAGCCTCGCGCTGACCATGTGACAGCTTGATGGGGAGCGCTGTTTCACGACTGATGATACCACATGATCAACATCTGCTGGAGAGTCTGCACGGTCTGGACACGGCCTTCGCGATTGCAACAGCGGACAAAGACCGTCAGAAACCTATTCCCTGTTCTTCTGCCTGATCGGTCTGCGGCCAACGGTCGTGGTGCTGTCATCTACAATGTCTTGCCACTCTTTGGCGATCATCGACTCAGTGGTGTCCCAAGGGAAGCCCATCACAAGCTCGACGATCAGGTCAGTATCCCATCGTCTATCCAGATCATGAGACCAGGCGTCCAGTAACGGACAATGATGCCAACTTCTTGCAGTAGGTCCTTGAATTCAGGGGAGACGCCGTCTTATGCATCCGAGTACATGCCAATATTGAGGCTATCGCAAACATACAACAGGAGCGTGCGCATATTCAACGTATCGCAAGCGCTTTTGTGCTGATACCGAGGACCGTCAAGGAGCTGCCTGCCCTAATCGGCTTCGCAAGTAGTGGGAAGCCGGGGGATCACTCTGTTCATAACGCACAGCAGACGTATACTTGCAGTGTCTTTAACTGTCCACATTCGGCCAATGGCAAGTCTTGAAGGACCTCGTTCAGCTGATATGGCGATGGAGATGTGTACCACCACAGGGCCGCTTTTGGACCAATGTTGGTTCGCTTCGCAGTACGTATCGAAGATATTGTTCGACCCGTGTAGACAGAGTCTGCTAGTGTTATCAGACTACATGAACAAGCTCAATGCGATGGGCCTGCGCGTCTGCTTTAAAGAGGCCGTCTTGGTGATGTCGAATAGAATCATCTTCGTTGTGGAGAGATAACGCCTTCACGTGAATTCTGTTCTATATATAGCCTGCACGCATCTCGGAAAGAGCCGTACCGTCGATGTACATCGGCTCACATGCGCCATGGTCGACGTCAAGATCCAGCCAATAATGCCTGATGCTCGGACCTTGATTATGTCTTCTGACTATCGAAATTTGAGGCTGATAATCTCCTTGGGTGGGCATGATAGTGGAGGACGAGAAGTGATCAGTCCGCCACCGCCTCAAGCAGACATACAGACATCGCGTCTGCCCTCGTGAGAGGAAGTGCCCTCGTGAGAGGAAGCACATCATCAATAAGAAACACCCTTGTGTCGAGGAGCAGACGTCAAAATCATGGGGTTCTTCGGTCTCCTGCTGAAGACAATATCGACAATTGTCCCGTTCGCAGTTATACTGGTCATGGTCTACCGCTTTACCATCATCATCAATCCTTGCCGCAGTAGACCGATCCGCCATGGTCGTCGCAACCCCAACGAGCCCACACACCTGCTCATCGTCCTCGGTTCCGGTGGGCACACTGCCGAAATGCTTGCCATGCTGACCCGCGCCGTCACCACCGCGACTTCGCCGGAAGCCGACAAGCTGGTCTGGAAAGATTACGCGCACCGCACCTGGGTAGTCGGCGAGGGCGACAGCATTAGTGCAGAGAGAGCGAAGGAATTTGAGGAGATGGCGACGCCATTGAACACGCAGGAGGATTTGATGGCGGGGAATATCAAGCGCGCGACGGATATTGGTGCGGGAAGCTTTGAAGTCAAGACTGTGCCGAGGGCACGCGCAATTCATCAGCCGCTTGCCACGAGTCCGATGTCGAGCTTGGCGTGCGCAAAGGCTTGCTGGAATGTGTTGACTTCGCATATGACCGAGACGAGGGACGGGCATGCTGGGAGAGCGGGAGAGATTGATTTTCCGGATGTCATTTTGTGCAATGGGCCGGCGACAGCGACCATTCTGGTGTTTGTCTCGGTCGTGTTGAGATTTTTTGATTACAAAGGGTGCAGCACAAGAGGGAAGATGAGGACGGTGTATGTGGAGAGCTGGGCAAGGGTGAAGAAGTTGAGTCTGAGTGGCAGGCTGCTGAAGCAGGTTGTTGACCGCTTCTTGGTGCAGTGGCCGCAGCTTGAGAGGACCGCTGGTGGCAGAGCAGAGTACTGCGGCGTGCTTGTCTGAGACTGGTGACATGTGCAACGGATACATTCCTACAGCACTATGTCTACAGCATTTCTGGTTTTACAGCACAACATGTACAGTACACCTCATACCGCCAGCAGAGAAGCCCACAGCGAACACGTAGTCGCCACGCACGAGCATCCAGTCTCGCACCTGCCAGGACCAGACGCGAAGGTCTTCTAACTTGACCTCTAAGTCCACTGTTGCACTTTCGTCTGCATCTGAGGGCGACTCTGCTGAACGCGTTCAATAGTCTCGGAGGCTTGTCCGTGGCATCGGGGCACGGGAGGTACAGCTGCACGACCTTCGCTGCCGCACTAGCGCCAGTATCGATAAGCCTCGCGTTGCATACAGGTGTCCCCGGAAGGTCCCATATCCCTTCTCGACCCGAGAATGGCTCTTCTTCCAGCTCGTCATATCTCTTGTGCCCAACATAAACGCCTCATCGTACGTAGCTTCTGGATCTGAAGCTGATTGGATTGGAACGTTTAGGTTCTTGGGAAAAGCAAGAGGTAATTTAGCGCTTGGGCTGGTGTCTCCAAAGAGGAGTTCCGTAAGAGCGAGACCGATTTGCTGACCGCCATACCAAGACTCCATGGTCGTATCAGCCTAGTGCAGCGCAAGCATCAACACTGCGGAGTTGGTGTTGGTGTTGAGTATGACGATGGTATTCTTCGAACGGCTCGCAATATCCGAAATCAGAGCATCCCGCTCGCTGGGATGCGAGAGACCGAGATTATCGTCTGCGCCTTCGGAGATCCTGCCAGAGGCCAAGATGATGCTGACGTCTGGTTTCTTGGTCAGGGCGAGAGCACTGTCACACCGCTGATAGTCTTCAACCTCAATGCCAAGCGCTGCGCCGTATGCACTGGTGGATAATGAGTTGCCCATTGAATAGTCGAGCCGGACACGTAGGTCTTCGCCGGCGGTGAGGGTCGTGATACCCCGGTCGATATTTGCGAAGTTGGCTTTGGACAGGTTTGCAACGACGTGGATGATAGTCTGATTGATCGGACCGGAGTAGTTTGTTGTTGTCCGGAAGCTGGCAATCAGGCCACCCCCAACACACAGACTCGCACAGATCGTTGCGAGCTAGCAGGCCTGCGCTAATCGGTGCAAGTCGGAGCATGCTCACGGACGCCTTTCGACAGCATTTGAGGACATTACTGGGTGGATCTTCGGAATGGTGAAGCATGAGGATATTGTGTGTGCATGTGGCTCAAACTGGTCGACTGGAATGAACATGTGCCTCAACCGGCGTGGTCTGCTTGACCGCGGCGCCTATCTGAATGGACTTTGCGGTTGACCAACATGCCTTTCAATCCACGCAAGCCGCGAGCCTGCGCATGAATTTGCGCCATCATGCAGCCCATATTCGAGCAGAAATCCACGCCAAACTCGACAAGCCCATGGCTACACCAGTCAAGCAACCTTCCGACTCATTGATACGGAGACATTTGCTTTTGACGGCTTGTTGCAAGGCCGACTTGCTTTTGCCAACATCGAATGATGAGACAGATCCCAGCTTACAAGATGAGATCAAGCGTCAGATCTTGATTCCTTGCTTCCTTGCTGTCAAGCACTTGACTGGCTGCGTAGAGTCATCGGCCAAGCTCATCGAGACATTGTTGAGATGCTCCCAATATAGCTCATACGCGGTCCGCCCTGTTATGTTGGTTCGACTGGTCAACCCGAAGAGTTCTGATTTTCGTAAGTCTCCATCTGGCAACAGCACAAGCTCATGGAGCGCCTCGTAGCAAGAGACTGGGCTGGTAGTGGCTCTGCCATAACCAACGAGGACTCTTTCCGTTCCCATCATCGACTTATCGATTCATCGATCAGCAGTGTAAACAAGAGCTGAGGAAGAGAGTGCGATGAGGCGTCCCGGTCGGCACACTTCAATACTGCCAATAGCAAGATATGCAAACTTTCCTCATCATCAAGATAGAGTGACAGACCAGTAATGCAACAGCTGGTGCATCATAGACATGCCCGATGGTTGATCAACAAGTGACTGCCCCACTTCTTATCTGCTCTGCCGGCTTGCCCGAGCGAGACGAATCTTGCATTTTCAGGTCGTTCTTCGTAAGCAAGACAGCCAGAATTATGGTACTTAGTCCGACTCGGCGACGCTCCGCACGAATCGCTGAACATAGCAGTATTCAAGTACAGCATTTCCAGTGTTCTGCTCATTCGGGGCTCTCTACGAGACAATGCCTGTGCTGCAAATTTACGCCAATGGGACTCCGTATCAGGTGCGTGCAGCGTGGCCAGCGTAAAGATCGATCAAGGTAATGACGGGGCCGGTGAAGGACTGACAAGCTGACAGATAGGCCTCAAACATGGACAAGAGGCTAGGACGCAGGTGCGAGGCACCATGGAGTTCTACGCCGGCCTGTTCAAAGAAAATACCGAAATGGACTGGCCCAAGGTCCGAGAACTCGCCCTGAGCTTCGAGCCGGTTATGCGGCGAAAGTGGCCAGAGTATCTTGATGAGATGAGAGGTATTGCGCAAGGTGCCGCGGTTGACCTGGCAGATATTGTCGCCGTGAATGTAAGAACGGAAATCAATTTCGGCCTCTTTAGCGACGGCTGTACCGCACTTGCATGGCGAACGGCACAGTCCAGCTTCCTCGCTCAGAAGTGGGACTGGATGGACAAGCAGAAGGAAAATCTTGTGATCATGACGATCGAACAGCGAGACAAGCCAACGATCAAAATGGTGACGGAAGCTGGCATCATTGGTAAGCAACGCTGGGCCCATTTGTGGATTGTATTGACAATCTCCGTAGGCAAGATTGGACTGAACTCTGCCGGTGTAGGCGTCTGTCTAAACGCGATCAAGGTCAAAGGTATGGATTCCACTCGTATCCCGTGCCATCTGGGATTGCGATTGGTCCTGGAGAGCAGCAGTCGAGAAGACGCCGTTCAAAAGCTTGAGAAGTATGACGTCGCATCGTCCTGTCACATGTTAGTCGCCGATGCGACGGGTGGCATTGGTTTGGAGTGGTCTTCGCTCGAGCTGCAGAAGATCACAGCGAATTCTTCCAAGCAGATCTTCCACTCGAATCACTACCTGGCAAACCACCCAGGCTTGCAAGATACCAATTGGCTGAAAGACTCCAACTTCCGCGTCGCACGCATCGAGGAGCTCAGCAGAATGCTTCCAGAGGATCCGACTATGGGAAGGTTATTCGATACAATCTTCAAGGATGAGCGAAATCATCCGGGCGCCATCTGTAGAGCGCAAGAGAGCGAAAGTGGAAGTGCTACTCTCTTCAATATCATCATGGATCTCGCTGCGAGGAAGGCGAGAGTGGCAATAGGTAGGCCCGTTGCACCAGACCAGTTCTTAGATTTAGCCTTCTAGTACTTTTCCAGGCGTAATCAAACACTTGATATCAGTCCGTGTAGCTGTGGCGAGGAACCTCGGTAGATTCGCGTCCGAGCTGATTATCTTGATTTCGAACTTGGTACTTGGACCCCTTGGACTCCGTAAGAGGTAAGTTGACAGGCAAGTCGCTTCTCGCCTCGAGTTTAGCACCAATGATGGATCACTGAGTTTTTTGGCTTTGCTCAGTGCTGACACATTGGGAAACACCCCTGCTGGCACAAGACAGACTGACGCCGGACAACAAATACATGAAGGAGATGACGTGCGCACGTCGCATTGCACCCTCCTCTAGCAGCACAGCACACTCGCGGTAGGCATGCATGCAAGATCCTTGCAAAGGAGGTTGAGAAGTGAACGATCAAGGAAATACATGTAACCAGATCTTGCTACCGTGGACAGAACAGCTGCGACACTCAGCGCACCCCCGAACTTGGAGCACCATCACGAGTTCTTCCGAATGGATGCAACGTCTCGTCAGATCGCGCTTTAGATCTGTTGCGATGGCATTATTGATGACGGATGGTCCTCCAATCAGATCGTGGCGGGATCTAAGCAGAGAGGCTACCATCCCACGTCCTGGGCAGGCCAAGCTCACGGCACTTGGTCGAGATGGCGGACTCGATGTATCCGGGCGTCAACATTCTTCCTACTTTGGACGTGCCTGGCATTGTCACTTACAGCCCTAAGACGATGGCCTTGGCCCCCTCGTATGCCCTCATCTCAGGCCAGTTTCCGATTATCTGGCAGGTAAGATCTGTTCGTGTCGCGCAGAAGATATGCCAAGACGAGGCGAGCATACCAGCACACAAGGTTTATGGAAGTATGTCGCCTTGCTGGAGAAGGGTGCGTCGCCGAGTGTCATGCGCACATTATTGTCCAATGGAAGGATCATACCTATACTGAAAAAACCTTGTCCGACTCTGGAACTCCATCTTGCCACGAGTTGACACATACTTGGACACCTTCAGTGGTCCTGCATTGAGTAAAGGATAAGGGCAAGTAGATGCCCCGATGTGAAGAAGCTCCATCCTTGTCTAGGGAATGATGATAGACAGCTTCGCCTCTACTGACAGCTCTCCTCCCGATTCACTTATCTAGTTGCCGTCCAGAATGTCTGGGTCTGTATCTGTGACCACTTCCTTGGTGGCGTCCTTCCTCGCTAGCGGACATGGACCGGTGTGCAAAGAAGTCGCCTTTCATGTGTCCGGGAGCGCCATGAACCGCAACATCTCCGCCTTAGACGTCGGCAATGTCACAACGCTCGGTGCTGCACTGGCAGCCGACGACTTTGAGAGGATCCCGATCAGCGGCTCCGAGACTATAGCCGGCTGGTACTGCGAGCCGCAAGTCACCAATGCCAACAACGACAAATTGCAATTCTTGCTTGGCGGCATCACTGGCAATCGCGAGTACTGGACTGCACAAGGAGGCACAGACCTTGTCGATCCGCCTAATGAGCCATACAATCCTGCGCTGTACTCCTGGGTCGACTATGCAGCCGTATTGGGCTACCCGACTCTGGCGTTGGATCACTTAGGGTCGGGCAGATCATCTCACCCTGATCCGATCTTGGTCGTCCAACAACCATACGAGTACGCTTCCAGAGCCCTGCTTCCATGCTAGCGAGTCACTGCTAACCAATTGTGCCATCAGAATGGCATTGTACCATGATCTGGTGGAGAAAATCAAAGCAGGAACCACTGGACAGCTGCCGCACGCATATTACGACCTGAACTACGTCGGCGTATCCTATGGCTCTGTGATAGGCAACGCTATGGCAGCACTGTATCCATCCGACTTCACCCACCTCGTCTTGACCGGCTTCAGCAAGTCAGTACTGCCTTCGCTTGGAGGCGTGTTCCAGCAAGCGCCAATGCCAGCCGCAAGCGTCATGCCCGCGAGGTTCGCGGGTCTCGCACAGGGCTATGTTACCTCATCAATCGAACAAGCACGGACAAATTCCTTCTTCGGCAGCCATCAGTCTGTCGATTTTGAGGACGAAGCAGCAAACCTGTTCTACCTTCGTGAGGACGTCGTTTCGATCGGCCAGTTCGTCTCAACCTACATCGACATCGTGGAGGCGCCCCAATATCATGGCCGTGTCCTTGTCCTCACAGGCGAGGAAGATCAGGCTTTCTGCGGCCCAGGGAGCTCCGCGATTGACCCCAATCCGCAATGTGGAACGCTTTTGGCGTCGACAGGCTCGCTATTCCCGAGTGCGGACTACAATTATAAGAGCGTGCCGCGCACGGGACACGCCTCGCTCTTACATCTGAGCGCCCAGACGACCCTGAAGGTTGCACATGAATTTCTTGCTGGCAGCAAGTTCCCGAAATGGCCGAGAAACGTAGACAGAAGGAGACCCTTCTAACAGACCTTGTGATGCAGGACGGTCGAAGCCTTGACGTCCTCACTCGTAACAGACTGTCTGAGGTCTCTGGACGTGGTTGCGGAATTATATTTTTCTGTCGGCAGCTTGACTGTCTGTAGCGGCTCTCGTAATTGGAAGGCTTGTAACGCGCTATCAATTGCTCTTTGCCTGCTTGACTGGATGTTTGTCGAGACTCTCATACAATTGTATTACCGATCCAACCAGGAAAGCCCAAGAACCTATTTTTGGAAGGTCAGCAAAGATGCAGCGTTATACCATCATCGACTCACCCCAGAATGTGCTCAGTGCAGCCTGATACTCTCTCCAATGTACGGTTGAGAAGCCAAAGATAGGGCCTAAGGTCGAAGATCAGTAAGTGTCCACCCGATATATTGCTCAACCAAAACGTACACAGCGTGAAGCCAATGCCACCAATCAGATTCCAGGCTCCAATATGCCAGCCCAGGACACCGACAGCGGGCAGCCACCAATACTTTTGCGTCTCGATCATGAACAACAGGCCAGATATGATGAAACCGCTACCTCCAACCACCTGCGGGACCCAGAAGACACCGTTCAGCACAGATATTGGGGAGAGATTATTGTAAATTCCTGGAAGGGCGGTAAAGCCAGATATCCAGAATACAGTGGCGCCGAATATTTGCGAGGAGCAAGCAAGAAAGCCAAGGTCGCGGAAATAATGAGTGGTCAGTTCGTGCCATGAAGGCCACCAGACCCAGGAATTGTCGCCCGGCGGCGTCCCATCTTTCCATGTACTGGGATCCTTCTCATCGACAGCCACAACGGTGCCCTCCTTTGCATTGCCCACGAGGTTTCTCTTGTTGGGATGATGGTGCGTGCACCCTCCGGGCGTGACTTTTGTCATGGCGTGCTTATACCATGCGTTCTCAACTGCCCATCCAAAGCAGCCAGCTCTATTCTCGTTGACGGCCTCGAGCATCAATAAGATACTACCTATCTCGAAGACCGTGGCACCGATGAATGCTGTGATGCCGCCTCCATACAGCGTCTCGTTCGGGAAGTTCGTCTTTGGGTTGGTGTATGGCAGCAATGCAAAGAATGCGTTAATGACCCAGATAATGCTGCCCCATGTGAATACCATGGCTACATCATAGCTGATGTCCCAGATGGGGTAGTAGCAGAACATCTTTGCGATTGTCCTTGCAATGTGCTTGGGGCTGCTCGTCCACGGAGGGGTGACAGACTCCTGGCTGGCAGCCTCAGCTGGACCAACGACGAGAGTATGTCGACCCTTTCTGTTATCACGCGATGTCCATTCGTAGCCGACGTTGGCTGCCGGTATGGTCTCCTCATGTCCAGAAGGCGCTGGTGATGCTGGCCGCCCCGACTCGGGAGCTTTTGCTGCACTTGAATGCTCTCTCCCGACATGGTCAAAATGCGCCTGAGTGGGATTGAGGAAGTGGAATGGTCCTTTTATTCTGTTGTCGTCGAGCTGGAGCTCAGGTGTGTTGCGCAGTGGCTCTCGTTCAGGAGTGAAGTACGTGTTGCGAGACATGGGAATTTCCCGGACAGATCTAGCTCGTGTTGTCATCCAAAAGGTAGGATTTAGGTTTGCATGCTACTACTTCGTTCACAGGTATTATACTGCGTGGATAAGTGCTCATAACCGTCTTGCGAAATGTCAAGGTCATGATACATGTGTTAACGTCCATTGCTCCCGACTGTGGCGGACTTTCCTTGTTTGGTCGAATAGCAAGAACCCACTACGCTTTCTGCCGGGCAACGACGTCAGTGCGTTCACATCAGGGCAACGACAACCACGTGCTAGGCCCACAACTCTAAGCACACACGCCAGGTCGCAGTCATATCATCGTTGCTACCGATATCTATTATGGCGCCTTGATCCTAAATCATGCTTTTGATCATAACAATACCACAGGTCACCACAAATGACAGCATGAATGGACAACTAGGATTTTTTGACAACTAGCTGCTCTCATGGCGCGTTGCTATCGAAGTCGCCCGTGCACCGTACAGTGAAGGCCTTCTTGACTAAGATTTGCCGGCTGTCCAGACTTTCGAAGCTCTCCTCTCGTTTGATATGCCTGTTCGCCCATACCTCATACCTTGCATTCTGAGGCGTCAAGCACGAACTATCGGGTCTCTGACTTCCAATAGATCTACTCCTTTCTTTTGGCTCAGAATGGTCCGGAGAAGTTGTCGACCGGACTTTGTCACTGGCGAGCTGCATTTGAGGCAGTTTGCTGGGTTTATCGCTTACGATCTTCGATAGCTCAAGACTTTCGGATCGATCGGCGGAGTCGCTGAAATATTGAGATCCGCCAGTCGGTTTCGGCGGCAGGAAAAGTGGCTTGATCGCGACCAGAGAGGTACATAGAATACCAAGGTTGACTTCGATGAAAGACCACGTATTGATTGGTGCTGCATCTCGCAATGGCATGTCAGACTCCGTGTAGATCCGCACTGAGTACAATCTGACAATGCTTGAAATTGTCAAGAGACCGCCCATTAGGAATGCGCTCAGGATGCCGATCCTGTTCATCTTGGGCCTTTGAAGCCGCCAGAGTATCGGAACTGGCAAAGCGAGCATCACACAATCGGTTATGATGGTGAAGATGTTAGTGGCTATTGTGGCAATCAGCAAAGCACAAAAGGTACGTGGGCGTGGCTTACAGTAGAAGAAACCCGTGATACTAATGCACCTCCCAGAGACGCTCCGGTCCCAGTACTTCGACAAGGGTATGCACTGTGTTCCCACGACCACCAGAGTGGAGATGAATTGCGCCGTGACTATGAGACTCATCGCCAGCGTGCCTTTCCGCAGTATACTGTCGGTGTGTGCTGCAAGGCGCAGGTATAGACACATAATTGAGATCTTTATGAAGAATATGCTGAAGTAATAGAAGATCTCAATGCCATACACCGCCTAGTAGAAGTCAGCAGCGATCCAATTGGCTACACGAAGCACTCGTACCTTAAGCGCATTCATCTCCCATTGTGCAGGAGCGGCAGCAAAGCCAACACCCCAGCCGACAGACACAAAAGAGCAAATGGCAAAGCCAATGGAGCAGACCCATGCCACGGTCATCGCCCAATCGTCGTTGCCAACACTTCGGTGACGGATGGTGATCGTGAGAAGCCGCAGAATCATTGTTATCACTGAAACCTAAGATCAGCAAGTTGGATCAAAAGAAACTCGACAGCAGCACGTACGTCCAAGGAACGTGAAGACAACGCCGACAGCTATCAGAGCTCGTCGCTCCTCAGTACTCGAAAATGGGTATTCCGCATCCATGGCATCCGTCGAGGTCATTATCACTGCCGCGTGCCAGAGCCTGTATAGCTCCGCAAGAGCAAAAGCTTCGCTATAGGTCTTAAATCCAGCATTCCCTTTTAACTCGCTTGGGCACAGTGTGCCTAAAGCTGCGAATCGTCAGCTTTGACGGCACGCAGTTTGGCTTGATCTCTGGCTCACATGCAAGCAATCTGAAATTAGGGAGGCGTTTCGCCCACGGCTACCTTTCACTACAATTTGGGTGCATCTACTATCGTATGGCATACCAACACCGAATCGAAGACTCAAGTACAATCCGACAGTATTAGCGGAAACTCAATACCTAGTGGGTTGTAATGACTTTAAGTGCGACAAGCCTGAAATGCATACAGCCCTGCTATCTACTTTTACCTAGCTCAACAGATCAACTTGCTCGGGACGTTGTGCCGTACCATGCCTTGCACCGGCCACCGGGCCACGATAAAGTCGTGATAGAAACGATCTGCCTAAGTCAAAAAGTTTGTACATCATCCTTGTCCGAGGGTCCGTATCCGTCCCCGACCCCGTCCCCGACCCTTCGGCACCCATTCGTAAGAAACATTATGATTTCATCAACTCTATTATGCCCTTGCCTCTATCACTTTCTTTACCTGAGTTTGCCCCTACGGCGAGCAGTTAGAAGCAGGATTCCTATTCTTCTCGCGAGCGCCGAATGGTACCCGAGCAAGAGCGAGCCTATATAAGCATAGGCATGAGGCGAGGAACGAGTTGTCTACGCGGATAGGACCTAAAGAGAGCGTCCCCTAATCTTCAATAAGAATTGAAGGAAGTTTCAATCAGAAGCCCCGTCAATACTTGATACAGCTTAATGTGCCTTACGAAAAGGTGCTGACCGTAGCGAAAATCGGGTGTTTAACGTGCAGATGAGCCAGCGAAGTCTAACGCCATTAGCGCTAATGTGGCTTCCGCGACATGCGGACACTGATGAGAACATACCCACCCTTTGTCAGTGTCGCGAGGTCTGGATAATTGCGAGTTGAAGCGCTTGGTATTGCAAGTGCGACATTGGTATGCGTTTGCTTTGGCAAATTTGCCGGACTGCGCCTTTCGCGGAATTGCTAACCCAATGTATGTGAGCGTTCTCGGTCGATGAGTACGTATGATGTAGATAGCGCAAGGCACCCGACCATGTGGCAGTAGTGGGAACGACGACAGCTGGGCCGTGGATAGCGCGGTCAGGCACAGACGGCTCCGTGACAGGTCTGCAGTGGTCTGACTCGATGCTGAAGATCTCTGCCTTGGATACGCGTGAGGTGAGATTTCCCGTCTGGACTCTGCAGTCTGTCGTTTTTTGCGCAAAGGTCAAGAGAAGAGAGTACATGTACGTGTACCTAATTCTTCCAGTTTGGGTGGCTGGTAAGAAAACACGAAGCTAGCGACATGTGCTTCACGGTTCACCTCTTGCACTCCCTTTGGCCGACGAACTGTGACATTCTCAATTACCTGTGCTACAACATACAGATCCGCAGTCTGGCCCACAACCCTTCCAATGTTCGTCGCTGTGTCAAATCATTCTCTCGCACGACCGCCTCATACCTCAAGCTACGCAGTGGTGAAAAGGTCGGATTGCCGTGCCTACGCCGACAGCCTATATGAACTTGCTGGTGGCGGAAAGTTGAATGGTCTTAGTAACAAAAGCGACATAGCGCAGAACAGAGATGCAGCGAAGGCAGTCGCATGGCTGATGGATTTGCTCCTCTCCTTTGACCACAAAGTGGACAGAATTGAGTCGCACGGACAGACATTCGATTGCTCCGTCTTAGTCTCTTCGCACAAAAGACATGAGACAGGACCATTTCCGCTGCAACTAGTTTGCCGCGCAGATTCTCCAAGCAACGTCCTAAAGACGATCAAAAGTGTGCTGCTGAGAAGCGGGGTAACCCTAAACGCCGTGAGGTGAGAGTTAAACGCTAGCTCGGGGCTGATTCTGTTCATTCTGAATCCGGTTGTCAAAGGATACGGTCTGCTGGCAATCTTGGTGGAGAGGAGTGATGGGTTCCAGTCTTCGTTGTAAATAAGCTCCGAGCTGCATTGAACTTGTGGAAAGGGCCTTGTGCTTTCATTCTTCGATGTTGGGAGATCGGCCATTGCTATCAGCGAGAAGCAGAAGTCAGTACATGGGTTTGTGGGTCGGGCAAACCCAGAACAAAGGTCAGGTATTCACATAAGAAACGGCTTCATGAAGAAACGGCTTCATGAAGAAGTGTGGCGATGTCAGCGCTCGCGGGTCAAGGAACTTGGGAGGACTTGCCCAACCTCTATCACATCGTCAATATGATTGCACATTGCCACAAACAAGTCAAAGAACAATCGGGTGCCGCCTTCCTCCATCTCCATTTGCATGGTTCCGCTGCGCTTAAAAGTCTTGCGGCTGCGGATGACGAGAGCAAGATAATGGGCGCGCAGTCTGGCGTCGCTCGGCGGCGTGTTCGCGTACGCAAATCGTGCACTGCGAAGGACAGTCGCTACGTCAATACCCGATCGCAGGCCCTGCTTAAGCAGCGCGAGCCGTTGGAGATCAGGTAAGCCAAAGCGCAACGCAGAGCAGTAGACGACAGTGTCTCGGAGGAGAAAGTCGCCCACGCCGTGATGGTAAATGGTCGCGGCTTCTTTGCTGACGCCGCCGACGTTTTTTTCTTGGTTCTCCGGCCGCGCAGAAATGGAAGTAGCCATCATGATTGGACCTTCGGCGTCCTCGAGTGACCACAGGTCGCGCTTCCTATCGTGGACAAGACGAGGGGTGTAGTCGCCTTTGTAAAAGTACTCTAGGATAGCCGAGAAGATCTCCGGCTCCTCGTCAGGAAGCGAGATGCGCCTCTGTCCAGGGGATGAGAAGAATTGCTCGCGACACGCATCGGCGAACCAAGGCGACCGTGAGAGCACGTCCTCATGAGCGGCGAATAAACGCTGATTCTTTCCAACTGATACGGTGATGATGGCACTGGTCAGCTTGGGAGACGCCGCGCTCCTCAAGAAGGGTGACGCGTCGGCTGAACTTGTCGCAGCATCATTCAAGGCCTCTCGCAACCTGAGTTTGGTGTCATCGCGAAACGAGCGCTTGGTTATCTTCCTCGCCTTGCCTGCCCGATCCTTCGATGCGGCGAAAGATCGTTTGAACATCTTGAAGAGATCTGTGGAAGCGGGCGAGATATCCTGGCGATTCGTGACTTCAACTCGCATGATATCTTGGCTTTGTCCTCGTGACTTCCCAAACGAGTGATGGCTATGAGTTGAGTTGAGAATTTGGGGCAAGTGAGTGTGTCGAGTAGGATAGATTTAAGGGAACGACGCGATCTGCATGTGGAAGGTACGCACTCCTCGACTGGCGAAGTGTGCGCGGACCCCAGAAACTTGACTGCAGCGGTGAGAAGAGAAAGCTGGAGAAACCGGGCGGCCTTCAGGTTGTTATACCCCCGCGCATCCCTGCCTAAGGATGAGGTGTGGTGGCTGAGCTTATCTCGTCAGTGCCACGCTACACGTGATATAGCTCGGCACCAGACAGTCACTTGACGAATGAACGTTACTCCCTGATCGTAGAGTTGCTGCGGTGTCAGACAGGTGGGGCTGGTGCCTGATGATGCATCTCATGTGTGGCTATCGATTGCTTACGGCGGTCGGTGATCTTCACTCAGGCGTCTCTTCTTTCTCGAGTCTTCACTGTGAGCGCTTACACGAAGCACCTGGAGCACACGAGAAACAATATCTGAACACAGCGAGGTCGATCTTCACATGCATTGAAGCTTCCGCAGCTTTCCAAAGGTCTTGTTGACGTTGCGCTTTCCTTCCAGTCTGCACCACCTCCGATCGTCCAAGGTCTACATATACCATCTTCAATTGGCTAGCGATAGTCCATCACATATTTAAGGATCATCCAGAGGCGCAGCGGAAATGGGGAGCAACAAGCGTATCATGAAAGTGAGGAATACGACAAGACGACCAGCATGTTCGACGCTAACATCCTCACCAGGAGCTCGCTGAAATTCAGACCAACCCACCACCCGGAACCTCAGTAAGACTTCTCGACGAGTCCGACGTCAACGCCTGGGAGTGCACCATGGACGGTCCACCGGGCTCCACCTACGCCGGCGGCCACTTCAGGATCCACGTTACCCTTCCGAAGGAGTACCCCTTCAAACCGCCAGTCATTGCGTTCAAGACCAAAATTTATCACCCGAACGTGAGCAACGATGATAAGGGCAGTATGTGCATGGGAATGCTGAGGCCAGACGCGTGGAAGCCGCCAAACAAGATCCGCGAGGTGTTGATGTTGGTCAGGGCAGTGCTGGAGGCGCCGCAGCCGGACGACGCCATTGAGACAGGCATTGCGGAGGAGTATAAGAACAACAAGACACAATTTGAAAAGACAGCGAAGGACTGGGTGGGGAAGTATGCAAAGTAAGATGTTCGCAGGTAAAGCATGCGGACAAAGTTCATGCAACTCACGTGGGAGTACTGGATTTCACAAGCGGCAGCTTGAGTGCAATACGGCGTTTCAATGGAGGCATTCTTTAGCAGGGAGACTTTTGTAGGCTCTGCATAGCGTCTGGAGTCGGAGCATAACACGGAGGCAAGTCGTTATCTTGGTGTGAAGCTTTAATTTTGATACCGATCTCCGGTAACTCTTAAGTTCGCACGTGCGACGTCTGATCACAGCGTGTCGATGGCACTCGAAACAATTGTTTTGCGGTCTGTGCCAATGTTGTCAAATCTTTCGAGGCTGTAATGCTTCCACTATTCGCGTGCCTCTCAGAGTGGCGTTAGCTCACCGTTTTGATCGACCGCTAACACAAAGCTTTTCCTGATATATGACGGGAGCTTCCTCCCACGCATTCTGGAAGCCTTCTGGTCGCAACTATCAATGAACGTAAAACGCGTGGTCGTTCAGAGGACCCGCACGCGCATGAACTGGCGTATGAGCATACAGCAATCAAATAGAACAGCGGCCAAGGAAAGAAAAGGTCAAGGCTCGAAGCGGTGCTCTGGAAAGTGATTGCCCGTCCAATATAACGGACCGCGACCCATGACTAAGGCGAATTGCATTGGCTTTGAAGATGAGAACGAGAGGGGGAGGGATCCATCCAAGAATCGCGTCTGCAGCTCCGCGATAGCAGCACAAACACGCCATCGCCCTGACAGCGCGCACCTCATTACCATCCCTCTATGAGCGCGTTGGAGACAAAAGGGGACGTAGAGACAGAGCTAGTCCAGCATACGTTATCTTTGGAGGAGGCTCTCCAGGAGGCTATGAATACGCCTGTCGCCCGCAATGTCGAACGTGAAAGAGCAGGCGGACAATACCATCTGCCAGCGCCGCATCTGCCACTGCGAAGGGCTTCGGCAGAACTGCTGAGGTCGATGAATGCCCCTAGACGGCACCATTACGCGCCTGTGCAACATGGCATCAACGGCTTCCATCCCAAGCCGGTTGAGCCGGTACCGGGACTGGCTGCAGTGAACGCTAGCTCAGAGCACGCCTTCGCGGGCAAGGACATGAGGCGGCCGTCCAGGCTCCCCTTGGGTAGCGTCGCGCTGGGCCATGGACGAGAGGAACTGGGGAGGCCGGCATCGAGCATGACTTTTGAAAGCGACCGACCGCCGTCGCCACTACTACCACCTCCGGCATCGCATATTGGTATAGACAGGAACAGGAGAGGCTCGAGGTCTCTTGGAGATGGCTTCCGAGAATTGAAGCATCGCCTCTCTAGCCATCAGAAGGCTGAACCGAAAGGCAATGGCAGGAGCACATGTGTTTCTAACCAACCCAATATGGCGCCCGATGCTGTCAGACACTCCTTTCGATCGATGCTTACTGGCCACTCGAGTCTCCTGAATGCTAGTAGCATCAACACAGACTGCAGCAGCCTGGCCACTGGCAACAGCTCCCACAGTGAGCTTGTTCACCCGCACATCGTGGACCCCGATGCGGATCCTGAAGGTAGCGGGACGAATGAGGTCGATGATATTTATGATGCATATGCTGGTGGCTTCGAAAGTGGCAAACAGAGCATGGACACTCTGCACGCCAAGCAGCCGGTCCAGGTCGAGCGCTCCAAATTCAGCACGGACTGTGCGCGTGAAGCCTCGATGCAAGTGGAGAGACCAGGAACATCTCTAGACGTTGAAAACCCTCGAACCCCGCTGCATCGCCGAAGTCAGAGTGCTAGTCTGCTATTGGAGCCAAAGGTGGCCTTTGGAAACGGCCTTCGACCGCCAGCAGAATCAAAACGGTCTCGGACGTCTACAGAGCTTGGCGGCAATGGCGGCTTACGCCTAAAGGTAGACACCAGATCGAAGACCAGTCCTCCACAGATAGTCGACAATGCAGTACCTCGAGATCGCTACGGCTTTAAGAAAGCATCTCACTATATTACGGTGGAGCAATACGATGCTTGGGATGCCACATATAGCGAGCACTTGGCGCGTAGGAGCAAGAAGTGGCATGCGCTGATGCGATCATATGGCTTGGATACTGACCGTCCGTACCGCTTTCCACCAAAGAGTGAGAAAATCAAGCGATACGTGCGCAAGGGCATCCCTCCTGAGTTGCGAGGAGCGGCCTGGTTCTGGTACGCTCAGGGACCGACGAGACTGAAGAATCAGCCTTACTTGTACGCTTCCTTACTCCAGCAAGTAAGGGAAGGCAAGCTCAGCGACAACGATAGAGAACACATCGAGCGAGATTTGAATCGCACTTTCCCGGACAACGCACGCTTCAAGCCAGACGTAACTGGGACGCCCGATTCACAGGCAAATGCCGGAGTCAGCAAGAAGCGTCGCGCAACCATGACAGAAGTAGAAACTCCTGTTGTACAGGCTCTGAGAAGGGTGCTGCAAGCATTTGCTGTCCACAACCCAGGCATCGGCTACTGCCAATCACTCAACTTCATTGCTGGCCTGCTCTTGCTCTTTCTGGACGAAGACGAGGAGAAGGCATTCATCCTCTTGGAGGTGGTAACGTCCGAGCATTTGCCAGGTACTCACGGGGTCGCGCTCGAGGGTGCCAACATCGATATTGCTGTTCTCATGAATTGTATACAGGACTCAATGCCCCCAATCTGGGACAAGCTCGACGATAAAGGCAATGGAGCTCTGGTCGGCGACGCCACAGCTCAGACACTCCGACTTCCTACCGTCTCTCTGGCTACAACAGCCTGGTTTATGTCTTTGTTTGTCGGCACCCTGCCCATTGAGTCTGTCCTTAGGGTTTGGGATTGCCTATTCTTCGAGGGATCGAAAACCCTATTTCGCATTTCTTTGGCCATCTTCAAAGCTGGCGAGCGAGATATTCTGAAGGTGTCAGACCCGATGGAGATCTTCCAGGTTGTCCAGACGATTCCCAGGAAGATGCTGGACATAAATGGACTGGTGGAATGTGCTTTTGGCAGGGGAGGGCCAACTAGATCTGGAAGGAGAGGTGGGTTTGCCCATGTCAGTCAAAGAGATATTGACAGAATGAGAGCAGAAAGGAGGGCGGATGTCATAGCGGGGGTTGCACGAATAAACAGTGGCGGAGCGATGCAGCGCCTGAAGGGCCGTTGGAAGAGTAGGACTAGCAGGGCTTGAACGTTCTGCAACCCAAACTACACATCGGTGGTTGTTGGACGCAAATTAATGTCTACCTACCTGACTACCATTCACGACCCCGGCGTGTACCACATACGTGCTTATCACAACGTTTGAAGGGTACTCTTCAGAGCACTCTTCTGTTTACTCGTGTGATGTTCTCGGTCATTGAAATGAGCATTTTGCTACGAGTGCGAGGGGATTGTGATGGATCGGATTTCCCGACTTGATAGTCCGGCCGTTGCCGTGGACGTTGTAGCGATGTGCCGTGTCAACCACATGAGCGTCCGTTAGTGCTTGCTATGCCAGGACCAATGATGATCGCGTAAAAGCAGGAGGCTGAACGTCGTTGCCATGTGCCGCATGTGCATCCTCCCGCCGTCACACATGACAGAAGGCAAAATCTCCGAGCAACAACCGCATCAAAACAACAATGCGATTGGCGACCCCCCGGCAGAATGGACGCCAAGTACGAGTCAGACGATGAAGATTCTCAGGACGGAGGTGTAATCGCTGTTGCTAAGGTCACACCTGACACCTCTCCCCACTCTGCCAATGCCCGCGCTGATTGACAGGGTAAGCAGAGCATCCTCCTGAGACCCTTCCGCCTCATCTTCTCCCACACAGCCCAGAAAGCCTACCTCACCACCTTCCTCCTCGTCGCCACCGGCTTCGTCCTCTTCGGATTCGCCGTCACCGCCTACACCCTCTTCTACGTCTCCTACATCCCTCGCACCGGCTTCGAGCGAACCGTTCACCTGCAGTTCGACAATGTTTACTCCGCTGCTGCACCAACGACCACTGGTCTGCTCACCGGCGCGGCACGACCGGCCCATCCATACCCGTATGGAACTGTGAGTCTGGTGCCAGACATGGTGGGAGCGCAGCAGTACGACGTGGCGGTCGAATTGGTATTGCCGCGCACGCCGGCTAACACCGAGGCCGGTAATTTCATGGTGGAGGTCTCCATGTTTGCGCCTGCGGAGAAGGCGAGTGCGGGTGCGGGATATGGCATCATGGAGACTGTGCATGCGGGATTGCATCCAGGATCTACGAACGCGCCAAAGATGTTGGCGAGTTCGCGGCGATCGGCAATTATGCCGTATAGGTCTCAGCTTATCGAGCTGATTCATAAAGCTACGGAGCTGCATTGGTATTTGCTGGGGCTCAGGCAAGAGAGTGAGAAATTGAGGATTGGCATGTTTGAGAAGATCACATTTCCGACGGGATGGAAGAACGTGCCTGCCACGATGAAAGTGGAGCTGCAGAGTGAGAACAAGATGCATGTATATGCTGCCAAGGCGACATTCAGGGCCAGGTTCAAAGGTTTGAGGTGGCTCATGTACAATCATCGGATCATCAGCGCCGTCATCTTCATATCTGGATTCTGGATGACAGAGATGATTTTTGCGGGTCTGGCCTGGGTTATGGTCACGATGTTTTTGCTCCGATCTTCGCAGGAGATGAAGGCAGAAGAGGTGCTCGAGGTGGCAGATCGCATCAAGCACGAACCAGACGACTCAGTGCCACTTACGCCTAAGCATTCGGAGACAGAGCGCACTTTTCCGACTTCGTCTTCGCAAAAGCCCTTGCGGTATAGCAGTCCGCGGATCAAGCAGGAAGACGATGATGGTAGTGGTGTGCTCTTGACGCAGGAGGGTCAGGTTGTGACGCCGGCTGCTGAGGCAGACGATGAGGATGAGGACGCGGATTCTTTTCTGGATTCGGGTATTGGGACTAGTTTGGACAGTGCTTCGGCCAGGAGGTCCGACAGTATAAGGCGAAGGAGAGGACGGCTGAGCTTGAAGGAGGAGTCTTGAGGACAGTACTCCATGGGATGACGAAGAATGCTTGAGTGCTTTCAGTCTGCTTTGCACATGATACCCTGAGATACAAGATATTCTGATTTTGCTGTCGGCCGTCAATGTAACAACGAAACCCTGAGATACGGCGAGACAAGAAACAAAAATGAGCCCAGCTGTCTCCAAGCTGAATACCAGTACCGCGTCTCACCATCAACACAACGACACGCCTCCATAAGTTTGCCTTACCTAGCCTCTAGTGAGGCCGTGGACCTACCTTCCATGCTCCGACAGTTTGTCACGACGGGTGAATGGAGGAGTGTGGTAGTGACATCCAGTGACCGAGCAGGCGTAGGCACCTATGTAGTGCTTCTTCATATGGCGCTCAAGCTCCCATTTGCGGTCGAAAAGAACTCACCCAGCAGTAGCGGCGCCCTGTGCCGGCGCGGCTACCAATGGGGTTTGCAGCTCCTGCTGCAGGGCCGCGATGGCATGCTCGACCCAATCAACATCATTGGTCGGATCCCAGTGCATGAGCGGGTCGTGATTCTCGTTGGCTGACATTCTGGGTGTGTCGACTAGCGCAAGGCAATCTAAGGGCGGCGCTGGCGTCAATTGAGCTGATTGGTCGTGGGTGGTTTGGTGACGGGACTGAGTTGGTCGCGTATGTGTGCGAAAGGTCTTTCGAAAGGGTGAGGGGAGTGAGAAGCCTTTATGTCGGACTTGCTTGGAACTTGGTAGGGCGACGTTACGGTCTTGAGTCAGGAGTAGCATTCAGCAAAAGGTTTCGCTTGCATGCAAGAGATGGATGTGGACGGCTTTGCTGATTCGTACGCACTTGACTCGTCAGCTGATTCTGAATGGCTGCCATAAAACTCATTACTGTGGAATACACCCGTATTCTAGTCTCGTGCTTGAAATTTGCTGGCACTGGAAGCGAACGACGGCTGTGGTGCACCACAATCGTCAGGTCGAAAGTCCAAGGCATATCGTACGCCACCAGCAGCCCAGAACGGCTACATTAGCTGTCCTGCGACGGCTTGTAGCTGACAAGAGACCTTGTGCATGGCAATCGAGGTCATACCACAGTGCTCGACATCACTGCTTCAATATTCAATCTGGTTGCTGAAGCCAGTGTATGGATCTCAGATCGTCGAATGCTGCCCGAAGAAAGCAATACGGCCTACCAGCCGGTCAGTGTCGAAAATCGCATGCGAAGCGGACAATGGTGACGGATATATGGACGTTCAGGAGTGCTTCTCAGCTCCTTTCACACAGAGGTGATCTGGACGAAGTCGCCGCAGCTTTGCACCTCCCACCGCTCTCGGTCCAACGGTGATTGACATCTCTCCAGGCTGTTGATGCAACCTGCACTTCAACCGGCTCGCCTCATGGTTTGCCCGGATTGCTGCGATGGACCAAACAAACGTGGGTACCTTCAACGTCTATGTCGTGCCTTCTGCAGAAGCCTCACGGGCTAGAAGGTAGACTGAGCACAAATGCATTCCAACGTCTACTAGCTGCATATCATGCACCTGGCACGACGCACGACTGCCCATGCTTGTGTCCTTTGCTGCACAGCGTTTCCCACAACAGAAAGAGCATTGCAGAAGGATAGCGACATCAAAGGAGACCCCCTCACTTTTCCGGACGCGGCGTTCAAGCACCCACGGTCTCGAACCTGACGTCGTGCGGTCGATTCTCAAATTCGTCCAAGATGCAGCAAAGATGCAGTGTTAGTGATGTTGGTCCATGCCAACAGGTGAGTGAAAGGCAAGTTGGACCTCGGTCCAACCAACTTTCGAAGCCAAGCCACAACGACACCTATTCTCGTTTCACAACTGTCCAGGTCATGCAGACAGGAACTTTGGACCACTCTTCTGCCCTTTCTGTAGGAATCTTCGCCGTTTCAAGCTTCTAGCCTCATCCTTCGATGCTGCGAATAGCAAGATACCAACAATGCCTCGCGCGTGATGGCAGCGTCTGCTCTCAATGGTACAGGCTAAGTATGACAATGACTGAGTAACACCTGCTACTAAACACGTATCACCCGCCTTTGATTTCCCAGACCTTCTTACAGCTGCTGTGTTGCTGACATACAGACGTGTCACTACCTTTATTCACATTGATACCACGCAGTACTCTTGGCGACAAGGCTCTTGGCGACATGGTCGAAGTCTCATTGAAGCACCGCGTCCGTATGGACCGCGGAGCCAAAGTGGAGGGAGCTGAGCAGCACAGCAAATACCGACAAGCACTGTGAGCAGTGCTTGTTGGCACCGTAGTATCCAATGTGGTACTCATCATCCTCGGCATCGTGCTTGCTGCAACATTGGACTACACATGGGCAGACTCCGGAATGAGACGACCCAGTGACTGGTATGACAGCGGCAGTGTTGCTGGCCACAGAGCGTGCGTCCAAGACTCGAAGTCATTCTGCTTGCAATGTGTCTGCTGATGCTCGCTTAGCAAGATATTCCTATTCTACTGCACAACTCCACTCGTCCTGGCAGCTTTCAGCATATATGAAACCATCACATACTGGCGCACGAACAATCTGCGGCCATTGGTTTTCTTTTGCTCGGCTGCATATGGATGCCTATTCTGGATTGTGCAAATGAGCCTGGAGGCTTCGTGCACATGGATCAATATTATCGACTCCCAACAGAGCACAGGACAGTACTGTCCATTCGCATTCACAGGTTGGCCTTCCTACGACGCTTTCTTTTCTAGAGTCACGACATTGCAAGGAAGAGGAGCAACCCTTGCTTGGGTTCTGCCATGGCTTGCTGCCGGCATGATCCTTCTGTAAGTCATCCTGGCTTCAAGGCATGGCGTGGTTCACTAACCTTCGATGATAGCTACTTCACCTCCATGGCCATCGCTCTCCTTGCCAATCGCGACTAGCATGAGGAGGCGACAAGATCCTGTGGTCCGGTACACTCCTACGATCAGACCTATGAATACACAGGCGTATCCAGCATCAGCCGAAGCTGCACTCCGGACGTTCCGACCAACGACAACGTTTTGGACTCCATCGTCAGCGAGATTGGCTCAGCGGCGGAGAGCAGGCCACCGAGTTACCGTAGCGGACGCAGTCGTAGTGGTAGTATGTTCGTTGAGGACCTGCCCGCAGACAAAGAACGACAGACTGTCTGAGGCGGAATTAGCGCAATTTGTTCGAACGGTATACGGTACAACAGCGGCTGATAGTTTGCGAAACGTTCTAGATCGTTACCAAAGAACATAGAACCTTGGTTGATGAGCCATATTTGTCCTGGCGCCCACGTGCATCCACGCCGGCTGATGCCGAAGAAGTACCATGGTTCTGACAAAGTCCACGTCGCCTTTCAGGAAGTAGCCAATGTCACATCCTCAACAGACAGCTTAATCGCAAGGACGGCCATGATGGCCCTCCTTGCGGTAAAGTGAAACGGGTTGATGTTCAATTGTGTTCATTAACAATACTGCTGCTACTGGTGAGTAGCAAACATCAACGCTGCCAAGCTCAACGCAGAGAGCCTGGTGAGCGTCAGCGCGCAATCATGCGCAATACGCATTTTGTCCTGAGCATGTTTTCTTTGCCGCATTGCTGCACTTTCACCGGGTATCTCATAAAGACTACCTCCCATCTCGTTCCGTCAACAGCGAAGCTGTCCGTCTATACATTGCACCACCATGTCTCCTCCGTTCTCCCATCCAGACCTTTTCGCGATCCCGTCCCAACCTGAACTCCACTCCATCGGTCCCAGCTTTGCTTTTCAATGCCTGTCTAAACCCCAGCGGCGCGCGTACAAGCTAGGTTGATATTGTTCATACACCAATTGAAACAGAAGAATAATTCCAGAATTGGCCAAGAACTCGCGGAGATGCCTCGCAGTGGACTCTCAAACGCGACGTTCCAAGACTGGCAGAATATGATCCAGTCATAAGGTCGTTCTTGTCGTTGTCCTCGTGTCATATTTACACATGCTATGCCCGAAGAGAATTGCATACGCTCACTTGCGCATGATGCCCAGAAGCGATGCCGGGTCGGTGAATATCTTGAGAAGAGTGGGCTTGAGCTTGGCTGAGCTCGTCGTTCGTTTCCTTTGCACCTCGTACTGGACCATGGGACCTACGATATCAGAATCGTCGATCTTGGGGAACTTGGAAGGTTGATCCGGGTCGCTGAGAGTAGGCAGGGGCAGTCTGGATGTCGACTTTGTATCCCGTGCCAAGGTGCGTTGGATCTTTTCGACCTCACCGTTGGCTTCAGCTTCCGCTTTGACGCGATCGTGATATGCTCGCCATTGCGCGTCAATCTCCGCCCACTTGGCCTCGGTGTCTTTGTAAATCTGCGAGGTCGGGCCATAGTTCTCGCTGACATGGTCCGCTTGGCGCGAATATTGCGAACGGGCATTGGCCCAGTCATCCAGCAGTCGCTCGCTCGCCTGGAGGGTTGATGTTTCCGGGAAGTAAGGTTCAGGCTCGATATGGAAATTTGCGTGGCCCAGCTTAAGTGCCCAAGGATCTTGAACATGCGAAATGTTCATCGCCGGGATGTCGGAAGCAGGATGCGAAGGTGCGTGTCCAGGATGAAATGACGCGATGGACGGTTGCGAGGACAGAGGTGGAGTGGGTATTCCTGCGGTAGATGGACCTAAGTTGGGTGTGCCGATGATGGAAGCCGTAGTGCTGGGGCCTGCAACGCTAGGAGACTGCAGTGGCGAGAATGCCTCGCGAGATTTGACGCGATGGTCGTCTACCAAAGGCGGCAGCAAGGGCGTGGTTGACAATTCTTGTGGATCGATTGGCCCATCACGACAGTCGGGTATTTTGATGTCCAGAGGTTTCTGAGGCCTCGAAAAAGTTCTCGGTCGGGTCAAGGCCTTGTCACTTGACTGACTATCAACTGGTGAGTAGGGTGGAGTACACGTGATGGATACCGCAGACTCAACGTGAGTTGTCACGGAGCGCCTGAAAGATGATAGCCGTAGCGACGAGGACCGTGAAGGCGGCGCACTCCGGACAGTGGTCTTGGTGATTGAAGTCGTTGGTTTAACATCCTTCCATCGCTTCGACGCCGTGGGCAGCCTTCTGCTCAGGCGCGCAGAGAAACTCTCAGTCGAAGAAAATTCACCCGAGCGCCGGCGCTTGGACGAGCGTTCAGAGTTCAAGTCACTGACGGAATCATCGCCAGGACTCCACTCAGCAGTAGTAGGAGAAGGCAATTGCCAATTTCCAGGCATCACCACAGTACGTCTGTGCTCACAACGAGCATCATCGCCTGGTGGCTATTAGTCACAGCTACAACACACGGGGAGAAGTTATCTTACAAATACACAGCGGTTCATCCCGGCTGCTGGTGAGGGCCAGGTCAAATGAATCTTCGCGCTCGGCAGGGTCCTCTACCAGATCGTCCAGTGCACTCTTGTTGACGTTGGCCGGGGCATCAGGCACAGACACCAGGGAAGAAGTAGAGCTTGGGCAGCGGCTGTGGCTGCTGCGGCCTGTGGTCGAAAATGTAGGCGTTGTCGGCGCCGATGCGCTCGACGTCTCAGATGAGTCGCGCGAATGGCCCGAGGCTTTGACTTCAGTCCTTGCCGCCATGCTATCGTCCTGTGCTGATCTTGAATGAATTCGGGGCATGGAAAGGGAGCGCAACCGGGTCATGTTGTACATCCAAGAAGCTGTCGCGCGGCGCAATTGCTACTGAAGCCCACGGCACATCTTCAGGCCCGAGATTCTGCACGCGCTTCTGTATCGTATCATGTGGCTTGAGACCTGGACTGTTTTGGGAGCCACGCAGGTGCAAGGCCCAGCTGATGTGTTGGCACCGTCCGCGGCGCTGGACAGCAGCCGTTGGTTATGACAGGCGCACACTCTGCTGGGGCGTCCGTGAATGGCCGGGAGGAGGGAAGACGTAGCTTGCAGCAACAGCAGACCTGTCAATGTGCGGGAAGAGTCTGGCGGGTGGGCAGAGGAAAAGAAGGTGTCTCAGCAGGCACAGTCCTGTCAGTACCTTAAGCTCCCGACCCGCGCTAAAAACCGGCGCAGCGAACGATCCCAAGGTTACCTCCTAGCGGGGATTCAGGAACAAAAGTCAGGAAAAAAAGTCAGAACGGCTCCACTGACTTGGCACAGCGAGAGATTTCCGGCGGCCAAAATAATGGGTTGGTCATGTGCATCAACTTTCGCCCTCGCGCCCGTCCCCCATCCATTAAGGTTACAAGACCAGGATCATTTCTTAGCGAGCGCAGTACATGCACCGCCGGCCCAACCAATATCTGTTTGCAGCCTCCCTCTCGCCGACGAATCAGAGGGATGCCGAACCTTGCTCTGCTGCCGTGGTTATGACGCAGGAGAGGAAACCTGCCGTCACCAGGCAAAGAGGTGCTGGAAAGCTTTTGCGACACCTGCACCGTTGCCTGCATCGCATATGCGGCGGGAGAGCTCGGTAGCGAAGTGCCGGGCCTGCATGGCCATCATTGGACCGAGGCTCTGTGGCTAAGCAGAAATGCGCCAGGGTTAGGGTGATAGCACTGGTAATGACGTTGCGATATCAGTTCACAGCCCGCGTTATGTATTAGCCGTTGCCGTTGCCGGAACGGTCATGCAGCAACAGCTCCGGCGCGGAACGACGAGATGGTCAGCTTTGACGATTGGTCAGTTGCTCAGCCTTGGGACATATACATGTAACAGAGGCTGTGCAACTTCTCGGTGATACTAAATCAGCAGAGCGCTGGATCGGCCCTACCCAGCCTACGGTACCTCGCAGTATGAGCTGTCGTATGACCGGAGGTCCGGCGCTTGAAGCCCTGTCAGGCGAATAAATCTACTCCACAAGACGTCTATGATCCGGGGAGTCTAGACCCAGGATTCTGGGCGAGGGTCGGCCGGCCGTGCCCGGGGACTGAAGTGTGCTCAGTGGTGTAACACAGCAGACGCTGCAGGATGCAGCCACAGAAAGAATGCATTGTGACCGCAACAGTGCAAGCGCTACTTCTGTCTCATTGTTCCATCCGCACGAGTTGTCATTGTGCTTGGATGCACTCCCCATATGGGGGAGAATCAACAGAATGATGACGAGAGCACGAGATGTGGGATTTCTCAACGTGCATCTTTCACAGGCTACAGCAGAGACCAGGCGGTACATATGTGGAGCGAGGTGTGACAGGGATGCAAACAGACATGTAAGGCAAGCGAGACCAACAGATTTCTGGCCAGCAGAGTGGAGCAGGGGTTGGATCTAGCTGTGAAGACAGACATCACAGCCTGCGATGCGAGCCAACAGACGGATGGCTACGTCGTGCTGCCAGAGACGTTCTCGGCAGCCGACTTGGTGCTGACGACCCGGTTACAGACAAACGAACAAACGGCAACCCGCGCAGACGATTATGTGAGAGTCCCGTTTGATCGCAACATGGTTCTGTCCAGCTGAACTGCATGCTGCAGACTGCACTCCGCTCGCCTGAAAAAACGTGGCCAGCAGGCATGGGCTGGCAACCCGCTTCCAACCACGGTCCTGGACTCGCGGTGCGCACGCCAACGATCGCGCACTGGTGACTGGTCCGGATATTCATGCTGTTGATGATGCGCAAATTGCGCCCTTGTCACGGCCGATGAAGCCTGGAGGAGATGGAACCTGCTGTGCAAATATTGACAGATCTTTTGGCACACAGACCTAACACGTAACCAGACCTAAGTAGTACCCTGGTATCTGGCACATGTCATTGACTTTCGTGGAGCCGCAATTTCGCACTTTGGCGAGACGTGAAAAACTCCTTGTCGCAATGGTGAAATATCCTTGCTGCAAGACCAGGGTCTAATACAATATGGCTGGGAAACGCGTGTTTGAGCGTGGTTGTGTGGATACCAAAACATTCCCGATGAGGGAGGTGTCTGATAGCAGACGTTCACTTGCCTTCTCGTCAAAGCTCAGATCTGGATCTCTGGTCGACGGCCACATGGCAATGCTATTTCCGATATTAGAGGACTGACACAAGCGGCGCAAGCACAACACCGCAGTGTCGATCACTCAACGATCCAGACTTACACATAAGCACTGCCACTACTTTCATAAGTGTCATGATAGTTGCTTCATCGGAGCACCTGCTCCGTCACAGCAACGAGTGTCGCAAGATATGTACGACAATGTACAGCGAATTGCGCGACTCAATATTCTTCAGGTGGTCACGATATCCAATAGCGCTTCCAGACCGCCTTCTGCTCGTCGGAGCCCTGAAACTTCACGCGTTGTCAGCATCCCTGGTGACAAGAAAAGCTTCTGCCAGAGTCAATCTGATACCACGAGCATCATACCTGAAAGTCAACCTTGGTTATGTCCTCATATCCTTCTTCCAGTTTAGGCTCGCGATACCTAGATGAAAAGCCGGTGAATGCCATTCTTGGCAGTATTGTTCTCTGTTCTGGGTTCATCTGCCGCTCCAATGGATCAGTCACCGCTCGTCAAGCTCGGCCCCTCGTCTACTTTGCACTGCTTCCACACATACCAGGTCGCCCGAAAGAGCTCGTACAGTATCATTGTGCTCGCACAGCTTCGCGGATGCTGTGAAGTGCACCAGGCGGATGGGAATCTTCAGCCTATTCGCCAACTTTATCCATGCTGCGCGAGTCTCAATGTCTGCATTGGTGTTGTCAACCACCACAGGGGTCCCATCCACCACGAATTCCGTGGCCACTTTCATGCATTTGTCGCGTGACTTCAAAGTATCCTGATTCACTCTCTCATAGCCCAGAGGTTTCATCGTTCTCCAAAAGAAGGTGGACTTCCCGGCTCCGGGAGATCCACAAAGCAGCACGAATTCCGTATCGTGCTTCTTGGTGAACAGGATTGGTGTCTTGTCTGTTACCGAGGTTACGGGCACATCAATGTAAGCTGCAGGCTCGAGCCCACGCACAAATGGCTTGACAGCTTCGCCGAGGAAGAACTCCTCTGGAGTGTGGAACTGAATGGCTACATTCGCTGCAAAGTCGCGGTCTGAGCTGGAGTGATCCTTTTTGATACCGGCTGCTTTGTCCCCTTCACGCCCAGCGGCATCACCTACGAAAATACATCGCGCATGATCGATGCTGCCATGCTCGCCGAGGCTGTAGTCCTGGAGAAGCTGTTCCCACATGCCTGTCCTTGGCTTCCGATACATGTCATGGGTGGTGGCAGCATAGAGACTGACGGGCAAATCCAGGGCATTGAAGACAGCCATGACCTTAGCCTTGATGTTATTGAGACTTTTCATGTCTCCTTTGGCAGTCTTACCATCAGACTTGAGGCTGACAGCCGCCTGGTTGCTAATGATGACTATGCAGTATCCATCACTCTGGAGCTCTCTGAGCTTCGCTGGCACACTCGGGTGCCACCATTTCCAGTCGTCGGCACCTCGCGCGAACTTGTTCCCAGATTTGGTGGCAATGATGGTATCATCAAAATCGAATGCGGCGACCTTGACAGGCCGTGGACGCTCGGTAGTTAGTGCATCTGAGCGCCTTGCGATGAGCAGAGATTCCTGGACTGTGTGAAAGGCAATTCTTGCAGGCTCCTTCTGCGACACTGGTTTGAAGAAATTGTTGACAGCAGCGCTGGTCGTAGTTTTCGTGACAATTCTTCGCTTGGCTGCTGGCGGCGAGATGTCTCTGTCTGTTGAAGTGACACGCTTGAGAGAAGGCGGCGGCATACCCGATGATAAGAGTCGATGATATCGTGCCAATATTAAGCGCCTGCCAGTGAGGCGAAGAGACACACCAAAGATACCGTGAAGTGACATACACGTAGAAAAGTTAAGCACGCGAAAGGGGAAGCACTTGCAGAAACGCGCTGTCTAGTGCCAGTTGCCACGTGCTCATCGTATACCTGAAAGGTCAGATCGATCGGTGCCGCCTTGTCAGTCGCATTACTCAATAAGCTGGATGACAACTTTTTCTTGACAAAGGAATTCGTTGGGATCTATCATACATGCACAACTTTTGCCGTTATATCCTAAGCCTTGTCGCTTGCGGAAATGATCGAGCCAGCGCCCTGCTATGCGTCAAACTATCAACATCGGGAATAGCATTACACATCAACGTATCACCGTCACCAGGTCAAAAGTACGGCGGAAATCATCGCCACAGCCAAAGCAGCCCAGCCGCTCCGCACTGATGAAGGCGCGGCGGAGGTCGTGGTACCACAGCACTTCCTATTGTACGTAACACCGTTTGCTTGCGCAGCCACTTCGAAGACGGACCCTGGTCCCGGAATACCAATGTTGTAGTAATCCACCAGCAAGAAGTTCGGTGGGCGGCCCCAGTCGGCTACGTGTGCTTGTTAGCATTGGAAAGGAAGGTTACAGGCGTGAGACCTACCAGTGCAGTTCAGAGACATGGCTCCCAGCTGGCTGTACTGATCATATTCGCCGTTAGTGACGTTGATATCGGCGGTGTTCGGGATCAGAATGATTTCATCTGAGCTTCCTCCTGTCAAAGCGGAAAGGTCGACGGCAGTGTTGAGATTGTGGTTGGCAAGATACATGTAGTTCTCCCTTGCAAGTGTCAAGTTCAGCCCTGGAGGTCGTTGTTCGGTGCATGGGAAGCTGCGGTTCGTAGGCGAGAAAGGCGTCTCGAAGATGTGCGTGAACTCGTCCAGGATGTAAGGCACAGCGGTCTGATTCGCATTGTAGTCCATGAACAGCACCACTCGCTTTCCCGACAGGATCATCTCGCCAAGCGTAGGCCATTGGTCTCGATGCTGCGGTACATAGATGGGTTCGTAGACGTAGTCGATGAGCCCTGAGTTCTCCACAGCTGAAACGTAATTCGTGACATCTACGAAGTCGCTATTGACGATGAGAAATGTGACGACATTGTAGGGGTTCGATTCGAGCCATGTGACCAGCGTCTCTAGCTCCGACTGCCATGTGCCTGCGTTCAAGAGATCGCAACTTGTATGGCAGTTGTAGACTGTATCATTGACCCAATGAGTCTCGCCCTGTAGCATTCGCACACCGTCGTCAAGTTGGTCGGTGACAGACAGCTGCTGGTTACTTGCGGCATTGTTCTTGATGTCGAAAGCTGAGTTATGCGCGCACACCTCAGTGATGTTGCTGTACTTCCTATTGCAGAACTCGGGATAGTTGTTGCATGGTACTGTGTTGGTCGCCGCGGCCGAGCTCGAGGTTGACGAGGCGGTGGAATTGCTAGTCGTTGTGGGCGTCGAGCCTCCGATGATGACTTGTGTTTGCGAACCCTCCGTCCGTGTGCTTTGCGCGTTGCCAGTGTCTGAGGAGGCGGTCCCGGTCGCAGTCGTTGCGGATGTTCCATTGACGACTGGCAGAGACGACGTCACGGTCGACTGGGACGTCTCCGTAACGTACACATACTGCGAGCCCGTGAAATCTGAGGTCGGCACCGTCGACAACGTCGAGTATGTGCCCGTGACGGAGACGTAGTCCGTCGTATCTACAGCTCTCGCACTGATCGCCGTCAGGCAAAGCAGCCAGAGTGATTGTGACAGCAGCATGGCGTACTGCTTTCCGTTCCTGTGCGCCTTCAACACAACCAACGCGTGCCCCGAAGACGCGCGAACAATAAGGGCATGAAGGAGAGCAGGTGGAATACTACCTCGGCACTACCGCCTATGATTAGAAGGGATATCAAATACCTCGTCATCAAGCCGGTCAGCGCTCCAACTTTGCCAGCTCTAGACGTGTTAGGTCGTAATCGTGGATTGTCATCCCCCAAATCTTCCCCCATTGGCCTCTGTATTTGACCAGTGACGTGTTTTCGGACTCGTTGCGGGCCCAATTTCCTGACGGGACTGAGGGACAAACGCTAGTGGAGCCACCCAACATGCCGGATCTCCCGGCCAAGCACTCTCTGGTTGTTCCAGAGATCTGCAGGAAGCTTGAATTGATTCCATGAGCTTTCTGCGTTGTCAATTGCTTGTATACAACGTACCCTTGGCCTGTCAGGCTGAGCATTCATGGGAAAATTGAAACATCTACGAGGATGTGGAATTAAGCTTCGCGCCAGCATCATTGAATGCCGGCGTCGATCCAAACATATCTCGAGCCTCAACGAGCAGTGACGTTATGGGATTCTGCTGCGGCAGCCGGACGCGCATTGTTGACCACGTCCACGACAGCCTCGATGGCCTGCATGATGTCGTTGCTATCGAGGCTGGACGTTGAGGCTTGGCCCACTTTCTACCATTCACGTACTCCAAGCATCCGTCCTCCGTATCTCTGTCCATCCTGCTTTGTGAGGATCCTCTGGAGGCCCACCTCCACATTCTCCCCAGGAAGATCCTCAACCAACCACCTCAGCAAGCAGGCCGAAGAGCCCATCTCGTCCTTCTTCCAAGATGTTTGGCCGCAAGAAGAAGGCCGCCAGCGGCGAGGCAGAAGCACCCCTCGCAGATGGCGGAGTCCACGATGCCGCAGACACACGCCATAGCACCTCCGATCGCACCCTCACAAAAAACGAGCTCGAACCCAGTAAATCACAAATCAAACGAGCAACCCGCACCCGTCTCTGTTGGTCCTTGATGGCCGGGCTTTTCCTCCTCATATCGGTCGTTTTCATCATCCTCGTTGAAGTCGGAAACTACAAAGTTGGAAAAGTAGTCAACAAGATTTACTTCCTCAAGCTCAACTTGACCAATGTCATTCCACTCAGTGTGCCCGACGCCACGCTGATCAACAGTATTGCTCAGACGCTGGGTCTGCATGATTTCTACACCGTGGGATTGTGGGGCTATTGTGAAGGATATAATGCGCAGGGGACGACGGACTGCTCGAAGCCGCAGACGCTGTATTGGTTCGATCCCGTTTCGATCATCGAGAGTGAGCTGTTAGCGGGAGCGACAAGTAAGTCGAGGGATCACAAAGTGCACCTCAGACGACCACAATCACTGACTTGACGGCCTCCAGTTGCTCTTCCCGCTGAGATTACCCAGATCCTTGGCCTCATCCGCACAGTCTCGCATTGGATGTTCGGCCTCTTCCTCGCCGGCGTCTGTCTCGACTTCCTCCTGATCTTCCTCGTCCCGCTTTCGGTCTTCTCCCGCTGGGCCACCCTCCCGATCATGATCTTCACCTTTCTCGGTGCCCTCTTCACCACCGTGGCCGCCATTCTCGCTACCGCACTATTCGTCATCGCCCGAGACGCCCTAACAAGCCAGCAGACTCTTAATATTGGTGCGAGCATTGGTACAGAGATGTTTGCCTTCATGTGGATAGGCGCTGGCGCGGCGATAATAGCGTGGCTGATTCTGCTGTGTCTGTCATGTTGCTGTGCTAGCAGGCGGGATGTGAAGAAGGGCAAGAAGAGGGGATCTAAGAAGGCATGGAGGGAGACTCCTGCCGTGAGCGAGAAGCCGAAGAAGCGAGGATTGTTTGGACGAAGGACGTAAGTAGCCAGCACTCCGGAATCTGCCAGATTCTCTCAACATTTGAGCGTGATTCAGCGTTAGTGTTGGCGGCGTTCTGTACTTGTATGGTATGACAAGATGGGCACGACCTTGTATAGATGCGGCAGCAGCGCGCTACAAGATTCAGACTCTCGATCTTCTTCTGGCCTTGTCCCAGGCAGACCATGATTCCCAGCCGCGTGTTCTAACCCTAATCGACGTTCAAAATCTGCCTCAGCTTGGCAGCATTCTCTTCCCACCTTATCCACGCAACTCCTTGCAACAGACAGTCCGCCAGGTCGTCCAACTTCCCGACATCCACTGTGCTCCTCACCAGTGACCTCGCACGACCGTTCGTCCCAAAAAGCTTGGCCACGCCGGCAGCCTGGCCCTCAAAATCAAGCACAACGTCTCGATCCTTCCCTGCGAGCCATCTTCTCGCAACAGCGATCTTGTCCTTCTTTTGCACTTTCTCCCTACCTGCCGGAGCTTCCCTAGTTCTATACCCTGAGTCCCCAAGCATATCAGCACCGGCATCAAAAGCGGACTTTTGTGCGGCGAGCAAAAGATGCTGTGAAGGGTTCCAGAACTGCGCCACACGAGCTGGGTTGACCTCATGAATTGATGGGAATGGACGCGCAGTTCCATTGTTGTTGGGATGGAGGTGTTGTAAGGTTCTGAGACAGGCCCAGAGCATACTCTCCAGCATGTTTACCCTGACGGTCCATTCCTGGATGGCAGCTGCGCCTCCTGAGCGGAATCGCTGGCGTTCGATGAGGATGATGTCTGGGCAGTACGATAATATCTCGGTCGTGACGCTGTGGGCAATTTTGGACAAGGTGGATGGAGTGAAGATGTTGGGATCCAAGGCTCGGATGACGGGTGTCTCCAGTCTCTGCCGTCGTGTGCGTGTAGAAGGCCGGGAGTTCTCTTCTCCCTCATCTGCTTCCAACGGCAAAGCTTCGGGCGACGACTGCTGGGCGGTCGTCAGGTCTCGTTTTTGCCATGTCGAGGCCGTCAACGCAGTCTCGTCTGGTGATGAATTGCGCGGCACGTTCAGGACGCAATAGGCGAGATTCTTGATTCCCATATCGACGCTCAGCACCCTGTATGTGGCCTTGGAGTTTCTTGTTTGAAGTCTTTGACGTATGAGTGATCCTAGCGCCGCTTTGGTGCCAGTGGATGGCAGGCCCATCAGAAATGCGGCGTGCTTCAATTGCCATGATTTGAGAGCTGATAGGCTGGCAGGTTGGACCATCGCGCGGCTCCAAGGCACAGCCTGCTCGACTAGCTTCTCCAGGACATGCGTGCTGGAGCAAAGAGCGGACACGGGGAGGGACGCGAAAGCAATGGTCACTGTGGTGGCCTTGCGAGATACTGAGCGATATGCATTTTATGGCTCAACATGTCTGCAGTCCTGAAGGTGATGGGGCATGCCGGCCAGCAGAGGGCAGAAGAACCAGCTTACTTCTTTGAAATGCTTGCACTAATGTCCAGTTGCAGAGATGGGCATCATGCAAGAGATTCCAGGGGTTGTTGGCGTTCTGTCTCTGGGGGCTGATGCACTGTGCTTTCCGTGCCTCAGGCATACGCGCCAAAGCAGATTATCATTCGAGCAGGTTCACATTAGCTGGAGGCATTTGAGACGACCACGAATCTGCAAACACCCACAATATGAAGTCGCCGCTGCGTGTCAGCGCTACGAATCACGATTAGAAGTCATGGAGGCCCGGAAGTCATGGTAAAAGCCCGTGTGCTTTCCTTCTGCCACTCTATCAAATCATCACAAGATCATCCCAAGCCGCACAAGATCATCCCCAGCCGACACGACGAAAATGTTTGAAGATGTTTGCGGACCACACAAGACAAATGGCTACACTCGCTGCCAGTGATGCAGGGTCCAGGCTTTCAGTCAAGCCTAGCAGCCACAACATCCTCAACAAAATGCCAGTCAATCAGATTCTCATCCTCGTCATTGTCCTCTACCCAAGCCTTCATCGTAGCATTGCGCGGCTTTGGGTGTACGAACGTTGAGTTGACAGGTGTATCGATTGCTAGAACGAAACGTAAGACTCGAACGCAAAATCCTGCTCGCACTACCAGTGTCGGGGATACTTACGCATCAGCACCTCCATGCCGCTGGCCATGAGGAAAAGGGCTGCCTGGGCCTTCGGCTCAAGCTCAGAACGCTTCCTGCTCGCAGGACGAACGTCCGGAGCGCCGTTCTTGTAGATTTGTGCCACTTGGTTGTTGATACACTGACCGTGCGGGTCGTTGTAAGCTTGACAATACTGCACACCATTCGCAGCAGGATTGCCGAATGTAATTATGAACTGGCAATTCTGGTTGTTGCAAGTGTTCGTATAGTACTGCTGGATGATGTTTCCTTGACCTGAACGGTGTGTCAATCCACTCAACTCATCCATGGTTACATGTGTTTCGTGCAAGTATGCTTACGGGAGTTGTGTCTGCTAATCACGCACTTGGTGACCTGACCTCCCTTGTCGGCGTTAGATGTACTCGCAAAAGGGTACTCGTCGCAGTTCTCGCCCGCTCGTGGATTGCCGCCCTTGGTCTATTCAGGGAGTCAGCGAGCGACAAGATCATGTAAGGTCTATTCGGAATTGAGACCGACACTACAACGATTTGGCCTGGGAAGACAACCAGCCGATCTCACTCTGCCCTTGCCGACGTCGCTGTTACGATCACCCGTACCGCCGTAGCGATCGAAGTTCAGCGTGGCGCCGAACGAGGGCCTCGTGCAATAGGCGCCCCAGCACATGTTGTTGCAGATGTCTATATGCATCAGTTCTGAGCTCTGCGGATGATAACCGTCGATATGTGTTCGAGTGATTAACCTTGAAGATTGTCTGCGCAATTAAAGATCATGCCGGGGACAGCGAGTCCATAGCCCACGAGACTTGCAAATACTAGCTTTGCCAACATGATGGCTGGTAACGATTCTATGAAGAAAGCGTTGATTGGAGTGATTGATGAATTTCGTTCTGTTTGAGAGGAAACTTGCGAGTTCTTATATGCCTTGATCTTCGCATACCGCCGTGCTTCTGCGACGGTGTCCCTTACCAGGATCACCGACTGTAACATTGAGAGTCGAGCACCTCAGCCTTGGTCGTAGAGGCTGCTCGGCTCCTGGTGACTGCGCACACAGCCTCATTGTGGCGATGGCCAGAGGATGCGATGCCTGTCAAAGTAAGCGATCATTACGCCCGGTGATGCTCCCATGGGTATGATACGTCCCGTGTGATTGCGACGATCGACTCCCACGATCTTCCGTCGCACGGTGTTCCTCTGCCAAGCCCCGTCTGCACATCAACAACCAGAGCTGAGGATGCACTCTGACGTGAGACCGTAGTGATGCCAAGCTAAAGCAGACGGAGCTGAAGCCGCCAGGGACAAAGCCGCGTTGTCGGTGGAAAACGAACAGACCTCCCCGAACAACAAATCCGGCTCGATATGATTGGCAAAGGATGTGCGAGGACGAGCTGAGGTTGAGCTCCGGTGAGGAGCCACAATGGTGCCAAGCCAAAAGATACGAGGCTGAAGCCTCAGAGGAGGAAGGCATGCTGGTGGTGGGATACCAACAGGCGTCGTTCGTCAACGATGAACCCGGCTCCAGATAGTTGACAAAGGCCAGACAAGAACGGGGGACTTGCGACCTATCACGCGCAGGGAGCGATCGATGTAGGCATCAATCAAGGCGACCAATTAGGCAGAATGCTGTGCGAATCTTTCGTGTCCAGCCGAAGAGAGTGATCCTACAACGCGTACCATCTTGGGGAGCATGCGGCAGTCTCGAGCTCAAAGCGGCAACTGGCGCTGCGTCAGTAGACTCGTGACAGTGAGGGCCCTGTTGATATGCAGCTGAATCCGCGAGCCAAAGATGCAATCGCGCGTCTATCATACGAATTGTCGATCATTTCACAAGGTTCTCCTGCCCGCCGGGAGCCAGTAGGATTCTTTAGACGCGGTGACGTTCACTGAGCACCATTAGCATTGGATGATGGATTGGCTAGCCTTGGCTTCACTTTGTATTCACGGAAGGCCGAGAAGATGGATTTGTCAGGAACCTCCTGTAGTAAAGCGGTAATGAGCCTCACCGCGGAAACGTTGGCCCAGGTCGTAGACACACGCATATCGAAGCCGAAAGCCTCGAAGGATGCTGTGCCGGTGGAATACAAAGCGCAGTCGGTGGCGGCATTTGAAGCACACCAACAGCTGCATTTCGATCGAATCAGAGTTTGACTACGGCCCGCGACGGAGCCGTGCCGTTGCCAAGCCACGTGCATCTCGAGCGGTACGTAGCCGCGCTGATTCCTTTGTTCGTGCAGATGTGCAGGACAAGGGAGGCTGAGGGCGGAACTAGACGCACAATCCTCCCGGACAGCGGTTGCTATCACTGGGCGAAGGAATGATTCCGCGTCCACTTACGTTGTGGTGGCGCCGTGGCGGTGGCCTCACTCTTGACGTTGCACTTCGATCATTCTAAAAGCAGTTGCGGCCAGTCCCAGGGGCCGCCCCAACAAAGGCGAGCACCCAACTTCCCTCAATTCCCCTCCAACCTCTTCTGCCAGAACGCATCCTCCATCCCCTAATCACATGGCGTCGACAGAAGCACTCGCAAGAAGCCTCCCAAGGAAGGCGCCGAACACACCCCGCCACCGTGCCACATTGGACGGCCTCGACAGATACAAGTTCGCAATCTACAGTATCGCACCTCTCGATGCCACAAGCCTGCATCAGCTAGAAGCAAGTGTCAACTCCAGCGAGCTGAGCACGCACCGCTCTAAGCTTGCACCGCAGCCGGACTTCAAGGGTCAGTCGCTGCGACATGTCTACGATTACCACATCCGCGTGCGGGATGAGGACGATACCATCCATCCGCTCTATTTCATCGTCGCGGACCGGGTCAATTTGCCTGGTGACGGCGTGCTAGTTGTGCTGCTCAACGCAAGCCGCGATGAAGAGGACGTCGTCGATGTTGGACGCTGTGGCGTTGACATGGCGGATTCATGGGGCGCGAATATCGATATTGGCAACCAGGATTGGCTCGACCTCAAGGAGGAAGAAGCTGATCAATGGGGCGGCGATGACCCTTATGCCGATGATGGAGACGATGACAACGCTGGCCATGTGAAGCACAGCAGTGAAGCCCCAGGACCGCAGACCGACCCGTCATCTCAACAACAAAATGAGATTTACGGATGGTACAGTCTTGTCCAGAAAGGTTGGCCTTGCCTGCACTGATGACCCATAATGCCCGTTTGCTGACTCTGCTGCAAAAGCCGTCCCAATAAACTCGATGCTCGAGCCCGGCTGGCTCAACCAAGCACCAGGAGAGTCTCGCTTTCAAATGCTCGGAAACTTCTACTCCTCGCAAGACCCTTGGTCCGAAATCCGAGCAGCACATCCGCGCCAGTGTGTCGTTCGCCCGAACATTCACCGGACTTTGATTCTGGTTGCAAAAGAAGAGGATGCCAACCAGGACGGGGCGATGGCGCTAGCTCGACTGAAATGGGATGGCGACACGTCGCGTGTGGAAGACATCAGTCCGCCACTGAAGCCGGAGATTGAAGTTCTGACGAATTTGAGGGCCAGCGAAGCGTTGCGAGAGATGGATAGGCAAGCTGGATTGTAGGCACGGCCTTCCCGAGCTTGAATGAGGCGAATGTTGCATCGACATGAGATGGCAATAGAACGGCATCTGGTACTTGTGTCAATTTCGAACATCTTACCTTCGCCAGCATGTCTGGCTGAAGGTCCCGCTTTGGGCCCTCACCGCGCGGTGGCGTCGGCGTCCGTGGAAATGCCGCGCTCGCACCTGTGGTTTTAGGACTGGAAAGCGAGACGGGCAAGGGGTGCTAGGATCGATGGGACGATTCAGGTGGTGTCTCGCGGAGGACTTCGAGGCCTGTTGCTCGGGCCTCTGGTACAGGACCCGCACAGGCATCTCTTGCGATCATGTGAAACGTACATACCATACTGGCACAAGCGCATCGATCTGTTTCATGCTTAGCTGATACCACGGAAGCACTCAAGAGATATTTCTGACAACGAGTTGGCGCCGAGGTATTCCATAAATGCAAGACTGTTTGCATTTCTCACCTCTTCCATCCATGTCTTCCTGTATCACCGCGACACCGCTGCCGACCATTTCCGATCTCCCATTTTATCCTTTTTACGATTCGAAACGTTCCAAGCATAACGAACATCTCCCAAGTCTCCGGCTCGACCAATGACCTCCCATACTACTCCACCCCATCTCAAAATACCCAGCGTGAGAAAGACAATACTCCCCTCGTCTCAGCGCCATCTTGCTCACAACCCCGCAGAAACAAAGATGCCCTATCTCCACCAACGCCTCTAAAGGGTCGGTGTTACTGATCAGGAGAGTTCGTGGGGAGCGGAAGCCACGATCCAGACGAGATGACAATCCAGTCAGCGCTCAGTAGGACGTCAGCGTTTGATTGAAGTTCGTGTAGCGCTTGGATCTTCGCCTCAAGCTCGTTTGGTTCCCAAGGCCTCCGGCTCTGCTGCAGCTGAGCCAGGGTCTGAGGATAAATCCACTCAACAGGTACCCGAGCCCCTGCTCTCAGCATTATCTGTACTAGACTCATGCCCTTGCCTCCCGCCGGACCCTAGCCAGCCGCAGAACCCCATGTCCGAGAGAAATTGGCATCCGCTGTAGTACCAAGCAACAAGGCCGACGCTGCACGCGGATGGCGCACCGAGTGAAGCGGCGTGATGCCGCCTTCATCTCGTACAGCGGCATCGGCGCCTGCGTCAAGACAAATGCGGATGACGTCTAAGTACTGAGGAGCTTTGTTGTGATGGCGACAGGCTTCCAGCAGGATTGATGACCCTTTACTCTACCGTCCATTCCCGTGTGCTCCCGCTTGAAGCAGCATGCGGGTCGCAGCAAGGGATCTGCCTTGCCCACGCTCTGTGCTGACGAACTCGATTCGCCGGAGGCACAGGACCTACGGCCGTTTGCTCCTGCGACAACGAACGTGCGAATGATGTTCAAGTATCCACTGTGGCCAGCATCGTGATCACAAAACTTACGCCAAGCTTGCATGAGCACTGTCTCGCCCGAATCGTCAGGCACATTGACATTTGCTCCCGCGTCAAGAGTTGAGATTTTCGAACCGCTTGTTCATTGTAAAGTGTTGCTGTCTGAAGCTCAATATATACAGTGTGTGCCAAGCCTTTCACGTGCACGGATTAACCCGAATTCCAACTTCAAGTAAGATGTGAACACTCTCAGTGTACTTGTGCAGGGCTCGCATGTGCTGGCACCAGCCTTGGCCTCTGTCAGCAGTCAAGGCCAATTTGACCAGCTGAAGGACCCAACACCATGATGCGAGTCGTCCTCCCCTCATTGTCGCGTACATCGACTTTGGCCTCTGCGTCGAGCAAATGTCGGATCTCACCTACGTATGCACTTTTGCAAGCCAACATGAGCGGCGTTCGACCTGGGCAGTCCCGGGAGTCAACTTGAGCGCCTGCATCGAGAAAGAGCCTGCACACGGTTGGCTCCCACGCATTATGTAGAGCGCTTTGGCGATACTTGTCGCGAAGGTTAGCATTTGCGCCGGCTGCTAGCAGCATCTTCACCATGCCCTTGACAGCTGCGCATCGCACGACTTTGAGCAGAATCCTCGTGCCTCCATCGTCCAGGACATCCAAATCGAGACCGCTCTCCATGAACCAATCCAACCATCCAGTGGTCACGGTCCGGTCATCCGTTTCATATCCCACCGACCCGTGTTCCAGGCCTTTCAAAATCCACTGGTGCATGCATGGCACTAGGTGCTCAGATCCGTGGATTTCAGGGGGTGGTGGAGGTGTATATAGTCAACTTGAGAACAGTCCATAGAGATCAAGTCATCATAATAAGCAAGTGAGGTGGAGTACGGAAAGGCGGCTAGGCGTGAGAATGTCAGACGTTCGCAAGGCATCCTACTGTTTATTCCCCTCAAGCCATTGGCGCAAGCAGTAATCCAGCACCATCATCATGATGCGTCTAAAGCGGCGATGCTGCCCCGGAATCATCGAGCCCATCGCCATCCCCGTCGCCATCAGCGTCAGCATCAACCTCACGTTGAGCACCCTGCGGAGGATTGATCGGACGGGCCTCTTGTCCCCAATGGGAGCTTGCCGCAACCCCCTCGAAGTCCCGGGCATAGACGCGAGCCCTTGTCGTTGGTCAAGTGCTGCAATGAGTCGAGTTGGTCTGCTCGTCCGGAATTTGCTGATGTATAGTGTACAGATTGGAAAACAAAGGAGTCCTAGATTGGCTACGCTGTCGCACAGTCTGGTCGTGATTAATGATGCGAATTTTCAGCGTGGAATTATAAGAGATCCGGACCCTGTTGCATGATGGTTGTGCAATCGGCTGATTGATTGCGCCGACTGGGCAGGCTGCAAACACCAGACTCAGCGCGTCTCGCTCTGCACGCCGACGGTTAGGCTTCAGCCCTCAACGGTGGGAGAGGCCACAACAAAGTCAAGATCCATAGCTAGGGTCTAGCTTGTTTGAGCCTTGTGCTGAGGATCGCCACAGCATCCCGATCTAACACTGTCGTCAATACTGATACGTAGATAACTCTGCTACGCTCGACGATGACGTCTGAGATCCGGAGGGTGAAGTGTACGTGAGGCGGGGAGTCTTGAGTGCTCTTATTATTGTAGCCTTGAGAGAAAATTTCCCCTCCATCCGACGACCATCCCACCCTCCCTCTCACCGCCCCAGACTCATCAGACCCTCCACATACCTTCTCGCATCAAACCCGATTCCACTCCCCAACACCGCATCTTCATCATCAGCAGGAGCACCACCGGCAGCAGTAGCTCTCGCCCCCCTCCTGGCGGAATTCGTTGCCAACGTACCACTGCTCGGTCCCGCTCCAAAAGCCGATAACGTCGAGCTCCAGAGGCCTTGACTCGCAGTCCGGGCACCGGACACAGACTTCGAACTCGCGTGGCGGGCCGTGGAGTCGGCAGCCCGACGCACCAGGAACGCGGTGCGAGACTCATCGGAGCGCTCCAGGAGACTGGAGGCGATGCTCTTGGTGACATTGGAAGCCCTCGCAGCGGTGTCGTCGACGAAATTACCGTGTACAGTGGCGTTCGAACCCTCCCTCTCTAGGTCTGCCCCCTTGCCACCTTCGGCAACCGCGTTCGAAGGCGGCATCCTCATCCACACCACCCACCAACCCCTGCTCGTCTTGCTCGTCCGCTCGAGTTCGGACGGCTTGCCTTGGACGCTCGTCAACGTGTTGATGATGGCTGAGTGCACATTCAGCGCCTCGACTCTGCTCCAGCCGGCAGGTCTCCGCTTGCTATAACCCACGCTGAAGCCTAGCCCCTCTGCTGCCGGCGTGCCGGGGTCCGGGATGTTCGGTACGCTGCAGTGGACCGTGAGTGACCTGGGATCGTGGATGAGGTCGAAGATCGGTCTCGCGTCATGACTCGCCTGGCTGCCTGCTCCTCGCGAGGGGAGACTATTCGTGCCAAAGCTCTGCACGCTTGCTTTGTCTGTGTCTTCACCAATGGCCTCGGCGTGACTGGCCTCGATCAATTGCGCCACCTTTTCCTGGTTCGTGCTTGACAACAAGGGCCGATGGATGGTGACAAGTTTCCTGTGCAACTCTCGATAGAACCTGGCGTATGATAAATTGCCCGCCCGCTGCTCGAAGATGAAGCAGTACATGAACGGTCGATGGACGTACACGAGCACACGTACACGCTTGGACTTGTTCTGGGACGTGTCCTCGGATTCGGCTTCATCAGCCGTGCGATTCAAGGTGTCGGCGACATGCTCATCGTCGGAGGTACGAGCTGACGTGGCCGTGGCTTGCGGTGAGAGCTCGACCTGCAAAGTTCGCAAGACCGTCCGGGTGCCCTCGGCTCCGGCACCTCCCGAGCCATCCGTGGCATCGGCGGCGTCCTGCGACTCTGCGGCGTGGTCGTCGCCGTGAGGGACAGCATCCAGGTCGCCTTTCAGGCCAATCACGAAGTGGCCTCGATTTTCCTGCCGCTTCTGGATGGCGATCTTGGCTTTGATGTCAACTTCGGCAGATTTCGGGTCGGTCTGCGCCCGGTCTTCGTTCGTTGGCAGCGGTGACTTCCCTCGCGCTCCTCCTGTATCATCCTTGTTGCGTAAAGCTTTGATGGTGGCCTGACTGGAATTACTCGCCACTTGCTTCGGGGCGGGAGGGCGCGCAGCAGGTTGCGCCAGCCTCTCGCTTCTGCTCTTTCCAATCTCACTCAGTCCTAGGGTGAGGTACTTGATGTATTGGTTTGGCACGCCCCAGGTCGAATCGGAGCTCTCCTCGGATGTGTCTCCTTGTCGGCCATCTCGGTCTGCCCTTTTGGTGGCATTTTCGAGCGCCTCGTCGACTGCCAGCACAATCGGTGGTGGGATGCCGGGAGGATTGTGCACCATTGGGGGAGTGTGCTCAGCGCTTTCAGCGGCATGATCTTGAGACGCGGTCCTCCCGTGTATCTGTGGGCGAGGGTCGTGAGGGAGCAGTGATGGATCGAGCTCGTTCCCCGGCTCATCCGTCTGCTTCGACGCTTCCTGCTGCTGAACCTTTTGCCTCAAGCCGTTGGGATCGAGGTCGCATGATGTCGGTGATGCTTCTCCAGAGGGTTCCCGAGGCGGAATGCGCCGTCTTCGCCGCCGTGTCTCGCGAAGGGGATTGTCGCGCACGCCATAGGCATAGTCGCCATACGTATATATTTGGCGCATCCACAAAGAGATATTGCGAAGACTGGGCCGGGCGATGGCACCAACCCCGCCAAAGACGACGCCGTCTGGTGCCATGGGCTGATTGGCAGTGCCCATCCATGGCAACGCTTCACGGTCGGGTAGGTCTGCGTAGTCGGACGTCTCGCATGCGGACGGGTCTCCAAAGCGCGAGACGACGAGATCGAGCAGGCCGTCGGTGTGGCGCACCACGTCTTCGAGGACGTCTCGTTGGCCACTCCCCCATTCTTCCTCACCCACACCGACGCCCAGCTCGCCACCGCTGGCGACTTTGACACCGGTGAAGATGTCGGCGGAGGGATTGCCGTGCAGCAGGACGTCCCAGGTTCGGCTGAAGCGAGTCCAGAATCGGTCGAGGGTTTGACGAAACTTGTCCTTGGGCAGGCGCACGTAGAGGTGGTCCAGTGAGGGTCCATGGTGCAGCGAGAAGATGTGGTGGGCTTGCAGGAGTTGTTGGATGAGGAGCGGAGCGGGACTGACCTCCCGCGAGCTGTACTCATGTGTCGGCTTGTGCTCGGCCTTTGCCGCTCGTTCAGCTTTCTTAGTGGTGGCGGTGGTGGCGGTGGTGGTGGTGGTGGGAGGGTCCGGTGTGGCAGCAGCAGCAGTCGGCAGGCGCGTCAGATCGATCGACTAGACCAGATTAGCCGAGAGGGATCAGTCAATACATACATGCCCGGCACGATTCTCACGCACCGCCAAGATCCACCAGCCAGGCTGCAGCTCGTGCAAGACGACGCGTGACTTTTCCGTGTCGATGGCGTCTGGCGGTCGACCGTCGGAGAAGGTCCTGTCTGCCTGCTCAGTCACCGCTTGCCCGGGACGTGGGACGCAGCTTCCCCCCCGCATTCTGACCGCCCGCGCTCACCTGGCAAAGTCACGCATGCCCTGCGCCAAGCCAATCTGCCTCAGCTTCTCGTGCTCGTCCTCCCTCGTCGCGCTCGCGGCTGCCTCACCCGCCCCTCCACCGCTCTTCCCCGCGCGTTTCGCGGCGGCACGCGCCTCGGATGTCGCACGGGAGTACCAGAAGACGCATTGCTCGGGGAAGGTGTCGTCGGTGGGGCCGAGCGACGGGTTGTAGATGGCCAGGAAGGCGAGCCGGGCGGGGGTGACTCTGGCGAGCTGAGCGGGGGTGACTTGGGGCGTGGCGATGGGGAAGGCGCTCATGGTCGGTCCTCTCTATACAGATTGTGATGATGCAGTGGAAGCTGGGGCCATGTCCGTTCAGGCAAGATCCTCGCCTTGGGGACTTTTTGTTCCTGCCTTGCTCAAGATGATTACGATTATTATGATTATTATGATTATTATGATTATTATGATTGTTATGATTGTTATGATTGTTATGATTGTTATGATTGTTATGATTGTTATGATTGTTATGATTGTTATGATTGTTATGATTGTTATGATTGTTATGATTGTTATGATTGTTATGATTGTTATTACTATGTATTGTTATTCTCTTCCTGCAATCGGTATGAATGCCCGTAATGATCCTGTAACTAACATGTTCAGCTCACGTGCCCAAGATGCGATATCTGGTAGAGCCGAGATCCGTAGAGCCGCCGATACCTCGGCACAGCGGACGTACATACCTACAGCAGGTAGAGCTCGACGCTGCTCATCATTATACACACCACTATGTAGTCGCTTCTTCCATGCGCCGCTTCCTTTGGTGAGACATGTTCATCAGTTTGCCTCCCTCACTCAGGCATCCTCACCGCATCGCTCACGCATTCACCACCACCACCACCACCTCCTCCCCCGCCAACACCACCATCCACCGAGCAATCTCCACCATGGCCGTCACTCACGACGACATGTTCCGCAACGCCACAACCACCAACGGCATGAAGGGGAAGCTGTTCGCCGAGCAACCGAAGCTCCCCCACCTTCCCGTCCCGCCCCTCGAGCATACCCTCACCAAATGGCTGCAGTCCACCATCCCCCTCCAGCCCTCAGAAGGCGCGTACAAGGCGACGGAGAAGGCCGTCCGCTCCGCCCTGAACGGTCCCGATGCACCAATCTTCCACACGCTACAGAAGCGACTTCAACATCGCGCACACTCCAAGCAGAGCTGGCTCAGCGAGTGGTGGAATGAGGCTGCGTACATGGCCTACCGTGAACCCATCATCCCGTACGTCAACTACTTCTACAAACATGCAGACGATCGCAAGAGGCGCAGCAACCTCACCAGGGCCTCGGCCTTGCTGAAGGGCATGCTGGTCTTCCGCCGCATGGTGGAGAGCGATCAGCTGGCACCAGAAGCCACCAAGGCGGGCCCGCTCTGCTCCAGCTCCTATCCCTATCTGTTCAACTCGACCCGAATCCCCCGCACTCAGTGCGATTATGCGGTCAAGTACGACGCGGCAAAGAACAACCACCTCGTGGTCCTGCGCAATGGAAAGTACTGGGAATTCGACCTGGTGAAGCCTGATGGGTCGGAATTGAGCGAGAAGGAAATCCAAACCCAACTCCAGCGGATATTGCAGGACCCCGAGGCATCCACCTTAGACCCATTCCCGGTCGGCGCACTGACAGGCGACAACCGCGACAAGTGGGCTCGCGCGCGTGATGCCCTGATCCACCTCTCGCCGCAGAACAAGCAATCACTCGAAAGAATTCAAAGCTCCGTCATCCTCCTCTGCCTCGACAGTGAATCGCCCGTGACGGTGGAGGAAGGCTCATGGTTGACGTGGGAAGGCAAGGGCGCCAGCAATCGCTTCTTCGACAAGCAAGAACTCGTCGTCTTCGACAATGGCTCCAGTGGCTACAACGGCGAGCACTCGACCATGGACGGCACACCGACCCTCCGGATGAACGACTTCGTCCTCGCCGCCGTCGAGGCCGACAAGATCGACATGGGCACTTCCAACTCCACTGGCATGCCACCGCCAAAGCGATTGGAGTTCCAGCTCAACGACTCGGTCAAGCAATCCATCGCATCTGCACGCCAGGACTTTGAGGCCTTGATCGACAAGCACGACATGCAGGTACTAGACTTCCAGGGCTACGGCAGCAACTCGATCAAGAAATTCAAATGCTCCCCAGACGCCTGGGTGCAGATGGTGCTGCAGCTGGCGCACTACAAGCTCCACGGAAAGCCTTGCCCTACCTACGAATCCGCTCAAACGCGGAAGTTTCTGCTGGGACGAACAGAAGTCATCCGCTCCGCATCCGCGCAGAGCAAAGCTTTCTGTGAAGCCATGCAGGACGCCAGTGTCTCCGTAAGTCCCAACAAACCTCCCTTTTCCATTGAAACTGCCCACTCACTCGACCATCGCACCAGGACGAACAAGCCCACTCCCTTTTCACCACCGCCGTGCAGTCCCACCTCGCCTACGGCGCCGCCGCCGCCAACGCCCAAGGCGTCGACCGGCACCTCTTCGGCCTGAAAAAGCTCCTCCAACCCTCCGAACCCGTCCCCGCCCTCTTCAACGACCCCATGTTCTCCGCCAGCTCCAACTGGCTGCTGTCTACTTCGCAAATTTCCAGCGAAAGGTTCGCGTGTTGGGGCTTCGGGGAGGTGACGGACGGGGGGTATGGGTGCGCGTATACGATCAAGAAGGAGAGTCTGGCGTTTACGATTGTCACGTGTAATCGGGATGGGGCGAGGTTGAGGCATTTTGTCAATGAGAGTTTGGTGGAATTGAAGGCGTTGCATGAGCGGTTGGGGGCGAAGGAGAGGGCGAAGCTTTGAAGTGAGTTGGGGATTGATGATGTCAGGCGGTTGGATAGATGGGGGTGGTGTTGGGGGAGGTTGGGTTGTAAGATGTATGTAGCGTATCCTCTTTGCTAGAAAAATTTAGAATTCTGACCTTCGCGGCCGCTCACGGAACGAGCACGGGGAACCTTTAACCTTTTTGATGGAGAACGACTCAAAGCAAATGTCATCGGCGACTTGGGTGCCTGATTATTGAGACACCGGGTCCAACACACCTCGGTCCTCTTCTCCTCCCCCCCAGAAAGCATATCCTATTTCTCAGCCTGTTGTGACACCCACTAGCATAGAAGTACGTTAGGTTTCAGACAGCGATAGCAGCAGCGCTTGTCGGTGTTTCCGGCCGCATAGCCGGCGCCGCGGGGGATGTATAGATCTTCCAGCGCCCCGAAGGAAGATCTGTACATGACAGTGGTGGGGCCTGAACTCCCGTCAACGAGCCCAGCCTGCGGCGTCCCGGTTCTGTACTCGCCCAACACAATCCGCCCAGACAGGATCAATAGAAGAGCGAAGGCAGGAGGTCGTTCAGCGCTTGCAGGTACGGGACAACAATTGGATTGGGCATAAGGGTTCCAGACGGGCAGGTCGGATGCACATTGACCCGCGTGTGTTTCGCAATCGATTAGAAGCGAACGACTGTAGTGAAAAGCCAAAATGAAGCAGCAGCAAGAACTGCAGGTGCTCTTGAATCTCGAGTCCGAACAAGCACGTTGAATAACAAACAAATTCACAGGCAAAAAGATATACCGCCCCTCATTCGATCTCCCATACCACCGGATCTCCTCCCCAAAACAGTCAAAAATAAGGGATACTACTTTATCTCCCAACGCCTATTCAGAATGTCAGGGACATATATTTTCGATATTCAAGAATTCGGACTTACGGGATCGAACCGCGGGCCTCAAGATGAAACTTTCCCATTACAGTCTTGCGCTCTTCCAGCTATCACGAAGTTAGTGTCATGCTTGTGGATCGTTTGAGTGAGATCCAATAGCTTACCTGAGCTATTGAGAGTAGACACTTCGTGATTGGCTAGTACAATAAGGTTACACAAATTTATATATACTAGATCTAAAAGAGGTCGTGGTGACCACGTGCTTGATGGCCCACGTCTCCATTTTTGACGGAATTCGGGCATGTCGGGTCCAAGCAATTCTCACCGCTGGTGCAGCGCACCGTCTTCGGCTCCGTGGACCTTACATCTCATGTTCGCACGATCCTCGCGACTGACACATCTACAGCAATCAAGGACTCGCGAGTGATGCAGGACCCTGTCCCCCATTCTCCCTGAAGCCGAGCAGTCACGGGCGTCGCTACATTCGTAAGGATATTCACGTAGAAAAACGGCCCCAACGTGTGCTGAACAAGAAAGCCTTCAGATGAATCTCAAAAGACTCCAACATGCTGCTCTACGTGAACATAGTTTGAGTAGCCACACTGAACAACCACGCCGCATCCCTCCAACCGCCCTCGCCCGATCCATCCTCTCCACCAACAGGCGCAGGCGGCAGAGCTGCGCTCAGCCTCTCCCTCTCCTCCCTCCTCCTCTTCCTCTCAACCTCCACCCGCTCTTTCCTCTCTGCCTCCGTCTCACCTTCCCTCTCCTCATCATCCGTCTCCACCCCCTCCTCCACGTTAAACAAACCAAACCCCATCAACCGATCCACAATCCCACCCAGCCCAAACGAACTATTCCCCGTAAGCCTCCCCACATCGCCCTCATCATCAACCCCATCCTCATCCTCATCCACGAAATCCGGCTCCAACGTCGCCGGAAACCCTGGCTCATGGTCAAAGTACCCCTCCCCCTCACGCAGTCCCGGCGTCCGCAAACCAGCCATACTACCCCTCCGGCTCGTCAACCGACTGCCCGCACGGCTTCCATACCTACTGCCCCACGCCGGACTCCGTAGACTTCTCCCAGGCGGACTCACAGCACCCCGCAACCTTGCTTGACTCGCACTCAACGCCGCCATTTCCTCATAGCCCTCGTCATCCTCACTCGAATCCAAGCCCACCAAACCCGTCTCCGAATCCCTCCCAGCAAGCCACGACTGCCCCTTAGCCTCCTGCACCAGCGCATTCGTCGACGCCCGCGTCCTACTCAACCAATCCTCATCGAAACCGCCCTTGCTCTTCGCCCTGGGCGTATTCGCACCAGTCCTGCTGCCTCCACTCTTCTGCTTGTTCTGCCTGACCTGACGATTCATACGTTGCGCAGCTAGTAATGCGGCATCGCTTTTCGCTCGAGGAATTTGCCCACTACCCACGTCCACTCTCACCTGGCCTGCATCGCTGCGTGGAAGGGGAGCGCACTGTGTTGGTACGTCTTCATCGTACAAAGAGCCTCGCCTGCTCAAGCCGCTAGTGAACTGTCTCCGGCTTGTGGTACGGCTCAAGATCCCAGGTGTTGACGGCGTAGAGCGTCCTTGTAGGTATGACGAGTGATTTCTCGCAAACGCAGCATCCGAGTCGGCTTCGTATGGGCTCTTGAAAGCAAACGTGTCTTCCGCTGGCGACTCCGCGAACTTGGTGGAGAGAGGTGCCAGGCGGAGATTGGAGAGGTTGGTTGTGGATCGCCTAGACCGCGATGAGGAGCGCAGGGCACTAGTGCTGCGAGAATGCTATGGTGCTGTCAGCGTTTCGACGTCTTGCACTTTTCCACGACCTATTCTCACATCCATGATGTCCGTTGGTTGTGAAGGATGAGAACTGCGATGAGGTGAGAAAAGCGGTCGAGATGTCCTTACAGCTGCCCCGGATTCTGGACTGCGGGGGTTGATTTACATGTGATAGCGAGGTTGTTCTTGGGCAGTCCAAGGATCCATTTTACAATGTGTAAGTCACGATGTTGACATTTTCAGAGATGACCATGCCACATATATCCGCTATAGCTGATGTATTCAGATCACCGTCGCCTAGGCAGTACCTCCAACCCCTCCTGCCTCAGGACCCACGAATTCACCACTATCCACTGTCCGCCCGGCTCCTCAGAGCTCATCTCATACCTCATCAACAACGCAGGCACCGGCTTTCCCGACTCCAGCATCGCCACCTTTCTCCCTAGACAAGTCCTCTTGCCAGCACCAAACGCCAGCATATGCTGCTTTATATACCTTACCTTCTCAGCATCTGCGTCGAGCCACCGACCCGGCCGCCACTCTTCAGCATCTGATCCGAAGATACGGCGATCGCGATGAAGTACCCATGGATTGATGCCGACGACTGCGCCTGTGGGCAAGAAACGGAGGCCGATCTGTAGGCAGGTGGCTGGGGCTATGCGTTATAGGGGTAACGCGAGAGCTGGGTTTAGACGGAAAGCTTCTTTGATGACCGCGTTCAGATATGGCAGGGCTTGACATTCTGACCAGGTTGGCAACGGCGTTGAAAGTATACCGGCGTAGCGAGCAGCTTCGAGCTCGCTCACTAGCTCATGCTGGGTTCTTGAGCAGGTAGTAGAATATTGCTCGTACAGTCGAGCCGATGGTGTCACTGCCTGCTTCAATGTTGGCGAAAAGATAGGCTAGCATTTGCCGATCGGTCACGATGTCTGGCAGCTCTTTGTGCAATGTGAGGAAGCGGGACAGAAAGTCAGGCTTGCTTTGTATAGTGCCATGTAGCACCTTTGCTCGAAGTGCTGGGTCGGGCAGCTTGATCTGGGCTTGAGTCTGTTCGTATTCACCTCTGAGCTTCGCCTGCAGCCGTCTTTGGCCGAAGCCCACGATTGGCGATGAGACTGGTCTTGCGAGGAGTTTGAGATATACAGCATTCTTGCAGGTCCAATGATCCAGCCATGGCATCTGACCGAGTACTGAACATCGGTCGAAGTTTGCCGACACTCAGGCATTCATACCTTCGAGTCTCGACGTCTTTTCTGCTCTTTCCATGAATCCTACGCCAGCACCAGTCAGACGGTCGCTTGTGTCGACCGGATGTATAGGACTATTGGTAGTGCTCCTCACCCGGTCGTCTTGAGAACGTCAGCTCTCCTATTACGTCAAACGCATGCCACTGCAACCACTGGACCAGGTCGCAGACTCTACCAGTGGTAGCATGGAGCTCGTCCAGCCTGCTCAAAGATACTGCCGTTGTGGAGTCAATCAACGGCTCGAATTCCACCAGCGTAGACAAAGAAAGGGACTGAGCAACAGGCCGCCTCATCCTGGCATGTACAGCCTCATCTGTCGTGAATACGAGCGATGGTGTCTTCCTGCCATTCACGATGATCTGCTATACAGCGCAGAAGTATGATTTAACGTAACCTTTTTGAATTCCATAGATCTGTTGGATCATATATGGCTTGCTGATACCAACCACATTCGGCCCGATTCGCACAATGTCGCCATACTGCTTGTGCAAGGCAAGATACGTCTCGTGGGAGTCTCTAATCCAGACGACCAGAAGTCTGCACAGGTTGGTGAATTTGGCGATTATGGGGCGTGGAATGTCTCTGAGCTTTGCGTAGCTCCATGCAATTTGGTAGATCGCAAGGAGTAAGACTGCAGATGAAATCCGCAAGTAGGTGAACAAGTCTGATAGACGCAGACGAAGGTCACGTCGCAGTGCAGTAGCCGCGGAACGTTCAGCAGCTCTCTGGCACGTTCATGAAAGGGGACAAAGCGGAAGGAAGCCATCAATCGGCACAAGACTGACGAAGGCGTTGACGGGTCAAGCCGCAAGTTCGGTCATTGGAGTCGGCGCTTGACATTTGTGGTGGTGGTGGTGGTGGTGGTGGTCCCGCACAGGCACTAGAAGCAGTCTTAGCTCACAAAGACATCAACAACGCTGCAAAGTGCATTCTCTTCACAGACACTTTGTGGCACAAACAAAAAGGCGGGAGAGACTGGATCGGCGCATCTCGCGATGAACAGCGTGATCCACCATCATCCCCTGGCCGCCCCTCACCTCCTCGCCAGCAACCGCCTGTCGCCTTCATCCTCCGCCCCAAACTCCGACACCCACCAGCAACCCACCACCATGTCGAACCGCAAGCGAAAAGCTTCCGAAGAGCCAGACCATGACCGCATGTCAACTTCGCCTACCGCCTCACCATCGCTATCGTCTCGCCCTCTGCCTTCCGCACAGACACCAAGACACCTCAAGAGGACGAGAACCGGAGCCCCCACAGGCCGACCCCTCCCTCTCCCACGACTCCTAGAGACCCTCTCGGCAGAAGAAATGCGACAACTCCTCCAAAACGTCGCCGACCAGCACCCAGAACTCCAACACGAAATCGTCATCAAAGCGCCCCGCCCCTCCATCGAGTCCACCCTCTCCGTCCTCAGCAAATACGAGCAAAATTTCAAGCAGTCCTTCCCTCTCGGCCCCCGCCCATCTTCCGACTACGCGTACAACCGCGTCCGCCAGCACCTCGTTGAGCTGATAGAAGCGCTGCGAGAATACACCCCGCATTTTCTCCCGCCACAGGAGACGCAGACGATGCTCTCCTTCAACTACCTCGATGCCGTCACGAATATGATACACAGACTACCAGACTGGGACACGTATCAGCACCAGCGGCACAAGAGCGATGCATACGATGAGATTGCCAAGGCGTGGGCGCTGGTCATCAAGGAGAGCACGAAGCGGGCTGGAGGGTTTCATGTGCAGTTTGGCGGGTGGGATCAGAAGTTAGTGGAGCATAATCAGAAGAGCGGCGAGAGACTGGACGAGGCGGTGAATGAGTTGAAGTCGGCCATGGGCTTCACGCAGCAGCAATACCCGTCTCCTGGGGGCAGCGGCGGCGTGTCGGACGAGAGGGCGATCATTAGGCAGGCACTGTTCTCCGGCACGTATGGACAGCAGCAGCTCGGCGTTGGACGTGGGAGGTGGTAGGTGGGAGGTGGGAGGTTGGACAGAGCATCATGAGAGCATGAGCGATCACTTCTTCACGCAGATGGCGTGGCATGGGAGAAGGACAGTAACGGCATTAGCGACGGCTTTTTCTTGCGTTTAGCATTGGCGCTCGGAGTTACTACTCGGGCATACTTGGGCAGCAGCGAAATTGTCTTCAAAGTGGAGGTAAATCGGAGAGAATGGAAAGTGCGTACGTGGACCGCTACGGGAGCCAAGGGAGACAATGACGTGAGCGTACGGGCATTACCCATGGAGAACACACTGATCGCTTCTTGTGCATAGTCACGAAAACACAACGATTACCATCTTAGAAAGACCCGACGGATGCTCTCAAGCAGGCGTCAACGAGTTTCTTGCTCTACGTGAACAATGGTATCATATCCCCCCACATCCATGCTCCATCATCGCCACGACGCTACCATCCAACGCGTCAGACGTTATACACATTCGCCCCCGGCGCGAACCCAACCAGCCTCTCGCCATGACTAGGCGCAAACTTGGGGTTCTTGTAGAACGTGGGCGCACTCTTCGCCAACTCCTCGGCTTCCGAAAACTGGAACGGCTCCTTATGCTTGAAAGCCGTCAAGTCAAACACACCCTTCGCATACTCCGGCGCAATGTTATAGATCTGCGCCAGATACTTCTTCTGGATGATCGGGTAGTTGACTCTCGACAGCATCTTTGCAGTGTTGGAATGCAAATTCTTCCTGGCCTTCTCGCTCATGACGCGCCGGTACAGCTCACGCGGTTGGTCGTACTCGCTGAGCTTGCCCTCGTGGTAGTAGTGCGATTTGCGAGACACAATGTTGTCGGAGACTTTGTATGGAGCTTCCGCGACATCTGGGCGGAATTTGTCGGTGAAGGAGTTCGGGGTGTATTGCTTGTTGTTGGCGTGATTGGCGTCCACGCGGAGGGGCCCGGAGAAGTTGATTGAAGAGTAGGATTTCGCCATAAAAGGGCAGTTGGTGGGGACTTGGTGGAGGTTGACACCGATGCGGTGGTATTGGGCGTCGCGGTAGAAGAACATGCGGAATTGGAGGAGTGGATCGGGAGAGTCTTCAATGCCCGGGACCATGGAGCCGGGGGAGAAGGCGGCTTGCTCGACGTCGCGGTGGAAGTCTTCGGGGTTCTTGTTCAGGACGAGACGGCCGAAGTCGTGCATCTGTAGAAGCTTGGGTCAGACTTGGGTTAGGATGGAGAGTCGAAGTTGGTTGAGCTTACTGGGAATTGGCCTCTGGGCCACACCTTAGTCACATCAAATGGGTCGAAGCCCAGCTTCTCCGGGTCAGCCTCCTCAGGCTTCATGATCTGCACCTTTGCAGTCCACTCAAACTCCTGGCCATTCTCAATGCCTTCCCACAGCTGCTCTTTCGAGTAGTCTGGGTTCTCACCAGAGATCTGGATCGCCTCAGGTTGCGTGAGCTGCTTCTGGCCGTGCTTGGCGATGAAGTGGTACTTGATGTACACAAACTCTCCATTTTTGTTCACCCACTTGAAGGTGTGGCAGCCGTACCCATGCTCATTTACCCAGCCGTCGGGTGTGCCGTGGTCGGAGAAAAACATCAGTCCAGCATGGTTGCCCTCTGGTGTGCAGCCGAGGAGATCGAAAGTCGCGTCGTAGTCGAGGAGGAAGTTCTTTGGATTGCGGTACTGGGACCTGATGACATCCGGCCCCTGTATAGGGTCACGGCAGAAGAACACGGGGAAGTTCAAACCGACAATGTCATAGTTGCCTGATCATCAGTCAGTCAACACCTGAGGGGCCCTGCTACTCATCAGGATACGTACCTTCGCCAGTATAGAACTTGATCGCGAATCCACGAGGATTGCGGGCTTCGTCCGGGAATTCGCGACCAAGCGTGACGGTCGAGAAGCGGACGAAGATGGGTGTCTTCTCGCCGATACGCTGCAAGAAGTCGGCCTTCGTCAGGTCGCTGACATCTGCAGTGGTCTCAAAGTAGCCAAAAGCACCCGAACCGCAAGGGTGGACCATACGCTCCAGGTTCTTCGATCTGTTGAAGTGCTGCTGCTTCTGAAAGAGATGGACATCGCTTGCAATCGGGATTCCGCCAATGGTTTTGCTGTGCTCCGGATCCGGGAGCGGAATGCCCTCGTTGTTCGTGAAGTAGAAGCCGTTGTCCTCCCTCAGGCCTCCGCTCTGGTGTCCGGAGACCTTGGCAATGATCTCGGCTGGGCCCTCGTTGGCGCTCATCATGTGAAACTGTAGCCGACAAGGATGCGAATCAGTGGCTGTTGTGGCACAGCGGGGCGGGCTGATCTGCTTACCATACGAGGAGCACGAGGCTCGCCGCCCTCCGCCATACGGCCGAGGTTGGTGACGGTGTCTTTGATGGTACTCGACATATTGCTCTGTACCGGTCTCACGAAGGCAACGTCTGTCTGTTTACGAGGAAACAAGTGGAGGCTTGGAGTTCAAGAAATGCAGGATCAGAAGTGGACCGATGAGAACAAGGAGAAAGCATCTTACCGCTCGTTCGTAGCGGGGGCCATGTCCGCCTGCTCACGATGATGCCAGCAGGCGCACGTGGCGTTGCTCCAATATGAGGCAGTACGTGTGAAGCCCGTCATAGTGACCGTGAGACGACAAAGCGATGCATTGCATTGGGTCGCGCACGTCCTTACCGAGGCATGCACCTGACCGAACAAGGGAAGTGCCATCTTGACACTCTGCTGAGCTGTAACATCTCGGATCGGACTTGTCTCCTGCCAATCAGTGTTCGACGATTATCAATGACGATCCGCTCAGTCGACATTCAGAGCCGGAGTTGTTCACGTGTTCACGCGCGTGAATCTCGCGACTTCCGTTACAAAGTCAAAGTCGTATGACCCCTAAGGTCTCTCGAGCTACAACCAACAGAGAGAGTATACGTGCTGACACGCTCAGTTGCACCAGTGTTAATCTGCGCCTTGACGAAGCCACGAAGCTGGCGGGGAGGCTGTTGAGCTATACCTGGGTGAGCGCGTCATAAGGTGTCTGCAGGTAAGAGAAGCTCGATTGCCCACTACCGAACGCAGAAGCCGGATGACCTTTATAGATTGGCCCAGATGAGCCCTGAACGCTGAATGCTTGATTGAGTCCAGCCAGCGCCGGTCCAGCATGCGTGCCGAATGCAGAAACAGTCAAGGGTTTGTTGAGCGGCAGACCACCGCTACTTGCGACATTGTTTTTGAGAAGGACAAGAGAGTCCTCAGCAGCCCTGCGAATGAGCTAAGCGTGGTCCAAACGGACATTACGATAGTCGTCCGTGCTAGCTTATGACGGCTGCTTGCCGTCATCCAACCCGCCGTAGAAGTACCCGATCACATTACGAATAGCCATATCATCCAGCCGCTCCTCAGTGAAGCGGCCATTTTTGATCCCGGCTTCGAGAACGTCGACAGTTCAGTACTGAGCCGAGGCGTAGTCCAAATCCGCATTTGCCACGCTTAAGCAGTAGTCTGTGAGCTGACATCCGGGAAGACGAGACCAGGGAAGCCGAGCTCTTCTTTGAGCAACTCGCTGATGAGGCAAGAGTTCTGGCACGAGAGCGTGCCGTTGACTTTGGTCATGGCGCACATCACCGCGCCCATTCCGGCATGGGCACCGTCTGCAAAAGGCCAGGGGTAGAGCTCGTGGATGACCTTTCTGAAATGACATTTGCTGTGTGGAGGACCTGGCTTTCGTGCAGCAGCGTCCCCATGAAGAAGCTCTTGCTATCTCGTCTCGCATGGTGTGTTCGAAAGCAGGCCCCTCGCGGTGTGACGCATGGACTGTGGGTTCACCATGCGCTACGCAAGAATCAACGTACCTCCCTGGCTGGGCGATGAAAGGGAGAAACTCGGGCGCATGCCTTGCTAGGTCGGCGGGAAGCGTGTGCATGTTCCAGATCGGCAACAGACCGCGTGTCCCGAGAAGCCCTAGACTTGGCCCCTTGTTGAAAGAATTAGCGCCCACAGGTCAAGATAAGGAGATGCAACTTCGACAAATTATCTGGTTTTGATTGTAATAATTATGAAATCGACCTCATCCAGGAAGGAATCTCATCGAGATGAGTGGAGACAGCCGAAACCTAAGTACTTGCGATGCATGAAATGCCATTTTCCGACAATCCGTCCGATATCTCCGAGTGAAACTGGGCCAGGAGATCAAGAGTCGCGCGCAACAGTCCATTCTGCCATTTCTGCAATAAGCGCCACGCGCGAGTACCGGACCGTCAACTCGGCATTGTTCCCGTACTAAAGATCCAGTCAGTCATTGACTACCATCAGGGTCCAATGCAAGTCCATTGAAAGGTTTACTCACAGTGACTCTCGCCATACTCAACTCCTCATTCTTCTCGTATGCTGTGTTCACCCAAGTAATGCGCTCTAGGTCGCACGGCACATGTTCGTCTTCGTCTGGATCGTTGAAATCCTCTTCCAACACGTTTTCCTCCACAAAAGCTTGATCTACGTCCACGCCCTTGAGCCCACTGAGCGGCGTGCCGACTTCACTGCGGGTCTGGCGATCTTTGCTCTTTAGACCCTCAAGTAGGGTCAGATACTTGCCATTGGCGTCGTAATGAGAGATAGGCTCCAGGACACATGTGAGATTGGCAGCGCGCAGAGCTTCATAAATGGCCAGATCGGCGCCCTTTAGCATGTTAGGAACGAGCTGGAGCAGAGTCCCGTTGGTATGAGGGTAGCTGTGTACGAGGTAGTATCCCAAGTACCCTCCGTTCGGCAAAAAAGTGCCGTTCTGCAGCGTCTTCTTGAGTTGTGATAGCACGTGCAGAGTTGCTGGTTGCAGTCTTGGTTCATGGCCTGTGAGCATTCCTGTCCCGGCTGACAGGTAGAGGTTATATGTGAGCGTGACACGGCTGCCGTCTGTCACGGGCAAGACCTTGTGCTCGCAATCGCTGTGGAATGCAGCCCGTTGCAAAAACCGGGTTCCAGACTTCCGCATTGCATCACTGGACCAGTCGTGTACAACCTGCCAGCCTTGATGTCGCACTGCCAGTGCACCACCCTCGAAAGCGACCGGCAGACAGACGACCAGGCTTCCGATTTGTATATCGCTCCTCGGCGTATCGACGTGAGGCTTGAACCTGCCGCTTGGCCCATTGTACACATTGAGTTGGTACAACTCAGCTCGTACACCTCGCCATTTGCTCATTTGCATCTTGCGTGCGTCTGCACTTAAGTGCTTTGGCAGGCTTGCACGTCTCAGACGATCGACCATGCAGTTGTACAGGCCCTCAGCCGGCATGTAGTTATCTTCAAGTCCGTCGTCACAGTCAGATAGAATGTCTAGTGTCTCGCTTCATGCGAAGCTTGTTTCCAGGTTCGCGACGCAATTGATCGCATCCTCTTACATGGACAAGGTCGTACGGATTTGCCACCTGAGCGATCTCGTTGTTCATGTCCTCAACCTGGTCAAGTGTCAAGCCCTTTGAAGTACGGTCAACTGCGAACAGGGGCTCGAGGGCAGCCGAGACGGGCGGCAGCAGAAGCTGCGTTACCACATCAATGATGCCAACCTTGCATGGGCAGAAGTCAGTTATGAAGTCCTCCACGCCAAGCGCGCCAGCACGTCGGTATGACTCATTCAACACGTCCTCACCGCCGCGGCCAAAAGTGGCAGGCACACAGACATCGATGAGCTTGACAAGAGAAGTTCTCTCGCCCGGAGAAGCATGCGTGAAAGGGACAGTAATCTTGCAGCCCCGACGGCCATAGTCATGACGGATTGTGATTGGCTTCGTACGTACCTTTTGCTGATAGCGCCGCCGCTGGACGTGTGGTGACAGGCCGCTTGATCCCTCATGATTAGACAGGTCGAATGTAATTCGGCCGCCGCAAGTAAAGTTGGCGTTTCGTCCAGAGCAGTCTTCGACAGCTTCGCACAACAGGCTCAGGGATGTAGGCTCTGGACGTGCAAGTTTGATAGGAGGTGTTGGGTCAACGAGCCCTTCTGGCGAAGGCTGCTTGTGATACTTTGCAAAGTGGTAGTAGCCAAAGACGCCAGACTCCTCTTCACATCGACACGCTTGCTGTCGTGTTTCCGGCAGATCACCTATCGGAGGCGTACCTGTAAAGTTCCTGTACTGCGGTCATTGGCTCGTCCGGTGCAAATCCGGATGGACACATTGGGCAGTGGCAGCGACCAGCTGCAGACCGGGCTTCGCAATCACAGCCAAGCCTTCCGGCCGGCCGAACCTGCCGGCGTCACAGCACGCGCGTTGAAAAGCTGAGAAGGGTCGTCCATGCTATGAAATGGTCCGTATGGTAGATCTCGGCTTGATTGATAGATTGGTGCGACGCTGTCGCTGCTCTGGCATAGTCGTTGCTGATGGTCTCGTCATAGCGATTGAACCCATGATGAGCTTATCTTGAAAGTTAGATGTCTGCCTTGCTGGGCTACGAGGGAAGAGCCTCGTTCATCTGAACAGATGCCTAGGAGGTTGTGGATTCTTAGTCCCAATGAGGAATGCTCGTTCCACCGTAATCGAGGTTTGGCTCGTCTGCCTAGACAATTAGGCATGGCATTCCAGTGGACTACTTAATGCTCCAGATGAGTGCAGTACGTATCACCCGCTTGAGCCGACCAAGGATACAACCCCCGGAAACATTGCCGACTCTAAGCGCGTTCGATCGTCCAGCTTTCGTCCGAAGCAGGCAAGACAGCTCGAATCCCAGTCATCGGACAGTACTTGCGATCGTTATATTACCTCGTGTGAGACTGCAAAGTTTAAGACCGCAGTCGACCCGAGTGATCAAGCGGGCTCTGAGTTGCCGGGCTCGGAGCTGCCATGTGCTCACCGAGGTCCGAGTCGTCGTCGTCTTCAGTGGTGGAGACATCTGTTCCAATGCCAACACGACGAAGTCCGGGAACGCCGCGTGCGACATGGATGACAGCTGGCAGCTGTCATCGCACTGGGCAGCTGACAAAGGTCGAGCCGATACTGCCGCACATCCTTGTGACATCCTTGGCAAAGATACACGGGGGGAGCTCTAGAGTATGCACCTATACATGGTCCGAGGGTCGTGTCTTTGGACCCTGCTCGGCCACTCTCCTCTCAGTCGGGGACCCCACTAGTTCTACCCACCAAACTCGCCTATCTCTTCTAATTACCACTTGAACTCTCCAGCATTCACCAATCTTTGACGCCGTCCTCACACCACTTCACTCCGCGGATTTGCGACTGCGTCGCCGCAGGGCTGCCACCCGGCGTTTCATTATTACAAAGCATCAGAAGCTGCGCACCACAAAGGAATCACAAGTGGAGGCTGGCCGAGCACCAGGAGATTCCTTGACACCCGGTCATTCTGGCGCTGTAATCATCACGACGCCTCAGAATGTCCGAATATACACACGGTCGTCGCGCACCCAATGTGTCGCAATATCTGGCGAACCTGAATACCATTCCGAGCGCGGCCGAGCTGGCCGCGCAGAACGACTTCGGCCTGGGCGACAGTAACTTGGACTTCTTGACCAACGCCGAGTTCTTCGACTTCGATACGCTATCCGCCGATGCCACGGCCATCAACAATAACGACTTCCAGAAGTCGAACGTGCAGAGTACGACATTTCCCCGATTAAGCTTTCCTATGACATATGGTGGTGACTAATCATTGTGTAGGCCCAACGCAGTACCCATTTGGCGAGTTCCAGACCTACCCAGGTCAATTGACGACCTCACCAACCAGCACGGTACCACCGAGCCCGCATGTCGCTGGCTTGCAAGGGCAGTACCTGCCTCAACCTTATCATGTGGGCCCGAACACCGGCGAGAAGCGCAAGGCTTCCCAGGCTGGCATGCCTTCCGCCGCCGATATGGAAGAGCAAGCCCGTCTGGCGGCGGAGGAGGACAAGCGTCGCCGTAACACTGCCGCGTCTGCGCGCTTCAGAGTCAAGAAGAAACAGCGGGAGCAGGCGTTGGAGAAGCAGACCAAGGAGATGAGCGAAAAAGTGCAGATGCTGGAAGGCAAAGTTCAACAGCTCGAAATGGAGAACAAGTGGTTGAAGGGGCTCATCACCGAGAAGACTGGAGAGGTCAAGATGTCCGAGCAGGATGCCAAGAAGGAGAAAGAAGGTGAAGAGCGGAGTACTGAGTCCAGGAATGACGGCGTGGGTACAAGCGTCGCGACGGGTCTGAAGGCTGAGGCTTAGACGACCTCTGTTGTTTCTTTCTGATTTCTAAATGACTCACGACCGGGTCTCTGTAAATAGAGCGCGTCTTCATGTTCTAACATTTTTTGATCAACAATGATAGCGACCTGCCTGGTTTGTGCTCGTTGCATATTGTACGGCAGGCGAGCCGTATCAACATACCGGTGCTAGCATGCCATCGTCTTGCAGGCTGCCCAATACAAGGCGTGGTTCCGGTCCATCGACGTGGCGCAAAAACTGGTCATCGAACCGCACCAACACTCCGAGACATTGCTCGCACACAGTCCACTTGCACACAGTCAATGCCTCGTCTTCGCCGTCTGTGCGAGATACTTCTCAAGCGCGACACACGCATGCATACCTTATCCGCCGGCTCTGCGCCGAGGCCGTTGTGCCTCGTGACCTGATTGTGGGCGCAATCACGCAATCACCACCCGCACGATCAGCTCTCCATTTCCACAAACGGCAAATACAAGCACAGACCTCACCAGGAATACACACTTGGTCAAGCTTCTTTTCCGTGCTTGGTATCAGGTCGCCACCAATGGCGTGACTGCGGCGCTGGCCGAAGATACGTGCATTCGAGCTCGCGCACGTGGGTACGAGGTGAGACTGACTGACCGTCCGGCCCCGAGTGATATGGTGATGGGCGGGAGGATTTAGCGCTTTCGGCATGGTCGATGGCCCTTGTGGAGGTTTGTCGGCCTGGTGAGATTTGCACGGCTTCAAGTGGGTAGGGTTCTGAAGCCGGGTTGGCGATGACAGCACATACGCACTCCCTCACCTTATTTTGGTTGGTGGCTGTCAAGGTGGCCTTGGACCCGTCCATCATCGACAGCGATCGCGAGCGAAGTGATGGATTGTCACACGAAAGCTCCGCGGAAAGCCCAAAGTCCGTGCTGCTGCCCCATGGATCTGAAATCACCTCAAACGATGGCGGAGATCGTCCTGCTCATTGCTCAAGGATCACGGATATTCAGTCTCGAAAGACAAATACACATAAGAGAACTACTCATTACATCATCTCGAGGGAACCTCTACAACTCGCTCTCACCGTCCTCCTCATCGTCCTCATCATCCTCATCATCCTCATCATCCTCCTCGTCCTCCTCAATCTCAACCCCATCTTCGTCCACCACGTCAGGCTTCCCATCAGTTCCGTTCATACCCCTCTTCAAGTGAATGTACTTCGACTGATCCCCCGTAATAGTCATCGTCCACTTCTGGCACGCTGCTGGCCCATACTCCGCCTCCCGGTACATATAATTATTCTGGTCCGCAGCCTGGCACTGGTACCACCACTGCTCAAGGCAGATATCTTTCGGCAACGACACCGCAGGCGAGCATGAGCTGTCGATGTAGATGGTGCAGAAAACGTCGTCCCAGCCGTTGACGGTCCGGGAGACGCCTTGATCGACGAAGTTGGAGGGTGTCATGAGATTGGGCTCGTTGCAGAAGTCGTTGATGGCTTGCACGCAGCCGGAGCCCCATTTCTTTTTGTCGGCGCACTTTTGTTGGTTGGTGCGGGTGTCTGGTTTCTTCTTCTTCTTACCCAGGGACAGGATGGCGAGGGAGAGGAGGGCGAATGCAATGAACTTCATGGTTGGTGGTTGATGCAAAGTGGTCGGGTGTAGTAAGTGTCTAACAATTTCTTGGGTGTTGATAATTTATGTAGAATTTCGATATCCAGAAGACAAGATATTGGATGGCTACGGACAGGAAGCAGATCGCGACGGATAAATGTACCCGTTCTGCTCTATCTTGGCTGAATTTCGCCTTACTCAGAGGCGCCTTGTCAGTAGGTACACTTTGTCCTGTTCCTGGCCCTGAATGGTTGTTGACAAAGCGCATCTGCGCGTCTTCCCAAGGTGAATGTCTATTGAAGACCCAATTCAGCAGCAGGGTATTCACGCCGTTTGTCCTCCAATCCTGCCTCGGCCTATACCTGACATTGCGATCTCGTGATCACAGCAGATGAATTTGTATACCCAAGGGCGTGTCCACAAAGGTCTTGATGGACCTTTACCATGTACGCTGAGAGTCGATAGGTGAAGGGGTCTCGACTACACTCAGAGTCCCAAGTGCCATAAGCGACTGGTGTTTAATCAGGTTCACGAAACGGACTGTCGAGCAATACTGACTGGAATTCATAGCGCTGAATGGTCTTGTCCTGGACGACTGCTTCAACCTCCGGCATTGCCCTCCTACGACGTTCTGTCTAAAGCACCGGACGATATTGTGATGATTGTGCACATCTTCTTCCTCACGGCAAAGGATGCCTCTGATCATACCTTTTGCACTTGCCCTGCTGCATTGGTAGTTAAATGCCGCTCAGATCTCCATGCAGTGAACGTAGCCTCACACTGCTTGACATGCAGGGCGAAACGACAATTCATTCTTCGGTATGCTCATACTCTAAAGTGAGGAGTCATTACTGCCAGTTCCTCATCCACAGGTTGTGCTGTACTGTGCCGTGCCAAGCGAGACTTCGCACGAGCCTCGCGCCGTCGCTAAGTCCGAAGCTGTAGGCTCGCGGGCCGAAGGGCTGTGCACGGCTATTGTCCCTCGGGCTTGTTGTATGGTCGAGTAGATCCAAGCAAGGTGACCAGGTAGTGGACTGCGGATGGGCTTCCGTGACTGGCGAGGCTGAAGGCGCGGCGTTCCAGGAGTAAACCAAAGCTTGTTCGGAGAACACTGCCATTCTGCCAGAGAACATGTCGATCCAGGAGGGCTGCATCATTCCCGGGCCATCGGTACCGCGAGCGGGGTTTGCAAAAGGCTTTGGGGCTGCCATATCCAATTATTGGCGCCAAGGTGAACGGACAGGTCCTTGTGGTGTACGGCGCTTATTCTTCGATCGACATGACGGTGGTGCAGCTTGTAAATGATCCCGGCATCAGTGTCATTGGCATTGGCATTACCAGCCATAAGAACCACGACCTTGTTAGGACTGCTGGAGCCACAGACATGCTTGACTACAAGTTCGGTCCACTAATCGATGATGTGGCCAAGGCTGTCGGAACGGACCAGTTCATTGGTGTACACGACGATATTGCAGTCGAGAGCACCTTTGGTCATGCTCTCGCTATCCTGAAGAAATTTGGCAGAGAACAGCTCGTCGCACCGCATCAGCCGCCGAAAGACTGGCCTGAAGACTTCAAGACCGCCTTCGTATCCGGAATCGGCGAGGGAAGCTTTTCAATTCGGGAGAAATATGTGGCGTCTGCCTTGAAGACCGGCGCTCCAAAGGCGATACCAGAGCCATTGGTGGTTCTTCAAGGTCTTGAAAGCTTGCAGACAGTGCTAGACTGTCTGAAAACGGGTGCGAGCGCCAGGAAGATCGTCATCGAGCTGTGTAGAGGTGATTTGCGCGGTTTGCGTAGTCTCACGTGCGATCTGCTGCATTGAAGCGTGGTCTATCGAACAGCTCCCCGTTGTTGAGCCTTTGCGCAAGGACTTTGCTCATTTTGCTTCCATATCCAGAAACCTTACGTGATTCACCTTCTATGCGACAATGAGCAGGAATAGCGAAATTCCCATCCACTGTGCAGAATCCGAGATGATCATTCTGACCCCAAGGATGTCCAGGACGAGATTCCAGCCAACCTTTGCCGCTGTTATGCCAATGCAGTGGAAGCGGAAGGCCAAGAATGTCCTTGCCGTATCTCTTCCTTTCGTCCGCGTACAACTCTGGACGCAAGCTCCAGGGGCCATCAAAGGTCACTCGCTTCTTCGCCTCACCAGACTGACGGCAAACACCATAGGTCGTGAAGTCAAATAACTTTCCAAGAACTCTATCTCGCACAATTAGCTCGTCTGCGATCCAAGTCTGCCAGTCTATCTGCCTTTCAGCCGGTGTAAGCTTTGGTGCATGTGAGGGCTCGATATTGTTGTTGATTTCTCGCAAAGGTTGAAGGAATATGCCTCCGTCAATGCCTTTAGCTAGTATTTGGGCTCCAATTGGCCCAAGCTGATGGACTAAGTCAAAGTAATTGCTTGCCGGCTTGATAAGTGTTGCGACCTGATCCAAGACTATCCCGTGGTCGAACTTTTTCGGGTGCATTGTCTGCAGAGATACGCCTGTCGTAGTCTTGCGTTGCAGCAGAGCATGCTGAATAGGTGCAGAGCCGCGAAGAGCAGGGAGCAAAGACGGATGGACGTTCAATCCGCCGTACTGGGCTCCGTTCAATATTCGTGAAGGCACGAGAAGCCCAAAGGACACAGCAACAATCAGGTTGATGTTCTGTGGTGGCGTCCAGCCTGTGAACGTGTCGACCTCGTGCAGTGGGAGGCGTAACTCCTTGGCGACATCATGGATGGGCGGTTTCTGGATTTGCTTCAGACCACGCCCAACGCGCTTTCCTGGACGGCAAACTACGTCGATTGATGCTATCTTTCCACTGCCTGATCGTTGCTGACTCTCGCAGAGTGCCTCTAGGGAGTAGATGCTGAACTCGTCGGCGCCGCAGAAGAGAATGTTGAGCGGATCATGGTGCTTCGAGGTCGCATATGACCTGGCCTGCGCGGTGGCATGCAGACACGATGCGTTGAAGCGTGTAGTGCTCAATCGCACGATGGACAACATGTGGATAGAAGGACTATTCATGGAAGAGTAGTAAGCGAAGAAGAGTAGACGCGATGTCGGCGACTCGGCGATCGGTACGGGAGGCTCCACAAGCGTCTGCCAAGACCGAGAGCACCTCTTCAAATTGGGCGGCTTCACGACATCTTCAAGATCGCGACGACACAGCCTATCCGTCAACCCACAATACACCACCGGTACGTCTGAAAACACCAATACATATTCATCTAATCAGGAGTACGACCTTGCGCACACACATCCAGTCTGATCATACGACTCGACAAAATTCACGAACCCTTTCATCTCGCCGCATCGTCACACGAGCTTCAGAACAGGAAACTAACACATCCTTTCGACAGGTAAAATGGGTAAGGGAAAGCCGAGAGGTCTTTTGGCCGCACGCAAGCTGCGTAACCATCGGAGGGAGCAGCAATGGGCCGATCTACACTACAAGAAGAGGCTGTTGGGTACCGCCTTCAAGTCGTCGCCGTTCGGTGTATGTATACCCGCAAGATCCAACGAGAGAAGGTGGAGCTGAAGAAGCGATCGCACGAGACGGAAGCGCAGGAAACGTCAATGAGGCAGAGCGGCAGGCTGATGATTATCAAAGGGTTCATCACATGCAAAGGGCATCGTCCTCGAGAAGGTCGGTGTTGAGGCCAAGCAGCCCAACTCTGCCATCCGCAAGTGTGTGCGTGTCCAGCTCATCAAGAACGGAAAGAAAGTCACAGCTTTTGGTACGAAAATTCATACACATATTCCGCACGCCACCATACTGATTGATCTTGCAGTTCCCAACGATGGTTGCTTGAACTTTGTGGACGAGAACGACGAGGTCCTGCTTGCCGGTTTCGGTCGTAAAGGCAAGGCCAAAGGTGATATCCCTGGTGTGCGATTCAAGGTCGTCAAGGTCTCTGGTGTCGGTCTCTCCGCTCTGTGGAAGGAGAAGAAGGAGAAGCCTCGTTCGTAGGTGCAGATCGCGAGGGGTATAAGATGGTGCACGAGAATACACCTGGCGTTATTATATCCTGAATGAGACGGCTACCGGGCTTCGTGAGATGAAGACGAGGTTAGGGCCTGGCTACATAGCGATCCATCATTGAGGCTACGGCTTTTCTGCGAAGAACACTTCAGGGGTCACTGTCGCTTGGCCGTTCCCAGTCGCTAACGCAGACGCCAAATATAAGGCAGAATTCGACAAGAAGTTTGTAGCTCTAGACAGACTTCCTCCCACTCGATGCAGGTCTATTTCTAGAAGCTGTATCACATCTCCGTGTCCACCCACTATTCACACCTTCCCCTCCTCTGGCGCACAAAATGCTCTGAATTCCTCCCATGCCCTCTCCAAATTATCATTCACAATAATCTTATCATGCATCCCCTCCGTCTTCGAGAACTCGATCTCCTTCTCCGCCTGCTTCAACCTCTCCAAAATACTCTCCTCCTTATCTGTCCCCCTTCCCCTCAACCTCTTCTCCAACACTTCCACACTCGGCGGCTGCAGAAACAAATACCTCGCATTCAAATCCGTCTGCTTGACCTGCTTGACGCCCTCCATCTCGATATCCAATATACACGTCTTGCCCTGATCCGCAACGTTCTTGACAGCTTGGATAGAAGTGCCGTAGTTGTTGGAGCCGAATCGCGCGTGTTCGATAAAGGCGTTGTCGGAGATGAGTTTTTGAAATTCGGGTTTGGAGACGTAGTAGTAGTGGACGCCTTCTTGTTCGCCGTCTCGTGGGAAGCGGGTGGTGTGAGAGACAGAGAAGCCGAAGCGGCCTGGGTAGGCGTCGAAGAGGCGTTTAAGGAGCGTGGATTTGCCTGCGCCTGAGGGACCGGAGACGACGATTGGTCGTGGTTTTTCAGGTGAGGTTGGAGCCATTTCACTTGTGGGAGCTGTGACGAATGCGCGAGTGACTCGGCTCAGTGGTAAGAAGATTGCGCGGCTCCTGGAAGTGAGTGCGAGACTGTGTGGGTAGAGTTTTGAGCAATGGGTCCACTGGTGTCAATAGGCCGTGAGATGCATCTACGCCATGATGACTAGTCAATGGTAAAGTTGTACTTTACTTTGACGATAGACATCGACAGGTCTGCAGGATCTGGGCGGGGTGCCAACACTGCATCGGGCATTATATACAGCGCAGCGAACGCTGATGTCACACGTATACGGTCAATGCGATCGTGAAACGTTTCTTAGTTATCTGATGAGTCGAATGACACGATTGACGGTTCTATCCAGCGCTTTCGCTACAGACGAGGGACTCCAAGCCGTCCTCATCGAGTCGACTCGCCACTCAGATGATTGGTAGGGTGCTTGTTGCTAGGCACCCGCAGGTCGACAGCAAGAGCACCAGGAGAATCCGTTGTCTGTCATTGCCGCGTTGGGAACACCCTCTATATGCTCAAATGACGACACTGTCCGAGCACCTAGCAGCCGAATCGGCACATAGGATACAACCATGTGAGCCGTCAGTAATAGTCATCGTATGTGCCTGTGGCCCTCTGAGTAGCACACCACTCTTCAGACGCCAACTGCTTCTCCTTCCTCCTTGCCAACTTCTCGGGCCCCTTATGCCAATCACAAGCCCAGTCACATTTTGGCAAGGTTTCGTCGCCGAAATATCTCGCCACTCTTTCGTGCCGACACATACTCGCATCTTCGCAATACGCGATCAGTGCCTGCAAGCTCTTGACCCGGTTGACTTGCGCTTCCCTCTGCGCGCCCTGACCCACGCGCTGCGTCTCTCTCCCCATCACGACTGCGGCGCGATCGCGATCCTCGCGGGAGTAATACAGTATACACGCAGATGCCTTGCCATCGCGACCCGCACGTCCAGCTTCTTGGTAGAAGCCCTCGAATGACTTCGGGATTTGCCAATGGACAACGAAACGGACGTTTTCCTTATCGATTCCCATGCCAAAGGCGGTGGTCGCCACGATCACGTCGTAACCCTCTTTGTTGGCAACCCAGCCGGCTAGATGATCCTCTTTCTGCTCGACCGTGAGACCGGCGTGGTATGCCTTAGCGCCGATCCCATCGCTGCGCAGTCTTGCCGCGAGAGCTTCAGTGTCCTTCCTATACAGTGTGTAGATAATTCCAGGCACGTTGCTGATTCGTTCGCCTTTGGCTGCAAGTTCATCCTTGCGCTTCGCATTTACGCTCCGCCGCTGATAGATCCCTCGCATCCATGCAAGGAAGTCATCGTAATGATCCTTATCGTCCGTCTTGAACCGTACTTCATAATGCAGATTTGGCCGGTGAGTCGTCATTGTGAAATGCTTCAGTTGGAGCGGGTCAAGGGACAGTGTTCGCATGATGTCGTCTCGCACGCGCTGAGTGGCAGTAGCGGTGCAACACATCATCGGCACATCAGGAAATTCTTTCTTGAAGAAGTCCAGCTGCTTGAAACTTGGCCTGAAATCGTGGCCCCATTCTGATATGCAGTGGGCCTCATCGATAGCGACTCTTGCCAACTCCCGCTGTTCGTGCACGATTCTCAAGCATTTCCTGAAGTAGTCCATCGCGCATAACTCGGGCGTGACGTACAAAAGCCTGGTTTTGGGATGTCCAGACTTCAGATCGTCAATGATCATGTCTCTGACAGTCTTCGTAGTGGTCGAGTTGATCGTGGCGACCTTGATTCCGGCGTCTCGCATTGCGGCCAGCTGATTGTTCATGAGGGCCAGCAAAGGCGAAATGACAATTGTGATACCATGGTCCACGATGGCAGGTAGTTGGAAGCACAAACTCTTACCGAAAGAGGTGGCGGCTTGCAAGAAGACATCACGGCCTTCAAGGGAGGCGGTGACGATGTCTCGCTGTACAGGGCTGCCGTGAAGTCAGCACTGGGCAAGTGTTTGGTAGTGTTGTGTCAGGAGCAGACCGGAAGGATTCCTTCTTGAAAACCTTGCGAAGCGTGAAGTCAATGTCGACGGTTTGGTCGAGCTTTCGCTTGAATCCTGGCATTGCCGCGAGGCATGGTCAGTCTCCTCACAGATGGTCTCCTGCTCCAGAGGATCATGAGTGAAAGGTGCAGTGAGGAAGGTCGAGTTTCAGTCAAGCGCGACGCAACCAACTAGCACGAAATTGACACCGAGTTACGTGCGACATGATCTTCTGTCGGTGCATATTGCTATGACGAGACGTATATACAATCTTGCTCGATTAAATCTTGCACAATACGCTCCACATGACTTTTAACTTCTGGATCTGCATCGTTCCACCTATCTTGTATTTCTTCCCACACTTCTACCATCCGTTTCCGACCAGCGCATTTGTAGAAGGCCCGCACGACAGCATGCGCGGCGCCACGCGTGATATACGGCGCTCTCTCTGTCTCTGCCATCTCTGCCGCGAATTCATCATCATCACCATTTCCAAAATGCGGCTTATCACGCTCTGAAGCCGCAATGAACCTTGCCCACATCTCCTCCAGGCGCGAGCGTGACCAAGCAGTGTAGCTGTAGCCACCGTGTTCGTGAAAGCCACGAAAGACATGGACGTAGACGCTTCCATGGATATTGAACCTCCTTTCTTCCATCTCGTCCATGAGCTCCCGTATACGGACCAGATCGCCGGAGGTGTAAGCATGATGCTGGATCAGTATCCTATAAGTCCTAGCGTTGGGAGCAATGGGTGTGTTCCTCTGCAGTTCTTCTCGTTTCTCTTCATTCGAATATTGTGCACCAAAGAATGAAGATTCGTGTAGCTTGCGGTCACGGCGCAGGCGTTTGCCCGCACTGTGAAGCAATCGTGAAAGCTGCTTCTGCTCTTGCCATGGTCTGACAGAGTCAAGCCCAAGCTTCTCTTCATGCAGCCGCTTCATCTTGGCGAAGACGTGCTCCGCTGCCGCTGGTTCGCCTGCACGGACAAGCGACAGTATGACACAGTTCATGACAGCTGAATCAACTATCTCGCCAGCATTGACCAGATCCCGGAATGCCTGGCGTACAGCGTCTCCATCGCCGCGCATGCCTGCGTAGTAAATCACGCTCACGCGGAAATACCTATTCAAAGGCATGTTGCGCTCGTTCAGCTCATTATGAATCGTGTCAGCCAGAGCAAATCGGCCAGCTTTCACTGCTACATCAAACAAGATGTTGAAGGTCACGTTGTCAGCCTGGACACTACTTTGTTCCATGCGCATCCAGAGCTCAACGGCAGCCTTGACCTCCGATGCTGTGACTTGGCGAGCCCACCGCCCAGCAAAAGCGATCGCCGTATTCCACTCAGCAGCTGTCATGGGGATTCCTTCGCTCACACAATCTTCAAGAAGACTCATATACCGCGGTAAGCCACCTTCTGTAGACTTCGACTCAACCCAGCTGAGGTGCTGAAAGGCGCGTCGAATGTCATCGTCAGCAATGTAGCGCAATCGCGGGGCGCGTAGAAGTCTATAAATGTCCCATAATTTTGTAAGGGAGACTCTTCCCTTGTCGCGGGCGAGCAGTCTCTGAAACACCTGTATATAATGCGCATGTTCCATATCTTCGGGCGGCAGGATCTCTCGTGCAGCATGGGGGGGATTGTCTTCTTGCTTTGGAGGATCCACCAAGCGAGGCGCAAGTGGGACATGAGTTTGCTGAGGATTTGGCTCCCACAGATCACTCGGCGAGTCGCCATATGTGTTGACAAGGTCTTTGTACTCCTCCTTGCTGATCCTTGGCGACTCTGCGAGGGCAGGTACTTCAGCTGCTTGTCGTCGCTTTGGAACCGTGGTCATGTGGCGCCGTTCCTCCCAGGCATGGCTACCGTTGTAAGGTCGCCTGCACGTGCCTTTTTGCTGCAGAACCATTAGGCCCAACGACCTGACTGTCTGATGATGTCGACATGATCCTTCCGCGACCAGACACTCGATGAAGACATCCTCGATGGTGCGGTTTTCCTCAATCTTCGCACTTTTGGCCAACTGCCGTCTCTTCTCATCACTGACGCCCAACTTGAGCTTTCCACCGTCTTTACTTCGCGCTTTGCTTAGCTGGTACAGGTCGTAGGTCATCGCTCCGCACAGGGCGATCTTGGAGGCGAGTCGCGCAGCCCATAGTCGGAGAAAGCTGTTGGGAAGGGACATGAAGCGTTTCGCATATCGTTGTCGGCTCCATCAGGCCATCAATGCCATTTCATCCACATTCAAGTCCAAGATCGAGAGGGTGGTGGGCTTTATTGTAGCTGTGTTGATGCGGCTTCGTCTTCAGTATTTTGGCCCCCACTGCCGAACTCCGTCGTGGTAGGTCTTCAGCCGACAACATCTTCATGAACTTGCCGGAATAACCTACCGAATCTTATTCTCAACGATCACCAAGCCGCTGGATCGTGCTGATCATGGGTCGCTACAATTTGGCACCTCAGAGAGTTTACAGACATGCAACGCAACTTATCCAAGCAAAACGAATACAGTCCCCTCCACCATGGTACAATGTCATAGCGATAAATCCACCATCAGAGCGCCTCACGCGGCCGCCTCTGCAGAGATCACAAAAGCCGGGCAAGAAAGCTTCAAGATTGTTCAAGCCCATCAAACTACAGTATGACGAGGATTCTTTGCGGTGGGAGTACTTCAACGATCACCCTTGGGAGTTGGCGAGACCTAGGGTGTTGCTGGAGAGTGATGGAAGAGATCACGAGAAGTGGGATTGGTCGGTGCCTCTAGATCATGCTTTGAACAGGCCGACGGCGGGTACCGTGGACGACGAAGGAGTCAGGATCGACGACGTGTGGGATCAGCAATATGATTCGCAATGTGCTAGACCCATCAACGGCGAAGCGTGTGTACTTCATAGTGTCGAGAGAGTCAGCGAATACTGACAAAGATATAGCGTGGTACAACGACAAGCCTACCTCCTCTCTGTGGGCCACAGCATCGAAGCCTCCTATGATATGGCGCGGAAAGAGTTCTACCGGTACCGCCACGCGCGAGAGGTCGAAACCAGAGTCGCGCGAGAAGAGGCTCTCCTCACAGGCGCATTCTTTGGACCCGGGCCAAACGAGGTGGGCATGCAGCTGGAGGACAAGCAATACGAATCTTGGAAGGCGTGGGCAGAGAAGGAGATAGCAGCGCTCAAACACCTGCACGGGTCCAATTACACAGGTATGGAGATGGAGGAGCCGACGCCGCAAATGCCCGAGGCACAGCAAGTGGATCTGCAGGAGGTCTCCCAGAGTGTACCGGCGAATCGGAGAGGACAGGAGGCACTAGGAGGGGCGGCGATACATCCATGAGGCCCGTAAATAGATGTATAACGGAGTTGCGCAGCCCTCCACGCAAACAGGAGATCTGTCAGCCTGGGGAGTCTGCTAGAATTTTGCAAGAGGATTCTCCGTAAGATGGTCGTCTCGCGAAGGTTCGAATGTCGAGCCTGTTTCCTGGCCAACGAACCCGCGCCTTCCCCTTTCGATAGCTGCGTTTACACCTTCGCTCCGGCTTCGTATCAACTTGCTTTGACGCCACACCCACTTCGCCAATCCGAAGAAACGTTTACTACACCATCAAAACGGCAGACATGGCAGACAGCGTAAGGACGCCATGTTTGCTTCTGGACAAATTACCACCTGAGCTACGCAACCGTATCTATCGTCTCGTGCTCTGCACACCATCCAGCATCATCGTGACAGAAAATGGCCACGAGCGTCCTGGCCTTGTGTCCACCTGCAAACAGATCAGGTCTGAATCGCTTGCAATCTTCTACGCGGAGAACACCTTCTTCTTCGACACTGCCGAATACGACAGCAGCTGCACAGTGCTGTTCGCTGCAAATGCACCAAACATCAGATTGGGCGGTAAGGACATCGATGAGTAGCAGGTCTCTGGAACCATTGACTGACCTCTGACCCACCACTTTGCAGACGTGAAGCTGCCTGTATTCGAATGGCTTCTCCCAAACTGGGCAAACCTTCTTGAGTGGCTTGAGGCATGTTATCGCAACGAGTCGTTCATAATGCCTCAACAGCCTGCATCCATTGTCAAGGAGTCAATCTTTGCAGCGCAAGCTGATCATTTGGCGGTAAGTGCGATTTTCACTACAGTGCATGCTCTGAAACACTTGCCGTGGGAGGAGGTTGAGCGCTTGATCGACATGCAAAGGTATGTGTTGATAGCGTTGGATTGGCGCTGGGGACTGGACTAGTAAATGGCGCGAGCGAGGGTAACTGCGGAGAGCGTGTGCTGAGGAGTGGGAGGGGATGACCATGATTTTGGGAAGCGTGTGCCGCTACAGATTGTCGTCGAGGTTGATGTGCCGAGCGCGAGTGGACAAGTACCTACGGATCGTGCTGTTGGCATCCTCGGCGTGCCGACCACGGTATCGCGCGTCTGCTGAAAGGTAAATTTCGCTCCTCACGCATCTGCTAGCTTGTCATTCCGCGTCGGCTTTTCTCGTCACGCCGAAACCATTCCAGTCCTTCCTCACTGAGAGACAATCAAAACCATTGCAAACATGGCAGACGGCACAGAGATCCCGACATGCCACTCTCTGGAACTACCACCAGAGCTCCGCAATGCCATCTACGAAATGGTCATCTGCCAAGGAAAAGAAGGAAAAACGCTTGTCGAGGTTACTGGATATGCATGACCAGCACTCGTCAACACATACCGCCAAATCCGCAGTGAGACATTGGTAATGTTCTACAGTCAGCACAAAACCCAGGCCATTTCACACGATTACGACGCCACCGTGGACTTCGATTCTTTACGAACACGCCGCCGGAGCTCAAGAAGCAGCCTCTGAACAAGCAGCCACGAGCAATAAGAGCGTGCAGGAGGCACCACAATCCCAACTGGGACACCTTGATGCAGCGCTGAGGTGGACACACACGGGAGCAAGCGGCATGGATTTCAGGATCCTGTGGAGTCCGTGAAGAGGAAGGAAGAGCTTACAACGGTCGACCAAATCGTGGTGAGCGGCATGTTCATGACTGCCTACGAGCTGGAGAAATTGCCCTGAGCCAAGATTGAGAAGATTCTCATAGGCCAGAGGCCAGCGCCAGTATCTCTAAGTGCTCGTTGGGCCGCGGAGGCAACAATGGTTTCAGAAAATGCTGACTTCTAGCGGGAGCGAAAGATTGAAGGCTGAGGTCGAGGCAGAAAGGACGGGCGTGTTGTGGTAGAAAGAGGCACATCCGGGCCAGCAAGCGGATTCGCGATATACGATGCTCACGACTTACGTTGATGCTCAATCAATGAGTTCGAGTGTCAGGAGTTGCACCTTCCTTACGTGCCCCAGTACCCGTATCTATGGCCGACGGGACCGAGAGCGCAGATTGGACAGGGATAATCGCTGGGCCGTGAGAAAGCAGATCGTGACCAGACCGTTCACCTGCATGCCAGCCGGCTGCAGCGAATTTGAAACCTGCATCAAGCCCTAATCATGAGCAAGCCTCTATATAGCGACAGTATTGTCATCGTTTGAGCAGTCAAGACAACCAAGGGCCTGCCTGAATTGCCAGCCGCGGGCTCGCGCTTGCCCCTTCGAAACGGCGGCTCAAATATGTGGTATCAAGTGAAGTTACGAAAAAAACCCCCCCAAAAGCTCCGGCTGCCAGGGTTAAATCCAATTTCTGGCAGCCAAATCCTCCTCATCGTCCTTCAAAATTACTCAAATAATCACCAGATCGATTGCCGTTATACGGCTGAACGCCAAAACCAGGGACTCTTCCAGCTTGTGAAGGCCCCATGTTCATTTGCATGTTGTTCATCCCATTGATGTTGTTCATGTTACTCATCGGACTCGCGCCGGAATATGCACTTCTCATCTCGTTGTCACTCATTTCGTCGTAATACTCGCCACCGCTACTCGCGTCGAACGAGCTTCGCCCTGAAATATCGCCTTCCTCCGGTGGCGGTCCTTGCGGAATACTATTCCAATCAATACCCGCCAATGCTGGATATTGCTGAAGCAATGCCGCCGGCAGGAACGAGCCCATCATGTCCATTTGCGGCTGTTGTAGCATCGGTTGCGGCGACACTAACCCGGCGGCGAGTTGAGCTTGTTGCTGCTCTGTCATTAACGCTTTCTGTCTCTCCGCCGCTTCCTCGTCCAGCAAGGGCTTGATACAAACGCGACCTGCCTCGGAGCGGAAATGTCGTCCCAGCGCATCCGCACGCGCAAAGCGGCGGCCACAGCCCCACTGTGAGCCACTTTGCAGGTTGCCGCGACAGACGAACTTCTTTTCGCCAGAGTGCAGCCCTTCGTGGCGTTTGCGATCATGTTGTCGTGCAAACGCTTTCCCGCAAACTGTGCACACGAAGGGCCGCTCGTCAGTGTGTGTTCTTAAATGAGAGCGCAAGTTGTAGGCTCTTGTGAATCGCTTCGGACAGAGATTGCACTCGAACGTTGCCGGGTGTTTCTGTACGCGCTTGTTGTCAGGTCCATTCGATGGCGTGCGGCCGGGATCGGCAAGATCCAGGATATAATCGCGTTGGTCAGAGGCATTGCTAGAACTTCTGGCGCGCGTACCTAGCGACCCGTTCCTCCCACGAGATGGCGATGAGGTGCCTGAAGGTGGTTTGTTGTTGTCAAATGGATTCAGTGTATCGCTCGCATTCGAAGTCTGCGGCTGCAGGGATGGTGACCGCCCACGACCGCCGACTGCTGGAGAAGCCGGTCGCGATCCAGCATACGAATCGGACTTGGCGCGCATCCTGTTTCGACTTGCGGCTCTGCTAGGAGGGCTCAGCGCATCGACATTGTCGCCCGGCCTCACGGGTTCCACGGGATTGTGACCAGCAGGGGCAAAGTCAATGCTGATCTCCGGCGGACTCATTTGATCTGCCGCGCCGAACTCGACTGGGCTGGTTTGGTTGTTGAGCAAAGGAAATGCCTCCTGTCCCGTTCCGGAAAAAATGTCTCCACCGCCATTCTGGTGAGCGAATTGGCCATTCATGCTCACGTTCAGACCATAGTTGTTCTCCGCAGTAAACCGTGGCAAGTCCTGCTGCGCAATCAACCGCGGCGACGGCTGTGGACTCTGGCCGGGGCTGATATAGTTCTGCACTTGCGGCACGTAATTCTCGTTCAAGTTGAAATTTTGAAGGTCCACGTTGCCACCAAATGTCGGATCCTGTGTCGAATTCAACATTGGCGATGAGTGTTCGAAGCTGTCCAGCTTTCGAGTGTATGGCGAGTTCTGATTTGAGTGTGATGAAATGTCAGAGAAGTTGTCTGATGGTGAGCGTCTGTGCCCTCGATATCCGCCCATACCCGCCCACTCATTGCCTTGAGGAAACATTGCGCTCGACGGGTCAAGTGACTCTGAAGTCCCACGTGGTCTGCTAAAGTTGCCAAAGCCAGCTTGCTGGAAGTTTGGTGATGCGTTCGGGCTTGGACTGCCAGATTGCCGTGGTGCCATCTCGGGTAGGAGGTGTGGTGGGGTTGACGAATGCGATTGCATTGCTGCCATCGGATCTAAAGTGCCTTCGATGCTTTGCTGCGTTGGGAACAGATCGACTGAGGTTGGGTCGAAATCTAAGAGTGATGGGTCCAGAGATCCGTTTTGATCGAAGTCATTCTGGTTGACGTCAAACGAGGGAAAGGCGCTCGGCTCGTGTGAAGGTGAGTTGCTCTGACTCAGTGAGCCAGGCGAGAGATGATTGCTGCCTGGCGTGCCTGCCCCAAATCCGCCTTGTGCGTGCGCTCCGGCCGACTGGAGAAAAGTATGGTTGGTAATATCCGAGCTTTGCGACGACAGATTTGGTTGTAGTAGTGTCTGCTCTTGCTGTCCGTAGCTTGGCCTCAGCGACCAATTTACTTGCTGTGAAAGATCTTGTGTAAGGCTGTTCTCCAGATTGCCTGCCAGTGCTCGCGCATTCAGGCCGCTGAAGTGGTCGGTCGGTAATGTGGCATCGTGTCCAGCAAATGAAGGATTGAAGGCCTGGTTCAACGAGGCTGAGTGGGTGGGTTTTGTAGGATTGCTGTCGCTGGATAGTCCCGACGCAGATGGCGAGGGGCCTCGTCCCTGGTCATCCATGGTGCTGGCTACTTCGCTCGCTGCGCTGACGAGGCTGCTGGTAGCTAATCCCGGCGCAGTCATGGTGCAATCAGGCGAAAGCTAGAGGGCAGCCTACGGTCGGCGCCTGGCGGAATGCTTGCCGCCGTATTCTGCTACGATGGCACAATGGCCAAGTTGGGAAGGCGCTTTGGAAGGGATGTAGGGCGAAGCAGGAGAAGCAGAGGCAGTGCTCAGCCGCGAACACGACCGGAGTGAAGATCGCTTCCCATGTGCAGTGACAGTGGTATGCCAGCTAACAAGCCTGTATAGCAGGTTGATAATCGGCATATTCCATGGAGTCAATGTCGTATTTGACTTACCCATACAAGATCACCCAGGACGCATGAAACCAACAGGGTCAGGCTAAATGCTCACGCACAGACGGAGATTGTTGGAAGGCGGGCTGACCATTGACATTGATCACAGCCGCACAGCGCGATTCGAATGCGTGAAATCGGCGCCAAAACAGCGATATCTAAGTGGGATGCTAATTATCGGCCTCTTGAACGATCTTCACTTCCACCCATATGTAATCCTCTGCGATACATGTACCACGAAGAGACGTCAGCAGTACGTCGAAGCACTCTACCCGGCCATTTCAAGCCATGGACATGTGTCTTCGAAGCCAATAACTGCCCCCAGCCTCAAAAGCCACGGAAAGCAAGCAACTGGAACATTGCACAGCCTCAGTGAAGCTTCGAAGGATTCGGGCACTCGTCTAGAAGGTCACAATGAAGCCCGGTATTCTTAGCAGGTGGCAGTGCTGCTGAAAGGTACTAGGAACCAGATCGTGCCTCGCGAGCATATGGCGAGGAACCATGTTGCATGGGCTAGAGAACGAGATGTGGAGACGTGTCTCCGTTCCGCAGCTCCCGGCTGAGACTCCCTGAGAGCATCTGCCAGAGGTTGCCAGGCTGCTCGAGGGAAGGGTCAAGTCGAGCTCACCTCCACGCTGCCAGCTCCCAAGTTCATCCAGTCGCATACTCGGCCGACGCCTCAGTCGCCGAGCAGCATGCACGATGGCTCAGACATTTGGATACCTCGTCAGTCTTGTTGAGCTTAAAGGCTCCATATCGATGCTCCTCAATCCTTAATGATCAATACAATCGATGCCATCCCACACTTCTGTAGAGAAATGTTTCTGGGATCGCTCTCTTCGAGAGGCACTCTGTCAACTGTTGATGTAGATAACGTGGTGGGGTTGATATGTGTACATCTATATAGAACTACACCCCGCGGTCGGAAGAATGACATCGTGCTGAACTAGGTAGAAAGTGCAAACACATCATGACGTCTCTCACGCTGACGGAACAAAGCTGGGCATCTCTGACCATGCAGTCCAATATACTAGGCCTGCCCTTTAGACGGACTCATAGCTTGCTTCTGTCGAGCGCGATCCAGTCCTACATCTCCACGAAATACGATCAACACCCGGATCAGTTCGCGAACGACCTTCGAATCATCGATGAACTGCGCAGAGATGCTGTCAACTCACTGGAGCCGCATTCAAGCGGCATCAGGAGGATCCAACAATATTCAGCACAGCTAGTATGGATGTCTGGCAAATTCCCTTTGGACATCGGTGCAGACTTTACCTGGCTGCCGTCGCTAGGCTATCAGACATCACGGCCACAAACGGAGAACAACATTCGCTTCGAATTGGCCAATGTCTTGTTTAACTTGGCGGCTATGTACTCTCAGCTTGCGCTATCCTCAAATCGAGCCACGGCAGATGGCCTGAAGAGTGCAGCCAATAATTTCTGCTTCGCTGCTGGTGTCATCAGCCATCTCAAGACGATCGTCATACCGGACTTGAAGGCCTCGCCGCCGGATGACATGGACGCACTCACTCTACAGTCGCTGGAAACCCTGATGTTGGCACAAGGTCAAGAGTGCTACTGGCAGAAGGCTGTCAAGGATGGGCTGAAGGATGCCAGTATTGCCAAGCTGGCTGCAAGGGTTAGCGATCTGTACAACGAGGCAGGCGATTGGGCATTGAAGAGCGAGGTCATACGCAGCGAGTGGATACATCACCTAAATGCAAAACATCATCACTTCGCTGCTGCTGCACAGTACAGAGCTGCGTGCGATTGTCTGGAGAAGAGGAGATATGGCGAGGAGGTTGCGCGATTACGCGATGCTCTGAATTGCGCAAACGAGGCCTTGAAGGAGAGTAGGTGGTTGAGTCGAGCTGTTCTCGGCGATCTAAATGGGCTGAAGACCAGACTGTCGGAAGACTTGAAGCGAGCAGAAAAGGACAATGATACCATATACTTAATACCAGAGACGCCCAAGTCAGAGCTCAAAGTGTTGGATCGAGCGAACATGGTTTCATCGAAAGTGCCTAGAGAAGTCACGAACTCGCAGGAATTGCTCGGAGATCGCGGCGAGCTTGGGAAGCCGCTGTTCGCGAAGCTGGTTCCATACAGCGTGCACGTGGCAGCTTCTGTCTACGCGGATCGAAGAGACAGGCTCGTGAAGAACACGATAACAGAGGAGTTGGATGCACTGACCCTGCGAATACACGAGCTCCTAGGGAGCTTGAATCTCCCAGGCTCACTGCAGGCTCTGGAGAAGCCCCTGGGTCTGCCACCGGGACTCGCAAGCCACGCTGACGAAGTGCGGCAGGCTGGCGGTATACAGCAATTGCACAGCACCATCGCAGACACCGAGAAGCTGAAGGCGAACAATCGAGCAATGTACCAGGAAGGAGTTGATCTCTTGCGTGCTGAAGCCAGTGAGGATGAGTCTGCCCGCCGGAGGTATGGGACGGAACGATGGTCGCGACCGCCTGCAAGTGAAGCACAGCCACAACTGTATCAGAAAGTGACGGATATCGATGGCTACCTGAGACAAGCGGACAGCAGCGACAAGGTTGTGCAGAGTAAGCTGCAAGAGACCGAGAGCTTGATACGCTTACTATGCGGCACCGATCGAGATATAGAAGATTTTGTCCCATCAAGCCGGCGAGCGACGATGACTGCAAAGGTGGAGCGAGAGGCGAATGCACTGAGAGCGCATCTAAATGAGCTGACGAGGCTAGAAAGCCGAAGGAAGAGGAAGGTTGAGGCGTTGAGGATGAAGGCGAGAGAGGACGACGTCAATCCAGATCTTTTGCGGGAAGCGGCAAGACTGGAACGTGAAAATCCGATGCAGCCGGTCACTGCTTCGCAATTTGACCACATGTTCGACGGTCGGCTGAGGAAGTACGATGGTGATCGTGCCGAGGTCAAGACAGAAGAAGCAGAGCAAGGGAGGCTGCTGCAACGTGTTCAGGAAGCAAATACTCAGTTTCAAAATGCTAAGCGCGGCGACACTTCTTCAACCGAGCGCGAGCAAGCATTGCAGAAGCTTGAGAACGCCTACACCCAGTACAAGCAGATCATGAAGGAGATAAACGCGGGCCGCAAGTTCTATAACGACTTGGCGGGCATCGTGCAAGGTTTTCGCGACGACTGTCGGAATTTCGTCTACGGTCGGCGAATGGACGCTCAATCATTGGAGCACGACTTGAGCACCGCCATGGCAGGTATGAGGATCCAGGAACGTACAAAGGAGAACCTTGCCAGTCAGCGGCAGGCGCAGCAACATGCTCCTGTTGCGCGGATGTCTATGGCCGGTGGGCAGCGGGAGGAAGCGTTACCGGCTCCCACTCCGCAGAGGGTGAATGCGCAGCCGCCTGCTGTCATGAATGTGCAGAGTCCGGCCCCGGCATTGCCAGTCAATACGACGTGGCAGGAGGGAATGCCGATCGTGTTTGGAAACGGCGCTGGCGGGCAGCAAAGCCAGCAAGGTGCGCCTAAGACTAATGGGACGTGGGATCCAAGTAAGGGCGTCAAGTTTGTGCCAAAAGATTGGTTGTGAAGTTCAGGTACGACTTGTTCAGTACAAGCGAGCTTTGATATTGCAGCGTTCCGGCAAAGCACAATTGCCTAGGTCCAGTCCAGCGATCCTCAAGATATACTTAGGCGCCGATTGCAGATTGGGACTCGAAGCATCAGTCGTCGACACGACTCAACCCATAGTGAGGACCACTAAGATGCACCCGCGTTCCTCCATCCGATGCCTCAAATCATTCACTGCCTCAATCACGCGAAATTTTCCTTCGACTTATACCAGCACCATTCATAAAACTGATCCCGATCTCACCTCCCACACGCCGCCTTCTTATACAAATGATCCAATCGACATTGTCTATTGAATCCTCCCAGCTATGACATTGACGATGATTGTCCTTATACTCCACATCCTTGCCGTTATCATATAATACATAGGCTTTCTTCCTGATCTCGTCGTCCTGCAGACCATTTCTCTCGTCATGGCAGTGGCAGACTTCAAACATGTCACATGCCTGGGCGTTGTGGAAGAGGGCTAAAAAAATGTGACGTGCATTCTACTTAGCCCAGAGAGGCTGAACAGATAACGGGTCCTATCACTGGTGTCTAGAGGGTGTTTCTGGGTGAGAGGATAGGTCGAAGTCTGTTCGCGATAACGGCACGCTTCACCAGCTAACTTTCTACTTTACATCTTTCATCGTGAGACACGTGGCCTGCAGTGAAAATTCGGTATGGTCATTTTATGCCAAATCTTCTGGCTCGTCCACGATAGCCGGTTCCTCGGATCGGTTGAATATCTCACTTCGCTACCAAAGCAGCCCTCTTGCCTGTCGATACGGCCGTATACACGGGTTTGGCGCACCCTTCGGCCACAGAGGATTTGTGTGCAAGACTGCGACCACTTAGACGCTACTCCAGCCCCGAAAACGGCGACTAACGAATCTACGGAATGCAGTGAGTAAAAATTCCTTTTGCTGTTCTCGCACAATGTGCATCGTCACAGTGACGAGAGCCTTCATGCGTTGGAGGAGATGTATTCGCCTGATCTTGAAATGTTAGCCGCTGGGTGCTGACTAGTCCATCGTGAATTGAAGCGGATGCAAGCCGGCGTGAGAATATGAAGAAAGAGGAGAAGTCTATGCGTGGAGAGGCTGGCGGCCGAAGGCCATATAATCAGCCTCGAAGTTCGCCAGCCTCTCCCTCTTGTCAAGCATCGTGCCTCCCTGGCTGACTAGCCACTCAAGCTGCCCGCTGTCGGGCCCTTCAATGCTCCACCAACGCCACGCTGAAAGTCATGAAGTGATCTGCCCTCACGCTCGTCATTCCGGAGCCAAGCCTTGCTGTCGTAGGTTGAGCCTTCGTATGCATCATTTATGCAAAGTCCTCAGCCCGTCTCCTGTAGCTCCCACGGCCCTTGATACGTCCATCAAACAAGTCCGTCCTTTCGCCGCTGGACTTCAGTGGGAATAACTCCTTGGCCAAAGAACTCTGGCCGTTGCTGGCCCCTTTGATGCTGAAATCACCGCCACCCGCGCCCTTGAAACTGTACCCACAGTCGCCATTTGCTGGAGTTTGGACATCGTGCCCGAGACGCCCGTAAGTGCTCTCTGATCTTGGTCCACGTGTGATACGAGACATTAAATCACGCGGCTTTTCAGTCGACTTGCTCGCGCCGCGTGGTCCAGTCGATGCTGTAAAGCCGTAGCTTGCTTGCTGACCGTCGTTCAAGCTATACCTACTCATGCGCTGCTCAACCTTTGGATATTCGTGGTCGTAATCGTGTGCGTCTTGGCGCCTGTGGTTTGGGAAGAGCTCTTTCGGGCCTTGCGCTGTGACGTGGTTCGGGAACAGGTCGCCGTCGCGTGAAGTATTGAACGAGGATGTAGCCTTGTCTGGAAACAAATCCTTACGGAACTTATCGGCTGCGCTTATGTTGTCGCGATTGTCCCTGCCCATCGCACGCAAACGGGGCGGCGTCTGAGAGCGCGGGCGTGCGGTAGGCCGACGAGGTCCATCGTCGCGGAAGCCGAAACGACCATCACCGTCGCGGAGAGGCGAGGCACTCCTGTTGCGCAGTCTGCCGTTGTTTTGAGAGCTCACGAAATTATCCTGGAACCTCAGCTTCTTTCTGCCGATTGCACTGCCCTCCGATGACCGGCTCTGCCTCCGCTCAGCAACAGCAGCCTTTGAGGCTGAATCGTCATCGTACAGATCAACATCGAAAGGTACGTCCTGTGATCCACGCCGCTGGTACAACTCGTCGCCGATATCCCGTCTTGGTCTGATGCGATATTCGTAGTCTCTGCTTCTATAGTCGTCGTACCGCCTCTTTCTCGGCCTCGACTCTGGATCGAACTCTGGGTTCCGCAAGTAGAACTCGCTGTAGATACGCGCATTTTTTACCTTGACGTCGCCAATCACCGCTTGCCGTATCGAAATGCCCACGTCCGGCCTCGCACTGAATCTCTTCGCCGGCCTGATCTCGAGTGCATCTGTCACCTCTTCAGCTGAGAAGGCCTGCAGAGCCTCCGCTGCCGCAGCCTGAGACTTGTAGACGAGGTTGAAGGAAGTGTCGTCGACCCACTGCACGTGATCAAACTGGTCGGTCGGGTAATGCTCGTTTGCGTACGCTTTGGTGTCGGACGGCTTGAAGTCGCTCACTGCCACTCGCACATGCACCTTCGCAACTGGCGCTTGAGGATCGACCTCGCCTTCCTCTGCCTCCCCGTCTATGCCGTTCATGGGCTCGCCATCTGCCGCGTAGCTGCTCGGTTGCTGCCATCACGAGTCAGCCGAAGTCTGCAAGTGTGATGTATCAGTACAAACCGTGTTCAGGGCTGCCGCCTCAGCATGGAGACGGGCGATCTCTGGATCTTCGATGTCCAGGTCAATCTCCATGTCAACGTCCATGTTCGCCATCGGGGGTAGTTGCGACGGTGGTCCTGCCACGTCCTTAGGATAGTCTATGGGCACCACGTTGTTAGCTGCATCCATTCACCGGCGCTGGCCAGCTAGAGCAAAGTAGCGTGTGAGCAACAGTGGCAGCAGGATGGCGGCGGTGAAGGTGACGATTGTGGTTATTATTGTCAGTAGAGAGTTGGAGTCCATTGGAGACAACGATCCACGTGCATAATCTGTGGTACCAGGATCACATGCGGCTGGAACTTCGAGCTTGTGCTGGTGACGCACTAAAGGCGGGTAGCCCCGCTCTCCCGAACGAGGAAGCCACGACTGTCCACGTGAGGCAATGCCCTCGAAGATGGTAGTGCATATGAGATAGGTATTCTCCTGAAATGCACATAGTATGCTCTACACCCACATGAGAGCGGTGAACAATAATATAGAATGTGATTGGATTGCCGACTTGAAACTGCTTGGCACTCCATCAACAGTGCAGCTGAGACCATCGTTCTTTCCTCTCGATCACGCACCGCCATGGCCAAGAATGTCAGACATCACCAAAGTCAAACACATGCCTCCATTGTCTAGTACTTTCTTCACCCCTTTCTATCACCACATGCGACCATGGCGGACGCTGGTGTCAGACGCACTGGCAGGTTACGCAAGCAGGTGAAGACGTTGGCAGATGAACAGGCAGAAAAGAATCAAGCAGCCGCTGCCAATCGTCCTCCCAGTTGTAAGCGCAAGGAATATACCACAATGAACTTCGTCCGGATGGTGCCACCACAGCACATCTACCAAAGTCCAAGAAGGCAAAGTCTGCCAAGAACACCGCCGCAGGGAAGCGAGAAGATGTCTCCGAGTCTGAGTCTCCAAAATCCAGGGCATCGGCAAGACCCGGCAAGAAGATCACACAGGAAGACTCAGACTAAGAGGACGACTCTCTTTCCAACGCCTCCTCATCGAATCCGGCTCCCACATCCAGCCCCAAGGCCCAGGTCGAGCCCATCATCCTCGTAGCAGTCAAGGTCCCTCGCCATACTTTGACGGGCAAACCACGCAAGATACCTCACGGCAACCTCTATCTCCGCAACGGCGACGTCGTGCCACGTATGCTTGATTTCGATACCGAGAACGCCAAGCGCCCAGCCATGCGTCCGTACAGCGGCAAGCCAAGAAAAACGCCAGGAAGTAACATCTGGGAAGTGCCGGCTGCCCAGAAAAAGCCAACACAATGGCAGAGGGAGTTCAAGGAGAACAGCAGAATGGCTATCGAAGCTGATCTGCCCGACGGGCTGTGAAGCCGGGAATAGTCAACGCCGCCGCCGCCGACTGCTGGACACATCAAGCAAGAGTACATTGATTTAAGCCGTTCCAATTTGTCCAGAGGCTGACTTGTTGCAGCGAGCTTCAGGAATGCATTGACGCTGCTAGAAGCGTTGTCAGCTCCGACGCTGCCATTGCTGCCGCTGCGGATCCAGTAGCCTCCATCTTTGGCGGCTCGATGTAATGGCTACGACGATTTGGCCTGGCTGCTCGTGAGAGTTATCATCGCCGGCTACCGGCATGAGCAGGACCTGATGTGAGGGAGGATGCCTTGAGGGTAGATACCCCTTGTCGGACCAAGCGATGCTCCACAACGCCCGTGGACATTTGCCCTCCCCGAATTCGCATTTTCGAAGCCTGCTCTCACAATGACACGCGAGCACAGATAAATGAATTCCAATCGCTCAGTCCGTCAAACGTGTGATATATGCTTTTGGTGCTTCTGCATTTACGCCGCCGCTGCAAACTCGTAAGAAAATCTGTTCTCGCCCCCGCGTGACAGGCATGTTCGACTAAAAGCGAAGTAGAACAGAGTAAAGATCCCAATAAGCGCAAGCGAGCCGAGAAACACTTCAGCATTGATAGAGGACTGGGCGTAAGGACCCGCGGTGGGATGTGAGTAGCCTATGCAAGCCATAGAATGTTTACTTGGGCAGTTTCGAATGTTTGAAAGGAATCCGATGGCACTTATGAAGGGCATTTGTCTTCATGCCCGGTGGCTGGGATCTTTTTCAACACGCATGGTGACTTGATTGATACTCATGATACATGCATTGTACAGCGCTGTGCTTTCATGCACATGCAGAAGGCTTTCTGCGCATGTGCGCGCATTTCCTGCACCTGAGGTCCAAAGCCTAACGCAGGCATCACCAACAGCAAGGTGGAAATGATAGGGCTTGAGGTCAGAGCTGAATGGTATGTATTGCGCTGGCTGCCTCTACTGATCCATATATCTAGTATCGCTCACGGCGGCCTCGTCCGTGAACCGGTCTCCTGGGTCGTTGCAGCGGGCGTGGGACAAAGTTCTGCCACGTGCGTTGAGATTGTGTCCTGGCACTGGCGTGTCCAGAGGCTCAATGTATTTTCAGCTGCCATCGATGTGGGCGTGTGACGAGCATTGATAATGCAAGATGTGAAGCATATCATGCCGGACGGCGTGCATCGCTGCATTGCAGTGCGGAAAATGAAAAGGGCTGTAGCCAGTGCGTCATGTATGGCGTGATATCGTGTAAGTCGTCGGTGAGAATGCGGTGCTGCGCTTACTGATGGTGCTCAGATCTGGGTGTCAAACCGTCATTTGCCTGTGTGTGGTCGTCTGCGAGCAATTGACTTTGATGTTGCTGAGCAAGGTCTCCAATTTGACTCTCGTGGGGGCCCTATGCATACGGAGATCTGCTACGCCCGCCAAATCGAGGCTCGAGAACCGGACTGCTTTGCAGCTCCATCTCGAAGTCCTGGAGGATCGCACAATGATTGCATGAGCATGCATGATGAACGAGGCGGTTATTAGCTCGATTCATCAGCGTGCACAGACCGTCGCCGTTGCTCCCGGTCCCTCCACAAACGCCTGTTCAAGCATTGACTGCCGAATTGGAGCATAGTCTGGCGTGCGCATCCTGCCTGGGTTCATCAACGTGGATGTGGTCGTGGTAGAATCTCCTAGGTTCACGATCGTTGATGTGGCCGCGAAGGAAGCTCCTGCAGTTGGCGAGACCAGAGCTGAGAATGTGGACCTGCGTGCTTGAACCTGCAATCGTTGCGGCTCGTATCCAGCAACCCGACAGCTAGACCGTCTGCGACCAGGCCACCTCACGTTACGGGTAGCTTGGATGGACTTCGGCAGCTCATGGTTTGCGATCTCATCGTACGGTCGTAATCTCCGGTGTAGGCAGTATGCCGCCAACGTAACAAGCAAACAGCCTATTATCACGCCAAAGATTAGGCTGAGGAGTAATCCGTAGTCCCTCAACATCTTGTCTTAGCGATATAGTTCAGAAGAAAGAGTCAAATTGCGCACAGCAGCATCCGTTGCGTGTCTGATATGATTAAAGTAGAAGAGTGGCAAAAGTTTGATGAGAAATCCGTGCTTTTGACTTGCCTGTGTATACTTTATTCGTTCCATGGATGAGGTGGTTTCCTGGAAAGGCAGATCAAATTGCCACAACGATTGCTGCTCGCAGGTGTCGTAGTGCGCTTCACATCGTCTCGCCAGCAATGGAGCTATTACGTATCCGCCCTGTCGTACTTATGCGTCTAGAAACACATAAACGCTGCAGTAGGAGTGAATAGCGTGCGGGAGCGATACGAGCGTGACACTCTGCTGTTGGCGACGGTAGCATGCGGCTGCAATGTCAAACGGCGGATGGGATTGCTGCATTTGTAATAGCATTCAGAGTGAGGCTAGGGTGTTAGAATGTGCGCGGTCCGTGACAGCCACTAGTGTCTCCTGTCGCTCGACCAATGACAACAGCTGCAGTCGACTTCCTCACCACTGCGTGCGCCAACAGAATCAAGCAAGTCAAAGAAGCGACTCGCTTGTTGCTGACTATTTTATACCACACCTCAGCTATCATGTCAGCACCAAAGAAAGGGGGCATGTCCCTCTACGCCAATCTGCTGGGAGGCAAGCAAGACCACCAAGCCGCGATGACCATCTCTGGCGCGCCGGTCAAGTACGACACCAAAAACGCTGAGGAGGAAGCTGCCGCGAGGAAGAAAGATGGTACCGTAATGTAACTCGAAATGTGCGGAAGGCGGTCAAGCTCACTTGTATTCCGCGTCTTCAGCCAGCCTACAGTTCCAACCCATTCGGCGTCCACAAGTGCAAGCCAAGCTCAACAGGCCGAAGCAGTCACAGTCGTCATCCTCGGCGCATAAGTTCAGCTCTAGCACTGTCACCAGTGCAAGTGCACCTTCGGCTGAGTCTCCAGAAAAGGAAGGCACGAATGCCAGCAGTACACCCCTGCCGCAACAGCAGCCCGCAGTAGCGAAGACCAACTTCGACGACTGGGTGGGTGACGGCGATGAAGAAATCTATTATGACAAGCCCAGGCACGAGCGCGGCGGCCGGAAGAATAAGAAGAAGAAGAACAAGGGCCAAGAGACGAAAGCGTGGGACTGGGACGACATATACGACCCCACTTTGCCCAACAATCACGCCGACTACAAAGGCAGTGCAGAGCAAAGCAACGAGATACGGGATTGGAAGGCCAGGCTCTACTACTACCAATTGAAGGAGACTAGGAAGAATGGGAATAGGGGTACCAGTAGCGACGCGGACACTCGTGCTAAACCTCCGAGTCGTACGTGCACATATCTCGAGTCTGGTGTGGCTATTGACAGTTTTGTAGGCAATTTTGCACCACCCACCAGTCTCAACTTTGCACCACCATCATTCGATGACGCGCCGCGACATGCTCCAGTTGATGATGACGACGATTACTACTCTCCCTCGGTCCGAAGCAGACCCGCGAACACAAGCGACAGTCACGAGCTGCCAGTGTCGTTCGATCCTGCCGCTGCCCCCGACAATGCGACGGGTGCGGCTGCCTTCGCGCGTCGGATGCGCATGAGCGAACAAGTTGCGGCGACACCGTCAGCTCCTACACCGCCTCCGCCAGCGACAGCGAGCGGGGTCTCTCCCTCTGCAGCTGATGCAGCCGACGTGATAGCGAAGAAAGCCGAAGCGCAAGCCAAGATTGCTGCCTTCAAGGCGAAGATCGAAGCTCAACGCCTTGCGAAGGCAGGCAACGGAGCTGCAGCGTCGCCGACAGCACCTGCCCAAGTGTCAAACCTCCCTGCTGTCCCGCAGTCCACCACGCCTCAGTCAGTGCAAACGCGACCGCCTTCTGCAACCCGTGTGCAAGAGTCTGGCGTTTCGGTCTCTCGCGCACCAGTCCGATACCAAATGCCTGCCTCTGATATCCCAGCCGAGACCGACATGCGGGGTACTCATGCTGATGACGCGGTCGAACCTGCGCGCTCTAATAGACCAGGTCAGAAGGGTTTCGCTGAACGTTTGCTGAAGAAGTACGGATGGGAGAAAGGGCAGGGTCTTGGTACGAGTGGTGAGGGTATTACGACTGCTATCGTTGCGAAGGCGGAGAAGAGAAAGAAACTGTCTGATGCGCAAGGTGGCGGCTGGGCTCAGCCCGCAAACAGGGGCAAGATTGTAGGCGGGAAGAAGAGGAAGCTCGATGATGGGCAGGACTCAGAGGCAGATGCGAAGTTTGGGCAGATGAGCGAGGTCGTCAAGCTCGAAGGCATGTGCAAGGGTATGGACCTGGATCATGAGATTGCGGAGAATGATCTGTTCGGTGAGATTGGGAAGGAGATGGAGACGCAGTATGGCAAGGTGGAGAGGCTGTACATATGGAGGAAGGAACAGGGTGGAGGGGATGATGTATTTGTGAAGTTTACCAGTCAGCTGAGTGCGGTGAGGTGCCTGAATGCCGCGGATGGCATGGAGTTCGCTGGCAATGAGGTGAAAGGGCGGTTCTTCGATGCCGCGAAATTTGAGGCGGCCGAGTATGAGTAGCGAGTGAGTAGCAAGACGCCAAACACCTCTCATCCGTCCTGGGCAAGGCCAGGTGCGACTTCGAAATCTTCGGAATTGCTGCTATGTGCCTGCCAGTATCGAGAATGACGGTCAAGTCTACTCGGAAGCCGCTTGGCTCACGTTTGAGGGCAGCAAGGACTATACTTTGAAACCCAACCCTGAGTAGTATCTTCGGAGGTCTTGTGCATGCACTTAGCGGAACACTCACCGACAAGCTGTGGGACATGAGTAACCGCGACTGGTCGCGCCCTAACCCCCCTTGTCTCGATCATGCACGTGACTACCATCGTCTCCCTCACCTCACTAGCCCTCGTCCATCCACACCATAACCAAGCCTGCCTGGCCGCGAATTACAATCAAGCGCAATGCTCAAAATCCTCCCAACCCCACCCCTCCCCCTCAAGCTCGCCGCGAGCGAATGTCCGAGCGGAGCAGAGTATGTCCAAGATCGGCATCATGCGATGAGTTAGAGCTGTGCTGGCACAGAAATCTGGGGATTGCTGTTGTGGAGTGGTTCGTGCAGTGTCATTGTGGAAGGAATGGGCTTAAGGCGATGGGCTGGGAGGGACTTGAATATGATACTTTGCGCTGCGACAACTGTCTCGATGTGGAGATTGATGGGACTACAAAAGTGTTATTATGATTGAGAGGAGCTGTGAGATGGGCGGGACGAAGTAAAGAGCAGAGCGAAAGAGGGAACAGAGAAATAGTGCTGCCAATGGATGTTGAGCTGAAAATGTGTGGTTTGTGCTGCACCCGCGAGCTACTTGCTCCACGACTATGTGCCTTCTTCAGGACTGGCATGTGCAATGTCGCCGGCACTGTCTCCAGATGTTCCTTCCACAACTTTCGAAGCAGTGACTTGCTCTTTGTCCACACCCTCGTCGTCCGCTTGATTGATCTTGTCTACCAGCCCCTGACGGATATCAGTCGTGAAGTCGAGGTTCTGCCCGTATCTGTGCTGGACCATCAGGGATCTGAGTCGATCTCGATCTCTGAAGCGGCGTAGTTGGACTCGCGTCAACTCATTGACAGCAGCACCGCTTGCTTCGATCTTCCTCAGCGTATACAAGACCTTCTCCCCGTCTTGTGCTCTCGCGTACCCGCCCAGCAAACTGGTCCAAGTTACATGATTCGGCTCAATGCCTTTCTTTCTCATGTATGCCATGACTTGCTCCGCGAGCTTCGTCTGGCCATTTCGAGCGAATCCGTCTAGGAATATAGACCAAGTGTACACGTCAGGCTTGGCCTGCTGAATCCCATGAGTGGATGATGGATTCGGGTCGAGCGGTCGCTGCATGTCTTTCACGACTCTCGCAGCATCCATTAAAGTCGCTCTTTTCCTGCAAAATTTACGCAGAAAAGTGTTAGACAAGTGCGTTTTACCTACACACGCGAGGAGCTCTTTGTCGCCACCTTCAGCCAGCTGCCGCCAACGGGTGTAGCAGTCAACGACATGCTCTGTACGCAGCGGCTGCTCTAGATACACTGCCATAATTATTGTGATAGCGTAATGTCCAGGTGACAGCCTTGGATGTTCTGGATCTAGCGCTCGAGCATGAGGCATTGTGATACCAATGCGCTCTAATGGTGCGGGGTCGAAAAGCTGACAGTATGCTTCGAGCACGGCATTGACGGCAGTGGGTGTCGGTACCCGGTCAAATGGTCTATACGGATCATCGCTGGCCCCTTTCGGGACCTCGCGAGTATGGTGTAAGGCTAGACAGTGCAGGACCTCTGTTGCTACGACTGCATCTCTCCGGACATGGCCACTGGCAATTGCTGCCTGGATCACTTCTCGTAACCGGTTGCCATTACCGATGTCCTGCTTACAAGCTTTGAGCAGTATAGCATACGTGTATTCGTTCGGTTCTAAGCCTTGCTCGATTGCTGACTGATGCACAGCGGACATGGTCCCATGGTCTCCTGCCTCAATAGCATTGAGCATGACAATGTTGCATAGCTGGCGATTCAATTTGACACCAATGCCGACCATATTCTCAATGATCCGCAGCGTCACACGCAAGCCTTCCTTCTGGCTCATTGATCGGCGCAAAAGCAAGGAACAGAACGACAGGAAGACTTTCGAGTTAACATTGAGTCCGGATTTGTTGGCCTGGAGCGTTGCGTCAAGGGCCTTGTCGAAAAAGTTACGATCGAGGAACGAGCGAGCAAGTCGGAGGAGTGTGGGCCATCGAACCTTGAGCTTCCCGGCTTTGATCAGATCCCAAACATCATGAATGGTGGTGCTGGAGGCGTACGAGAGCAGAATGGCAATGAAGCTGCTGTCTATGACCATTTGCTCTCCTGTTTCTCGGGCAACAAGCTTCGGAAAGGCCTGGAGCAGCTTGCGAGCTTCAACTTTCCTCTCCTTGTCACTGAGCGTGGTCACCTTCCTGACGCGCATTGCGGCAAATTGTAGGCAATCCTCAACCCAGTTGATCGGAGGATATGGAGGCGTATGCGTTTCGAGTAAGAATTTGACGATACCACGCGGGCGAACGACTAATTTCCAGAGAGCGATCGCGGCCCACAGCTGGTTCGTTGCCGTGTCCAAACGTTCAGCGATTATTTCGAGGTCGGCCATCCCGAGGGGCCATGTCTCACAGGCATGATTCCGAATCAATCGAGCCAGTATGTGCGTCTGAGGCTCAAGAGCGCGCAAACTGCGTCGTCGTAACTGGGCGAGCGAGGTCTTATCAAGCAGTTGCGAGACCCTTGCAAATTGCGTACTCCATCCGGTTGAGAATGTTGCAGAACTACGACAATGCGGTGCGAGGGAGAGCATTTGCGTCTGGACGGTGAGGCCTTTTCGTTCCAGCCCTACAAGTCGGCGATTAATTTCGACACGACGTCTTTGATCCTTCGACATGACAGACCACGTCATCTTCCTCCGTGGTTTGGGGAGGGCCTCGAATGCCCACACACCATTGCGCTTATAGATCGCGTACGCACTTCGAGTGCGCGTGGCCCGTCTTAGTGAAGCAGCAGAGGGATTACGGGTTCGTCGTAGGTGGCGTAACTCCCGCCTCAATGTCCTACGCTTCTTCGCGCGTGCTAAAATGATGTGTGTAATCCCGCGAAATCGTTCCTGCTCCAAGACCGTGCTTTCAGCATCATTCTGCGCTGATTCTGGCATGCATATATCTGAGGACGGTGGCATATCGCCAGGAGCGCCATCAGATTCCTCAGCAAAAGTTGGCGCTCTCTGCCGCTGGGCAGGCGCAAAGCTCTCTTCACTCCGTTGCAGCTCAGATCCGCCCTGGTTGGATTCTAGCACGGCCTCATACGCGCTGTAGTCGATCGACTTCTTTCTGCCGTCCGTTTTCTGTGGTGTGAGTACTGGCTTCGAGAAAGCCAGACGCAACCAGTAAGTGTCATCGCGCTGCCGCTCTTGCTGTGTAGTGGCATAGCTCCGCCTGTTGCGGATAGCGGAATCGAGATCGCAGCGCGGCGGTGGTGATGACGGCGGTGGTCGAGGTCGAGGTGCCAGTCGTGATACCAGGCTATTGACAGCGCTACGGATGGGTGGACATGGCGGCATGAAGCATTGTGCCGCTGTCGTGTCCCAAGGGGCTTCAAGTAAAATGTTTGGAACGCGGAGAACCTCCGCTGTTGCCTGACTCGAGAAATAATTAGATGCAACGCAACTATTTTATCTACCGCATCCTCTCCACGAGATTCGTGTTCTGATCCCGGATACCTTGCGATCATGGCTTCAACACAGGCCCTCAGTGCCGCAGCCCAAGACCGCAAAGCCCGCCTGGCCCAACTCAAGTCGCTTAAGCGAAAACAGCCAGACCATGAAGCCGACGACGACATAGCGCCTGCACCAAAGTCGCCGCGCAACGACAACGGGCCAGATGTCACAGCCACATACTTGTCAGGGCGCAACTACGACGCAGAGACGAAGGGCGCAAAGCTAGGCTTCGAAAATGCTCCATCAGAAGGCCAAGACACACTGGAAAAGAAGGCTGCGCTACTCGCAGAAGAAGCAAAGCGCCAGCGGGAAGAAGAGGAGAAGGCCGACAAGCCACTCGATCTCTTCAAGCTCCAGCCAAAGAAGCCGAATTGGGATCTGAAGCGAGATCTGGAAAGGAAGCTGGAGGTCTTGAATGTGCGGACAGATAACGCGATCGCGAGGTTAGTGAGAGAGCGCATTGCGCATCAACAGAAGCTAGCGAAGGACAAGGCGGATGTGGCGGCGACTAGTAGCGCAGATGGTGAGGCGGCGGGGATGGAAGGTGCGACGCTGGTTGAGGCGGCGAACATGAGGGAGAGGGAGGAGGCGGAGGATGCGAGACGGGAAAGGGAAGGGGAGGCTGCCTTGTTGGATGAGAGCTGAAGACGTGAAGAGGGATCTGGGCTTTCAACTACGTGCTGGAGAATCTTGAGGCAGGAGGCATACGGCACCTTTCTCATCTTTTCAGTATCTGTTCCAGGAGATGGAACCCCCTGACGTGCCCGCGTTAGCATTCAGATCATGCTCCGTCGAAGGTGCGATGGACCAGAAGGTATCATGGAGCCACTTGCGGCGCTAGCTCGAGCAGCGGCAAATTACATTCGCATACTTGCGGCGCATTCGCACGTGAATACCGATGGACAGGTCAATACCTGATCAGTGGAGGGATCATCCTCGGCCACGCTGTGCCGACAGAAGAGTCTGGGCGTCCTACCCGAGACGGTTCGGAAAGAGCCCCTGGTCCCTGCTGTTGTTTTCGAGCTCCAAAAGAATTCTACTCCTCAACTGCCCACGGCCATAATCGAAGAAAATGTCTGAGATGCATTGGAATCCTGGCCCATCTAAGCTTTTTCTCCACATTCAATTCGTTGAGATGCTCAGACTGTGGTCCTTCGCCCCAGAATTTGGCGCAGCCTCTTTCGTACGCCGGCAAGCTGTTCGCCGGCAACTGTCATGACCGGAATGGGAGGTAATTTCCGATTGAAAAATTCAGGCGAACGGATCAGGCAAGCTGCTGATGCTGCTTGACAAAAGCAGCCACATACAATTGTACAATTCATTAAGCAACTGAGTCACGCGGCCCTGAACATGCAGTTTTAAGATTAAGCGCGCGAAGCGCATGATATTCTCCGGTTGTTATGGATGCTGGTTCAAAGCAGGGTATGGGCAATAACTGACTAGCTCATTTGCAACGATGTATCATCATGCAGGAAGGGCCTAGAATTTGGGAGTCGACAATTGAAGGCTACATCTGAAGCGGGGAAGTATTCTTCCCAAGATGGGGTGTACCGTGTACAGGTCGTGTCTGCCACTACTAGTGCCACGTGAACATGAACCTTTTTGACATGGCCCCGTTGTGCGCGCGTGGATGAACTTACATCGCAGGCACGGCTCGCAGCGGGCGGTGAGTCAACTGGCGGAGCTAGCTGTGTTTGTGGCTGTAGGGGCCTTGGGCGATGGGTTTGTTGAGGTCTCTGATACGGCAGTCATGTTTGCCGTTGTCTAAAGAGGTAACGTCCCAAAGGAGCGACCTGCATGTTCTACTGAGGCGCTCTCGTCCTCTTGCCAGGACACGATCTTCAACATAACAAATGGATGATTTGGCGGTGATGACGCTGCGGCCATCTCCGGTGCACACTTATCATGAGGGGTGGCGGCGGGCGCGCGTGAACGATGATTGATCGTCGTCGCTCGCTCGCAGGCTGGCTGCGAGTACGCGAGGTTGGATCTGCGATCCTCATGCACGGCATGACGGGTTGACCTCGATCCTGATTCCTCGAGGAGTATGTACGGCAAAAGTCATGGTCATTTGGTCGTCAAGATCGAGGTTCGAGCGGCAGCAACGGGTGCAGTGTGGTCGACGCTCATGTAGGAGGTAAGGCTCCTGGGGTTGGGATTTTTACCTCCTACTGTCTCACAGGGATGCTGAGCGCAGCGGAGAGAAGCCCATGATCGCTTGGTTGCATCTCGTCGCCTTTTCTGCTGTGGTAAAGGACGCACCTAGCCATTGCAAATTCGGCTTGCCATTGCTTCATGATACCCCGCTCCCGTCGTTCTTCCCACCAGATCCAGCTCCCGCGTGTCCACAAGCGCTGCGTACAGTCGGGTGTCTCACATTTGCGCAAGTACAGTAGTACTTTTCTCAGCAATTGCGCCGTGCCAGTCCATGCCAGGGTCGCGTGTTCATCGCCAAGATTGTCGGGCAGGCCACCCATTCATGCAGCTCGTCGCCTATACGGCTCAAGTCTTCTCGCAGCGGCGGAGAGTACTCGCTGCGGCCAATAGACTCAGCACGGCTTGTACCTTGAGCTCAACTGTGTGCTTTACCACTGGGCCTGCTGTGCAGCTGGCCGTTGTGACCTAGCCAAAAAGGACTCGACGAATCTCACAAGTCCTTGTTATCGTGGAGGATCGTGTGGACAGCCGCATAGTCATTGTCGGGCAGAGCCGCCGACGGGAAACTAGCGTTGTGGACCTGTTGTCTCAACAGGCAAGCTCGCTGGTATTAACGCAACAGCGCTGTGGGCATTGAATCTTCTGACGACACGACGATCAATTAATTTGCGTTACGGCTGCAGCCCCAAGATTATTAGTCAACACATTTGCTGCCAAGCCTCGTTGAAATCGTCAAAGAACCTGGGCTTGGGCTTGTGGATGGGCCGCCAGCAACTTCAACGGAATCCTCACCATGCCGGCATGAGAGCGGCTACGGCACCACCACAACACACAGGCGATTGCGCACAACACCCTGGAGCGCAAGCGTTACTCAATGTCCAGCCGCAGCCATTGCGGTTAGATCTGGTTCATGAGACATCGTCGAACGCTGCCGTCGAGGATTGTTTCGGGAGCGCGAGTGAGGGTTGAGGTGGGGCTTGTGTCAGCATGTCCGACGGGTCTGTGGTGAATGAGCGTATCGCAGAAGACTGGGAACCGGCACTGCGGGCGGAACGTCGAGTCGAGGATGTGGACAGTACGCCGCGATCAGAGGTCCCGGTCTCGGTCAAAGACCTGGCAGATGAGGGCGACAACGAGGAACAGCAGCAAGACTACTTCACCACACCCCCAGCAGCAGCGCCGGTACCAGCATCAGCACCAACATCACGGGCGTCCTCAACGGCGGAGCTGCCTGCACTGCCTGCACTGGCGAGGACATGCAGCCATACCGGATTGCCGACTGCGGCAGCAGCCAGCGAAATTACTGCAGAAGGACAATTGCAGCTTCCCGAGTCGACAGCTTCACTGCTGTCACCTGGTCCTGAATACAGGCCTTTAGTGCACAGCCAGGTCTCGAGCGCCAGCGTGCTAAGTGCGGACAGCAACGCTACGATCACGACAGCTAACGGCAGCCCAACTTTTGCACCTGCCGTTTCGAATCGTAGACCTGCCTTCCCGAACCAGTCCTACGCTGCTCTGCACTCTCAGCAGTATCCAGTCCGACAACACGCGCCTCTCGTACTACGGCAACGAAGTTCGCAACCTGCACAGATTCACACTTTCAGCTCAGCGTTCACTTCGCTGCACCAGACAGGTATACGCACTGCTGGCCCTTCTCCCGCCGCGACGCCTGGGGCCGGCCTGTTCTCGCCCCAACTGTCGCCGCCGAATCAAGATGACTATGAGTCGCCTGAGACGCCAGGAACATACGCGAGTCCGTTCCTGCATTTCACGCATAGGGTGCCACCGAAGGAGACTCATGTCGCCGATGTCGACGTGGACCCAGTCTCAGGCCGCAAGCTGATCAATCACTACGAGGTTATCGACGAGCTTGGTCGCGGTACCCATGGTAAAGTCAAGCTCGCTCGTGACTTGCAGGACCAGGGCACGTACGTCGCAATCAAGATTGTCGAACGATACTCTAAGCGACGAAAGCTCGGCAAGCTTGTGTCTGGGGCTGAGGATAAGGTCAAAAAGGAGGTTGCTATATTGAAGAAAGCGCGACATCCCAATATTGTAGCTCTGCTCGAGGTCATCGACGACCCGTCTCGCAAGAAGGTATACATTGTGTTGGAGTTCGTTGAGAATGGAGAGATTAGGTGGCGGACAAAGGCACCGAAAGAGATCGCACTGGTAGAGGCTCATAGATATGAACGAGAGCGGAGTGGGAAGCAGGATGTAGAATCCCTGCTTGAGAACAAGGCGGTCATGACTGAGGCGCAGCGGCGCTTGGACAGCGAGAAACGGAGGCAGATGCGCCATCACCGACGTAGTATACATCGAATGATCCAGAAGGACTCCGATGATCCACGGACCTGGAGTCACGAGCTGGGCGGTGATGACATGAGCGAAGAATCAGAGGAGGACCGGCTGTCGCGTATCTCCACAAACACTACCATAGACTCGATGCCAGGCATGCTGTACGCCAACGAAGGAAGACGAGAATCCAGGATACCCGTGCCACTCCCACCACCTATCGAGCCCATTCAAGAGGCCATTTTTCCGCCGACCGACTCTCCTCCGATACATTATCTGCCACTTACTCCGGACCCAGAGACAACTTCGCCAGCTGAAGGTCGTTCTGATGTCGTGCCGAAGCTCTGCAATGGTCTTGAGGGCACAATGTGGGGAGCATATTCGGCGAGCTCTGGCGCGCCGTCACGCGTGAACAGCTTGGAGAGCAGTGTGCAGGATGCAGAGAGAGTCATCAATCCAGAAATCGCTACACGCGCCAACGAAATTCTGGACAGCGAATTGAATCCCGAGCTGGAGTATGTGCCCATCATGACAATACAGCAGGCGCGTGTCGCCTTTCGTGACACGCTCCTCGGCCTGCAATATCTCCACTACCAAGGCATTGTCCACCGCGACATCAAGCCACCCAACCTGTTGTCAACCCACGACCATCGCTACAAGATCTCGGACTTCGGTGTGTCTTATCTTGGTCGTCCACTCCGGGATGACGAATCTGGTGAACAAGTAAGTGAGCACGAGGCGCAAGACTTCGACGAGGCGAAAGAGCTGGCCAAGACTGTCGGTACGCCCGCGTTCTTCGCACCGGAGCTCTGTATTACTGAGCCTGCGGAGGAGCAGCCGCCGGTGTCCAAGGCGATAGATGTGTGGGCATTGGGAGTTACCCTTTTCTGTATGTTGTTCGCCCGGACACCCTTTGTGGATCATGAATTCGTAGTCATGCGACAGATTGCCGACGAGGACATCTACATACCACATAGGCGGCTTGTGCCAGTCAATGAGAAGCCTGGCTCAAGGCCACCATCCCACGGGCGTGTCTTCCCGCCAGCACCGCACGGGCGGCGCAATCCGCTCGAGATTGTGTATGAGGAAATCGAAGATACTCTCCACGACTTGCTAAAGAGACTTCTAACAAAGGATCCCAACAAGCGCATCAGCCTCGAGGAGGTTCGACATCATCCGTGGCTTGTTGCTGATTTACCCAACAAAGTCAAATGGCTGGAAGAGACAGATCCGGCGCGGCAGAGCGATGGCAGAAAGATCGAGGTATCGAATGAAGATGTCAAGAGTGCCGTTGTTCCGTTACAGTTTCTGGATCGAGTGCGGTCTGGCATCAAGAAAGTCGGCGAAAGACTCGGTTTATCCACCAAACCAGGAAGGGGACGAGCTCCTTCTAGTGCTGGCCTAAGCGGCAGTGGAGGCTCAGCTGCACCTTCGGCACACTCTTCTAGCAGCACTTTAAACCAGGATCATCGCAGACTGAGCTTGCGCGGCGATGAGCAGATCTTCGCAGCGCTCGCGGCCGCCAGGCAAGGTGAACATCCACTTTCAAGAAGTGTGGCCCCAAGCCCGGAACATGAACGCCACGATAGGTATTTCGACGAACCTGCGCATGCGTCGGACCCGGAGCGTGAGAGGAACTCGCATCACTCCATCGCACCAAGACCCAACCCACCTGAACGTTCTAGAACTCTGATGTCGACAGCAGGCTCTGTGCGAACACTGAAACAGTCAGACATTGATCGCGGACGTGGTTCACCACCATCGTCGCCTGGCTTGCCCGGCACCCCTGTGGCACTCGACTCCCCTGGAGGCCACAAATTAACGGCAATTCTCGGCAGTGGTCCCGCTAGGCGTGCATTTACGTCTCTCCGAGAGCGGAGTACACCACGAGGAGCGGAGGCCCGTGATCGATCAATTGACAGGTCATCGGTCACGTCGTCTACCGATGCTCATGGGGAGCCAAGTCTCGCCGTGAGCAACACCGTTGCTTCCGGACATGTCAACCTGCCTGACGCGCTCCAAGAACTCCCTGCTGTAGAAAGCACGCCGAGCAGCCTACAAGTCAGTCCCATAGGATCGCGATCGCGTTCCGTAGTCAGCTCGTCCACAGATCGCTTACACCCTACGAGCATCGGCATGATGCCTGCTATGATTTCACGACAGAGCTCAGCTGCTTCCACCAAGTCCTTGGGCCGCATCGTGGAAGGCAGACATCCAAGGGAGGATCAGTATCAGGTTGGAGGGCCAGTTTTGGATTTATCGAAGAGCCCCTTGACCACAGCTTCTGGAGTGCCGCTCGAAGCGAGCAAAGAGGAGATACAGAGTGGCTACGACGAGCGCATCAGAAAGCTTCGGAGGGAGGAACATGAGAGAATGGAGCGCCCGCTCAGCTCGATCGGTGAGGGACCGTGCCCTCCTAGTCCAGATGACCCGTCACGGAAGGCATCAGTGGCCGACATTTCGATTCCGATCTCTCAAGAGACCAGTCCAGTTGGTCACATAGCTCAATTACCATCAGCACTGGTCTCGAGCTCCTCGGACTTTGGTTCCGCGGTGTCGATGTCCATCTCTAACCCGTCCATACCATCTGTGATCTCTGAGGCTTCATCGCTAGACCCAGCCGATGTCATGCCCGTTGAAGAACTTGACGCCAAACGTAATCAGACATTGGGAGGTCCGATTGCTGCCGGCGGGCCAAGCATCATCCACGATGAAGTCGACGAAGGTTACAGCCCGGACCACGAGCGGCCCTTCGATAGCGACAATGACGTCGAGTATGACTCGTCCTCTGATAGCGACGGCGGTCTGGTCATGTCAAGGCGCAAGTCAAAGACGTCAAATCCAGGCAAGCTTGCTGCAGCTCTCGAGCAAAGTAAGCGAAAGGAAAGGAGAGGCACCGGTCTGTCTGCAAGGTCTAAAAAGTCTTCGAGGAGTGGGAGCAACAATACTATGAAAAAAGTTCGAACTAGGGATAGCAGCGACGAGCAACGGAGGGGCTCATTCGAGATCAAGGAGGAATAGGCAACATTCACCACCGACTTGGGAAGCACGACATTCGAAATACGTGTGACGAGCGCATGTCAGCATAACACCAGATGACCTTGCTCAATCAAGTCTACTACGTTGCCCCTGGCCCCTTTATTTGCGATGTACGATGTAAACATACAGCATCTTTCAGGAGCAATCTGGCGATGAGGAAAGCGATGGCGTTGCAATAGACCGGCACAGCTTCTTATGCGCCCGTTTCTGTACAGCATACCTTGTCTCTCGAGTCCTCCGAATATTTTTTTGGACGCCCTTGACGGCCGTGTACTGCGCAAGGTTGGCATGTCACATGTAGTCCTGGAATGGGGTGGCACTCCGGTCTGGACAAGGCATTTACCAGTATCAAAAGTGCATGGAAAGGGATGGTCCAGTCATCGCGAGTCCGAGAGCGGCGCGCACTAAACATGTTTGCTGCTGTACGCCTGGACCATTGGAGTGTACTTTGTTTGCTTGTGAAATCGGTTTCGAGCTCCCGGTATCCCTCTTGTACTCTTAGCGAGGTGGATGCACTGAGGCGGAAGCAGTGAGGTTGATGTGAGTTGCAGGGTCCTTCATGGAGTGTTGTTGCGGCATTTTAGTGATTGCGGTGTGGATGCTAGATACCCCTTCAATCGCTATAGCTTATATCGTTCGGGCCAAGGTGAACATTTTCGACGCGCAGTACAGGCTCTGGTTCCCCGCGAACGTGCCTCGATTCCATAATTCTTTTGCTTCCCTCAGCGCATTGTTTGGCGATTTTAATAGTCTGCCGACCTTGGAGATAGTTTTCTGCAATTGTTGATTAGTAGGCCCGACTACTGTTGGCAATGGTGACTGAGACGTTATGCCTCTCACGAGACATGTCATTCTCCAGCATCCAGCGCCAAACACCTTAGCCGGACTAGAAGTTGGACCGCGTGTCTTGCGTTACGTAGGTAAAATGCTATAATCGGAGACTGCTTGACACATCCAATGTGTCCGGAGTGGACGCTGTATCTGGAACAAGGCCGACACGTCGCCTCTCTCATATGGTCCTGCTCACCCGGAACGACTCGATGTCTCGGGTCTTTGCAGAAAGAACGGGTACTTGTAGCTTACAGTAGCTGTCTTTCAACAGCGTCTAGCAGTGGAATGATTCGTAGACAGTCGCTGCTACTGCAACTACGTGTTTCAACGGGTCCAGACTGGTGTTACCTATTATCCTACGTCCTCAGTGGTCCAGCTCATCAGCTTGCTGCAGCCGACGTGCAGGCCAGTCGCAACATGAGCATTTGCTCTGGCATTGAACGGCCCGAGACTGCACATGTCTAGTGCACAGCTTCATGGACCATGTCCGTTTTGCAGGCTCACGGTCGTTGGACGCATGCACCGGGTCGGCTGTACAGGGACTACAGATTTTTCCTGGTTCTCAACGAATGTGAATCGGAACGGGTTGCCAGCCGATGCAGGCATCATTGCTCCTGATGTCTCATGCCTAGTGTTGCGTGATGTATCCCGAGCATATCGCCGACAGTGCCCACGAGCAGTCCAGGTCAGCGGGTTCAACTAATCAAGGTATACACTCTATTGCTAAACCTTGTCCGGAGTCTACTTAGCCGCATGGTGGGCCTCTCAGGCCACCCGAATCGATTGAAACGCGAATATATTTCCGCAATGTCAGCAGACTCGGTGTTGTGGTAAGGATCCCACCCCAGGGCCCCTCAGCCATGTTCAAAGAGGAATGCTTCGAGAAGGTTTTTCGAATTTACGGAAGAGAGCCGCAGTAGCGTGGCGTTGGGCGGCCACAGTGGGGCCTTTGTTTCGTCACGGTTTCTGTCTTTTGCGCGATAGCTGTCCCACTTCCTGTGCGCCTGCATGCTTGATCAGTCAGCGCGTTCGATCGGATGGTGGCTCAATGCCCGACTGCAGTATTGGACGCTGTGGCGCGTGCGACATGATCCACAGCAAGGCGCGCTTGGGGCAAAGGGTCTGGTTTAGGATGAATGGTGGCGTGCATGATGACCCTCGCTCGGAGCACACATTGTGTGTGGAGCGCGCATTCCATGCTGCTGGAGCGACTGACTCCCCTTTCCCGAGACTGATCTAGGAATAGACCTTGTCGTTGACAGGGCCCCGATGCCCTGAGCAGCAGCATGATGCAGGGCTAGTCAATCGGCGATGACGCCTTTTGGGGCCGCCTCCCACTAGGCCGTGAGAATGGGAAACAAAGCAGACCAGCATCGCGTCGGTCCGTGACCGTCTTCAGGCTGAGGTTTATGTAAAACCGGCAGGCTGAGACGCGCTGGGACCGTACATGCTGCCATGCATCCAACAACCACGATTTTGGATGGATGGAGTGCTCTTCTCGAAGGAATGGAAGCCGTGCAGAAGCGAAACGCGTGCTTCTTTATGGCCGGCGAATAAGCGTCGCCCGAAGGTGGGAATCCTCCCACGACTAGCTGCTGATGGCGCCCGAGTCGGGCGTCAGGGCGTGCATCCGCGCTAGTCCTTTGAGAGTAAGACTCTTTCAGATCTGTGAGGACGGGGGCAGAAGTACTACTTCTTCATTGGTCTAGAAGCACCAGAGAAGAAGGCTGCGGACGCTGGCGCCACTTTGGCTCTTGGCTAGTAAAGTCTACCCATGCTTGTCGCTTTTGGCCCGCTCACGAGTTGTGCAGGCCTGTCGCCGTCTCTCTGCTACTTCTCAACACCATTGCTACATGCCCAACCCGCTCGTTTCTCTTTCACTCCATTCCGAGTTAGTATCAGCCATCCCGCCCGCTAGGTCTTTGGCCGTCAGCCGATAACGCCATCTACTGTCTGACAAACGCACTGGGAGATCTTGCATCAATACTCCGGTCATCTGTCTCAGCCATCTGTGCCGCAGCCACGCCGGAAGACCAAGGCGACTGCATTCTGCCTGTGCCCTCAGCTAAACACGAAGCGCCGGCCGGCGCTGCCTCGTTCACACGCTTTCGGCGTCCGCACTTGGTCGAGGTCTAGCGAAAGCACGGTAGTTAGTAATAGTAATCATCTCAGCTTGGTCGTCACATTTTGGACCCACCTTTGGGTCTCTTGGAAACGAAAGAACGCTGTTCCGTTGCACCGCTGGTCCCTTGCCGCACACTTGAGCCCATTCCGACAACCAAATATTGGCGCAATTAACAACATCGCAGCATCCGTGCGGCATCTCTGAGCTTGATAACCACCTGCGACTCTCCGCATCACCCCACGACAGACTGAGGCCGATAAAGTGCAGGAAGACGCGTTGAACGCGTCAGGCAAACAATCTGCACTCAGGCAGGCCACACCGGCCACTGTCCACAAGGCTAGATCGGAGTCTCATAAGAGAACTGCCCACACATACACACACACACACACACACACACACACACACACACACACACACACACACAGATTGTGAAGGGGATTCACATTGGACGAGACACGGCCGTGAGACTGGAGTCTCACTGCACTCCAAGCTGGCGTCTATACAGCTGCCCTTGCGGCAACAGCTGTGTATCGCCGCCAGCAAGTTCGCATCTTCCAAGCCCAGTCACCACCAGGATCGGAAATCTTTCCCTCGCGTAATGGTATCGCGGAAGTCTTCGCAACTATCGGGATCCTCTGTTTCTTCATCCGGAAAGTCGGAGAACTCAGGGCTGACGGACTGGGACGCCGACGACGAGGCAATGTCCTCAGAGGATCAGGCGGTGCAGATGTCTTCTGAGTATCAGGCAATGCCGATGCCAAAACCACTAAGCGTTGCGATACCTGATATCACAGACGTCTCTGGGCCTTATTGCCCACGGAGACCGAACTTGAAGGAAATCCTGAACAACGCGTCCCCGGTACCATGGACTTTGGCAGCATTCATGGCGTATCTCTCAAACAACCACTGCTTGGAAACATTGGAGTTCACTATGGATGCTGGCCGCTATAGGAAACACTTCCAAAAGATGATGTCAAGAGCCTCCGGCGATGGCCTGCCGCCCGCAAAGGATCGAGAGTATGTTCAAGCGTTATGGCAGAGATTGGTCGACGCTTACATCCAACCAAATGGTTCGCGTGAGGTGAACTTGCCTTCGGATGTGCGAGATCCGATACTGGGTCTCAAGCCACGCGATCTGCCGCCTGCACCTGAGGAGCTGGATGCAGCAGTCGCCAAGATCTACGAGTTAATGGAAGAATCGGTTCTGGTGCCATTCCTCAACAGCGCGTATCCGCAGACCGCGCATCCCACGGTCCAGTCGTGTCCATATGCCACATCGGAAGAGAGCCTTACAAAGGCTCGGCATGGAAAACATTCATCCTACTCCAAAAAAGGGCGCAGCAACCGGAGCTCTCCTCCGCTGCATTCAGCACCTACGCACACACATCATCACAGCACGCCAGCGCTCACAAACCGGAAGTCCGCACCGTCTTCGCTTACTACTTCGCTCCACCGGGCGCGGTTTAGTGTCAAGCTGTCGCCAACAACGTCTTCACCAGCGTCTGCCAATGCAATAGAGTCCCAGGCGGGCTTCTCCGAACTGAATCAATCTGCATCAGGGTCAGGCAGTGGCCCGGGTATGACAGATGATGGTGACTCGAACACAGACAGTCCCATCCACGACAGTCCAACGACACCACCGACGAGCCCACCAATGAGCGACCACAGCCCAAAACGAGATTCTGGAATGTGGAAGAGGTTGGGCAGATTAAGTGGAATGAATAAGGTAGGCAAGAAGAGGAGTCAGGGCGGCCTGCAAGAGGAGCTATAACACGACGTCCAGCAGGGAGCTGGCTGGCTCACCCACCCACGTGATCAATCTGAATCGCTCGTGCAGCGAGGGCATTTCTGGGCATTTTTACAATACTGGCGAGCAGCAAGTTTTGCATGTTTTGCGGATGTTAGCGTAGCGTTCCTGCATTTTAGTCACGAAGACGGAAAGGTGTCCGGAGTTTAGGGTCCAGCTTTGATTGGCCTGTGCGATCATATAGGAGCATGGCCCACGATGGACGGCCTCAGGAAGCAACGACCTCCCGTTTCAGTAGTGTCTACATACACCAGCGCGCCATCATCATCAGACTCGTCTCTCAGCTCTGAGTTGGGTGGGCTGTACGATCAAGTCACTTCCAGCACACTTTCTCGCTTATCTACAGTCTCACAGATTTGAAGAGTTTCAGCGCACGGCCGTAAAAGTTCAATAAAGTGCTCAAGGACTACCGTATGTTTGGAGAAGACCCGGGCTTGTGGCGCATCGGAGGGTTATCGATCCTTGAATAATGATACCTGTCCGCTGGAGATCGACGAACTCCATCGAACCTGCACAATTGACTTTGCAAGGCGTCAAGCCAATCACATATTGTCATCTGGTGGGAATCTATCAAAACGCGTCACTAATATGTTTCAGACTCCACAAAGAGGCCCGTGACGGAGTCGCCTTTACGTACCAGAACATCCACTTGAGACTAGCAGACCCTGACCCAAGCTTCGACACCTGGATCAATGGGGAGCCGGCACTTTACATACTGAACTCCCAGTTCTGGTCATTGGTTATGGTGCCTGTCATCTATGCACAAGAAATTAGACGATATCAGCCAAGGACAATATCAATATGGCTACTCCAACAGACGAACGAAGCGATCTCCTCACCGAACTGAAGCCCGCAGCTCTCAACTTCTCCAGGCCCAGGCCTACGAGTGTGAATTCGAAAGCAAAGATCTTCCACGACTCTGCTGGTACTGCGCCAGGGACTACGAGAGCCATCAGCGCGTTTCACGAACCGAATAGAGAACTGCCAGCTGAGCCGCGGTTTTCGCTGGAGTCCGACAACACAGATTCATCAAGGTCCATCAACTCGAGTGCTTCGGAGCTTGCATGGGATGGACAATCAGGCGAATTGATCTCGAAGCCGAGACGAAGACCAGATGAATATGAGCGAAATCAGCGCTACTCGAAGGAGCTGACTCGGCCGCGGCCCTCGCGCGACGAGAGCAGCAGCAGTTCCGCGACACCTACAAAACGGCCACAGCTTTCAGGGCCTGCGGATGCACCGTCCGTGACTTCGCGGTTTCCGAATAACTTGAGGCGGGGACCATCAGAGCGCAATAGCGACCGTTCGTCCACAACCTCGCGAGGAGACTGGGAGGACGATGGAAGCCATCATACGATGTCGCGTGTGGGCGATGGGGAAGACGACGACGGGTCATGGGCTGGCTCAGACTTCGACACGAGCCAGTTGAGTGCTTCGGAGTTGAAGAAATTAAAGAAGAAAGGCATCAATCCGGCATTGTACCTGGAGATGAAGAGTGCTCGCACAGGGCGAGGGAAGTGGGTCGGACCTTTGGTTGGGAATACATATGTTGGATGAGGCACAGTCGACCTGTATATACACGTACTTCAATCATTTGGGCACATGCGGCTTAGACGCCATGGGACAGCAGAGCAGGACGTCTGACCGACGAGACGCATGACCTGGAGAACACACTTAGAGCACCGTAAGTGAGGCGAGAGCGCTCGTGACGATGGGCCGGCCTCCTACATGCCAGAAGCTCTCGCGCATCAACGTCCAACCAATTGACAGTTTTCCTATCTTTGAACTGTCGCCAGAGGGAGCAAACAGTCCGCGTGATCGCCTGAGGGCATATCTTGAAGTACTGCTTAAGTACGAGTCATTGCTGGTGCCCGAACAGCCCTCGCAAGTAGCGGTGAACTGAAAATCGGTTCAAGCTGCAACTGTCTCATGCAAACCGTGTGCACGGTGGACGTTGAGACCTGACTCGTAGAGTGTGAAGATTCATAGAACATTCTATAGGGCCCCAGGTAGCACATTAGCGGACGTGGCTGCTCCCACAGCTTTCGTATGCTGTGCGAAGCGGCCTGAGCAGGTAATAGATATTGCTATTGCAGCACATCGCGCTATGAGACTTGTCACGGCCTCATGTTTCATGCGCAGCAGTACAGGCTACGGCTTGCGCCAACGCAGGCGACTAATGTCATCGAACGCTCACAAGTACATTACAGCAGAACCTAGGAAGCAGCTGGAGTCTTCTTGCCCAACATATCGTCAATGAGGTCATTGAATAGCCTTTTCATGACACTGGCCTGCTCCTCGACCGGTACCTTCATGCGTTTCAAATTGGCATTGACCCGATCCGCCATCGCGTGAAAGTCGATGTTGGTGCCTGAGTCGCTCATCTCGGCCATGGGTAAGAACACGGCATCTGCGGACATCACGCTGATCTGCGGTTTCATGACAACCTAGAGGCTGTCAGCTTTGGTCAGTACGTACAGTATGATTTCACGAGACGCACAGCTTCCTCAAAGACAGGAGCTGCAGGGCCAGGTCTGGCTTCCGCTGAGTAGTTGTGCGAGATGATTGGTACTCTGAACAGCTCGCTCGCCTCGGCATTGTCAGGGTCGACATCAGGCAGGTACGCGAAGTCGATGGTCGAGCTATCATTGTTCGCCTTGAGCGAGCGGCTGGTGTTGAAATGGCGCACTGTCGCTGGCGCCCCTGCTTCAGCCTCAGGCCGCTTCGACTGCTGAATGGCAGAGCTGAAGGCGCGAGAGGTGGTGAGCTCGTGCGCATTGATGCGGGACACGAGCTGCAAGTTGTCAGCATGAGCGTAGTCACGCAACCATCGCGATACCAACGTCTTGCTTGTTGCCAGTGGTCTCGATCTTCCTTCTCTTGCACTCGCTCCGCAGACCCGCGATGTCCCGAGGCAGATTTAGAGCTGGCCGCTCCTTGACGAGGATGGGTGAAGCATAGGTATTTGGGCCGGTCATGTGCAAGCTGCGAACCTGATGGCTGCCTCTAGCCAGGTTGCGAAGGGCGATCCATTGTGGGGCTCTCGATGCTGCCATCCTCACCAGGTGATCGTGAGGAATTGCTGTGAGGTACTTGGAAACCGGTGAATTCCTCAGTGGGGCAGATATGTTCGAGGGAAACAAAAGTGTAGGTTCAAGTTGGGCTGAACAGCGATAGAGGGACAGAGCTTGGGAAGGAGGGACCGTGGTACCTATGGAGGTAGCGGAGCAGTGTGCCTCAGCTGAATCCTGACGACTGGTTTGTTCAACGTACGATACATGGGGTGAGATCGGGTCAGACTGACCCCAAGTCCGATACCTCCTGCAGCACTAATACCGCGAACCGGAAACTGTTGTTGAGCTGTTTAAGCTTTCGGCCAACAACACATCCAAGGCGGTCCTGTCACTAATGCTGATCGTCGTCGATCTGAGACCGCGCCATTCCCCATCCCTTGATCTCTAGTATTCCGTTTCATTACCAACAGCGGTGATGCGTGCATTCTCCAATGGGAATGTTGTGCCTAGACGGGAAGCTGCAGGTGGATGTCGTGATCTCTTGGCTGACCGCACAAGAGCAGCTTCCCCGCGCAGAACTCGGATGCTTTTTGGATTGGTGAGCAAGGATAATGCACGCGAATGCCTCTGCCATGCGTTGGCCCGGCTACCATACCACCAGATGACACTTTGCCATCCACGACCTGTCGTCTTTCTGACTATCCATCACCAGTGCGACATTATCGTCCGTGGGCCGGTCAGCGCCTTTCATTTCCTCGCGCCGTGAGGAGCCGATTCTCTAAATCAAGCCCCCCCCTCGCAATCAGCGAAGCGGAAAGCAGGCAGGCGGCCTATACTGTACACCAATCACATGAGCCCGACTTCTTGGTCTCGGGCCTGCACCTCGAGCTACACTCTGACTCCAGCGAGACATTGGATAATCATCCCCTGACGAGACCGCCTACAAGGCATCTGCGTTGACGAGCATGGCCGCCTCCTGCAGCTAAGTAAGCGTCACTCAGCAATGCGAGTTCGCACCACGCGCATGCTTGCGACACGTGAACAGCTCTCTGCCAGATTTCGGCAGCTATCAATCATCCATTTGTCAATTCGGAACGAGAGGATATTTTCATAACCTCCGCTGTCCCGTTGGATCTGGCTCAAGTCAGATGAGATACCACAGTCGTGAAGAGAATCCTCATAGCTGCAAGTAAGTGCCAAGTCTTCACGTCAATGTCTCACGTTGCCTCCTTCGCTTCACATATTTCAGATCTCAGTGACTGCACATAGCAGGATTAGCGACAATGTCGTTCGGTTATGTGCAGTGGCAAACGCCATGGTTCGCAGCATCTGTGCGGATGCGCTTGGTCTTCAAACAAAGCAGTGGCTCAAACGACAAGAGGTAAGCTTGAGCTCCCGTTTGCTAGGCAAATGACAGTATAGCTTGACCTGCACTTCCTGCTCTCTCTATCTAATTCACTGCAGATACGAGATTGTTCGGCGTTGATAGCTTGCTCGCGGAACCGGACGACTTCTGGACGACTTCTGGACTTCTGGACGACGTGATATCACCATAAGGATCACAAAGATGGGCGCAGACGGCATGCCCGAACCTGACGATATCACAGCCAGCAATGGCTCCACTGGAGAAGCAGCCAAGACCATCCAAACCTTTTCTCTGGAAGGCCTTCAAAGCAAGGAGTCCCGTAAGGTCATGGACGTCGTTGACAAGCTTCGTCGCAGCGGACTCAGCGGTATCATTCACCTCCCCCAGCTGGTTGTTTCTGGAGATCAGTCCTCTGGTAAGAGCTCCGTTCTTGAGGCAATCACTGAGATTCCCTTTCCTCGCAAGGAGAATCTATGCACTCGCTTCGCCACGGAGATCATCTTGAGACGTGCAAATACCTCTTCAATCAAGACCAGCATCATTCCGGACAAAGTCCGTGCCGATCATGAGAAGAAGAGATTGGAGGAATTCAAAGACTCGATCGAAGACTTTACCCAGCTCCCGGTTTTGATGGAGAAGGCGACAGAATTGATGGGTCTTGGCGGCGGTGATGTTGGGGGCACTGGAGCTACTCGTGCCTTCTCGCGCGATGTGCTACGCATCGAGATCGAAGGACCCGGTCGTCCGCATCTTACACTCGTCGACCTGCCTGGTCTCATTCACTCCGAGAATAAGATGCAGACTAAGGAAGACGTAGAATTGATTCGTGCTCTCGTCGATGAGTACATCTCGAACAAGCGCACGATCATCATGGCTGTGGTCTCGGCCAAGAACGACTACGCCAACCAAGTCATCTTGAAGAAGTGCAGAAACGTCGATCCGAAAGGCCAGCGCACCATCGGGATCATCACCAAACCCGACTTCTTGGAGGCAGGCTCCGAGAACGAGCAATCCTGGATTGAGCTGGCTGAGAACAAGGACATCTTCTTCGAGCTTGGCTGGCATATGCTCAAGAACCGTTCCGATAAGGAGGCGTCGAAGTCGTTTGGGGAGCGCAACGCTGCCGAGGATATCTTCTTCTCACAAGGTCGCTACCGTGACTTGTCAAGAGAAAACGTTGGGATCGAGGCATTGCGTACTCGCCTCAGCAGTGTGTTGTACAAGCACTTGCAGAAGGAGCTACCTGCTCTGCAAATGGAACTCAACGAGAAGCACCGCCAAGTTTGTCACGATCTGAAGCAGTTAGGTGAAAAGCGCTCGACGCCTGGTGAGCAGCGTCGCTTCATGATGGGTATCAGCAGCATGTACCAAGATATCGTTAAGGCTGCTGTCAACGGTCAATACGAGCACGATTTCTTCGGTGACATTGACCCAGACGCTGCCGTGGACCACGGGGCGAACATGCGCCACCTTCGTGCTGTCGTGCAAAACCTCAATGTGCAGTTCGCCAAGACCATGCGTCAGTATGGCCACAGTCAGGTCGTTGAGCCATCGGAGGACGAGCAGGGTGACGATTCGAAGCCAGCAGCTGTAAGCGAGCCGGAGCTCGACGAAGGCTATGATCAGTTTTCTGCGACGCAGGAGTTTGTCAGTCGGGCAGATGCCGTTGCTCGCGTGCACAAGATTCTCGTTCGCTCTCGTGGTCGTGAGCTGCCTGGTACATTCAATCCGCTGCTCATTAGTCAGCTCTTCTGGAAGCAGTCTTCCAACTGGAAGGACATCGCCGCATATCACATTGACCGTGTCGCCACCGTCTGCGCTGACTTAGTGACATCTGCAATGACCTTCTCAGTCAGCTCTGACATTGCGGAGCACTTGCAGACTGTTAGAGTCGAGACTGCCCTCGGTGATCGCCTTGCCCGTGCGAGGAATGAGCTCGAGCGCATCATTACCGATTGCAAGCATCATCCCATCACCTATGATCCAGCATATACTGCTATCGTCCAGAAGAGTCGTCACCAGAAGCATGCCTCGAAATTTGAGAGCCTTCTCCACCAAGCTGAGGTCGATGTCCTCAACGCATACAACAAGCATCAATCCACGGTTTATCTGAAGCCAGACGTCATGAAGACCGGCATGGACACCCTGCTTGAGCTCGACATGGACAAGACGTCTGCTGAGGACGCTCTCGACAGCCAGGAGGCTTACTACAAGGTGAGAAGCTTTACTCGAACGTTGCAAGACGCATAATCGTGACAAGTGCTGATGTACCGTGTAGGAGGAGGTCAAGTACTTCATTTCCGCTGTAACCAAGCAGTCAATCGAGCGCTATCTCCTGCGCGATCTGGCTGACGAAACCATCTCTCCCGTTCTCATCACTGACATGACAGACGAGGAAATTGCTCTTATTGCTGCCGAGCCAGAAGCGACGACCAAGATGCGCGACAGCCTTGAGGCAAAGAAGGCCATGCTGGAGAAGGGGCAGCAGACGTTCAAGTCGGCGATCGGACTGTTCAGATAGACGATATCTCGGTTGAGCACTTTGATTGCGAGGAAGGCTGCGCTCAAGAAGAACCAGTAGATGTTCAGGGCCGTGAATGCGCTTTTCAAGTAGCCGAGGATCGAGTGCAGTAGCTTGACTGGCGACGGCGAAATGAGGATCAGAGGGAGATCCAGCCAAGTTGCCATTCCTTTTGTGTTGGACGAGGTCGGCCAGAACAAAGAGGGGCATGGACGACGACCAAGTGTATACGACGACGTAGTCGCAAGCCACTTGGGTCTGCGCCCTAAGTGGGTATCATTGATCTTTTGAGGAGTTTTTCGAATTTGATCTCACACACAAATGTTCATCGATAACAATGCATCTGGCCGCTTTCGCGTCGTCCAGGCTCCGACAGTGGACAGCGCGATCTCTATTTGCGCGCCCACATGGTATCCGTCCGCTTCTCACAAACGCCGTGACCTATGCCATATTCATTCCAAACAAATGACACGCACATATACAGCATCACACATAACACGCCACCCCATTGCACCCTTCATCGTTTAACCAGAGCACATGACACAAGCCTCCGGGTTCTCGATCGAGCAAGCCAACACCGCATCAGCGTAAATATCGCCCTCGCGCTCCTCACTCTTTTTGATCTCGTCCTCGGCCTGGGTGGCCCTCATCTCCATCGCCGGCCCAGGCAGCTGCTCCTCCTTCGGCACCGCATCCTTGCCGTCTACAGCAATGACTTCAGGGCTCTCGCCCTCGTCAACGTCAGCCGGGAACGGCGGGTTCACCACTGCAGAGCTCGTCCTCCCAAGCTTGGAACGCGACTGCTTCTCCGGCGGCGGAGTGGGGGCGGGAGTAACGACACCATTCGGCACGCTGTTGCCTTGCAGCTTGGCGTCATACATTGGCTGTGGGACTGCGGCAGCTGGAGTTGAGGTAGCAGGGACGGCGGTGTATGCACCAGAGAAGTTCTTGCGCTTGCTGCCGACGGCCTTGCCCACATTTGTGTCCGCGACCTTGAGCATCTCCTGGTCGACGGTGAACTGGATAGGTGCCGAAGCGGCCATTGTACGGAGGTAGTACATGCCGGTCTTGAGACCAAGCTTCCAGCCGGTGAAGTGCATGGACGTGATCTTGCCCATTGTGGGAGCCTTCATGTGTATGTTTAGAGATTGCGACTGGTCGATGAACGCACCACGGTCTGCAGCCATCTGGATGATCTGCCTCTGACTGATCTCCCAAACCGTCTTGTACAGCGCCTTCAGGTCGTCTGGGATATTCGGGATGTTCTGGATCGAACCACTATCGGCAATTATACGGTTCTTCATATTGGTCGACCAAAGACCGCGCTCCACGAGGTCCTTCAGCAGCCATGGGTTGACGACCTGGAACTCGCCAGCAAGAACACGACGGGAGTAAATGTTCGAGGTGTAGGGCTCAAAGCACTCGTTGAAACCCATAATTTGAGACGTCGATGCAGTTGGCATAGGTGCGACCATCAGGGAGTTGCGCACACCATGCTGAGCGATCTTGGCTTTCAGTGACTCCCAGTCCCAGAGGTCTGATGGAGTCACGCCCCACATATCGTACTGGAGCTCGCCCTTGCTGACAGGTGAGCCCTGGTAGGTCTCGTAAGGACCGAGCTTCTCAGCGAGCTCGCAGGAAGCCTCAAGAGCGGCGTGGTAGATTGTCTCGAAGATCTGGATGTTGAGCTGCCGAGCCTCGGGCGAGTCGAAAGGCATACGGAGGGATAGGAAGGCGTCGGCAAGCCCGTTGACACCGAGACCAATAGGTCTGTGACGGAAGTTGCTCTTGCGCGCCTCTGGCACCGGGTAATGGTTGATCTCAATGATCTTGTTCAAGTTCTTGGTGACAACCTTGACGACCTCGTGCAGCTTTTTGAAGTCGTATGTACCGTTCTGGATGTCGACGTAGGTCGGCAGGGCAAGCGATGCAAGGTTGCAAACAGCGACCTCATCTGGTGCAGTGTACTCAATGATCTCGGTGCAAAGATTAGACGACTTGATGACGCCCAAGTTCTTCTGATTACTCTTCCGGTTGCAAGCGTCTTTGTAGAGCATGAATGGGTTACCAGTCTCGGTCTGGGCCTCCAAGATGGCGTACCACAGCTTCTGAGCACGAACAGTTTCACGCCCTCGACCCTCGCGCTCGTACTTCTCGTAGAGAGCTTCAAACTCCTCGCCATAGCAGTCGCCAAGACCGGGGCACTCATTTGGACACATCAAAGTCCAAGTGCTGTTCTGCTCGACACGCTTCATGAACAGGTCCGGAATCCACAGAGCATAGAAGAGGTCACGTGCACGCACCTCCTCCTTGCCATGATTCTTGCGCAGATCAAGGAAGGCAAATACATCCGCATGCCATGGCTCGAGGTAGATGGCGAAAGCGCCTGGTCGCTTGTTGCCACCCTGGTCGACATAACGAGCAGTGTTGTTGTACACACGAAGCATAGGTACCAAACCGTTTGACGTGCCGTTCGTGCCGCCAATATACGATCCAGTCGCACGGATCTTGTGGACGTTGAGACCGATACCGCCAGCGTTCTTGGAGATCATGGCGCAAGTCTTGAGAGTGTCGTAGATGCCCTCGATGCTATCATCCTTCATGTCGATCAGGAAGCAAGAAGCCAGCTGGGCAGATGGCGTGCCAGCCATGAACAGAGTAGGCGAGGCGTGTGTAAAGTATTTGTTCGACATGAGGTTGTATGTCTCAATGGCGGCCTCAATGTCCTCGCCGTGGATGCCAACGGCAACACGCATTATCATGTGCTGTGGTCTCTCAGCGACTTTGCCGTCGATGCGGAGGAGGTATGAGCGCTCGAGCGTCTTGAATCCAAAGTACTGGTAGTTGAAGTCGCGGTCGTACACGATGGCACTATTAAGCTCATCGGCATGCTTCATGACTGTTTGGTACGTCTGCTCCGAGATCATTGGCGCGGGCTTGCCATTCTTGGGATTAACGTAGTCGTAGAGGTCTTGCACGACCGAAGACCACTGCTTCTTGGTTTGCTTGTGGAGGTTGGAAACAGCGATACGCGCAGCGAGGATCGCGTAATCTGGGTGAGTAGTGGTCATGTATGCGGCGGTCTCGGCGGCCTATGCAGTCATTAGGACAAGACTGGACAGATAGTACCTTTTTCAGGCTACGCACCAGGTCGTCAAGCTGGATGGTCGTAACACCTTGGTAGACACCAGAGATGACCTTCATCGTTATAGCAGCAGGGTCGACATGCTCTGAGACGAGGCCATAGCAGAGCCTCGACACACGAGCTGTGATCTTGTCGAACTGAACGCGTTCCTTGCGCCCATCTGTGAGACGTGTCAGTGTCGCGTAAAGTGGTTGACGGCCTTGTTCGAGTGGCGGCGGCGGCGAGGACAGACGCGCCGCCCACATGCTGTTGCTGCCTGTCTATCGCCGTGCTTGTCTTCTGGATCGTGCCATACCTCTCTTGTAGACATACATGGCGTGTATGTCGGCGAGGTGTCAACCTCGACTTGTCTCGTGCCGGCGAGAGGATGGATCGATGATGCAGAGATTGAGACGGCTGCCTCTCTGCTATGATGCTTGAGATGCTGCTTTGTCTCAAGCTAGGGACAGGATGGCTGGAAAAGGTGGTCGAGGTGGATGGCGTGTGTGAAGGAGGGCAGGTGCCGGTCGGACAGAAGATATACATGTAAGGTAGTTTCGTCAACAAGAAACGCGGTCGCGAAGCACGCGCGCTCTAGCGTGAAATCCGAGCGGAATTCGACCGGAGGGCCTGTGCAAAATTCATCATATAACTTCTTTCTGGACACGTCGAAAGCACTTCAGGATCCTCCAGATTCAGCAATACGGCCACGCAGCGAAGTAGCCGGGAGCGCGGGGAATGTGAAGACCACTGTCCTCGATGGTGAGCGTAGAGAATATGACATTTCGCAGCAAGCTCCATCATTCTCTGCCTTTGCGAACGGAATAGGGTCATTCTTCACACTTGGCTGACTTGACGTGCCGGACGTACCTATCTTATGGCTCTTTCGAAGACTCGGCGACCTCGACGTTTCCCACAGTCACGAGTTCAATTTGTAGCCTAGAGCAAATCCGCCTCCGCGTGGAATGATCTGCCAAGATCCATCTCTCTCGTGTTGCAGCGTCCGAGCCTGGCCATGAGGACTTTGCGTCAAATTGAAGAGAAACATACTACCGGCAGACGCTAGGCAGCTTCGTGGGAGTCATGAGAGGAGGAGGTAAATGGTAGAGTGGAACTTCGTGCTTTGCATCGCCAAGGAAGGTCGTCTGTCTTGCAGTCTGTAGATGATGTACCATATGCACTGCTGCCTTCTGTCATATTACCAAATGCTTCTGACTTGCCCTCACGCAGTTTCACCTGTATTGCGCTGCGAATGCATTGGGCCTGACCTGATCGTGCATGTGGTCATTGCCTGCACCGCATTGGCCGCTGCTGCCCTCGGCCTGCTCCTGCTTCTGGTCCATACTAGTGTACGTAACTTCTTCAGGAAGATGAATGCTGGAGGCGCGATGTCTTCTAGTCTACTACTCGCGCCTCAGCTCTTGGTGCTCCTACTAGCATTTACTTCTCCTCTGGTAGATACTGCTGGACAATCCGAATTTGGTGGACTTCTCCTGTTCGCCTCATTACTTATGTTTAAATGCTGTGGGTTGCCTTGATAAACCAGGTTGCCTCTTGTCATCTAGGCTTTCCCCATCATACGATGAAAAGCGCACCTCATCCTCAAGCTTCCTGCAAGCACACAACGCCGATCGCGACTTATGCTTCCCGAATGCCGCTTTACTCATTCAAGGCGAATCTCCTGATTCGGCGCGAATGTGCACCATTCTTCTTCGCCGGAGATAAACTTCCTCTCCTGGACAGTCACAGCCTAAAGAACGACGTCGCCGACCTCGCCCATACGCTCAGGCGCCATTGCCCTTCGGTAGGCGTGAGGCTTACCATTTGAGATCGGTGCTTTGTGTGCTCGGACAGGATCGGGAGAAACGTCCCGTCTGGACGGCTTCGACGACTGGCCATCTCCGATCTGTAAAGCTGTGTATGCTCACCGCTCTGCTTAAGCAGTTGCCATCGCGTCGCCATAGGCCTCCGTTGTGACAATTGGACAATGTTGACCGCAACCCCAATACGTACCTCCCGATGGACAGCAACATATTTACTAGCTCTTTCCCTCTCCACTGACTATCCTATTTACATGTTGTCTTAAATCAACATTAAAAGATCTTCTCGCCTCCCTGCTCATTCTTTCTTCTTCATCGCACATATATATGATCCTCGCAAACAACTTGGAAAGCTAAGTTGCACGCACAACCCCAATAGCACATACTATCTTTGCTAAGGATTTGACTACCCACAGATCAAGCATTCATGATGGTGTCCAGTGCACGCGGTTGGCGCCAGCAGCGGCGGCGGCGGCGGCGGCCCAAGGCACCTCGGGCGCTGCAGCAATTACCTCTCACGTCAAGCGAAGTTAAGTGCGGCCGCATGTCCTTCTCGCCATTTCACGTCCCTGCAGACTCAATGATCCAAAATGACCAGAGCATCAGTCCAGGAGCGTTGGGACGTCCGGTCCTTATCGTTGGGCAGCAGCGATCGGGTCAAATCCCAATCTGCTGCCTCACGAAGAGCTTTGGATTGACTACGATGCAAAGCAAATCCCCAGGAATACACCGCTCGGCTTGCTGGATGTACGCGGCGCTAATCCATCGCGGTCAACACAGGTCCACAATGGCTTGAGCTTGGCGGATGGCAGATTCATGAACAAGATTTCTTCGCCGTTGAAAAAGAGATTTTTACACCTTGTGGAGGTGCACCTACCAAGTGGACCTCAGTGGACATCAAGACAACCCCCCAAAGCCCGTACGACAGCTTACCGAGCGCTCGTTAACCTGGAAACAGAAGGAGCCGTTGCGGTGTGCTGAAGTTGAAGAATTGTCCCTTTCTCCGTTGAGATGCTGATGCTGACATGACAGGCGGCTGGCGATGGGAGTCCAGCTGTACGTGGTGCCGCCTACCTAGGTACGAACTTTCTGCTTTGTCAGGAGAGCCAAGAGACTCCCGCGCAGCTGTCCATGAGCGGTCTGGCGGTGCGCAGCGCACTGATAGAACGCTTGACGGTTGCGTAATGTAGATAGCGTCTTTCTTCTTATGTAGGTGAGTGTGTATTGCGCCGGCAAGATGATGTACGTACTCAGCTGCTCCTCACGAGGCCTGTCTTCTTTCACATGCAACTGTCATTGTGCTACAACCTAGCCTGGAGCTCGCAACCGCAGGTCTGCTCTATGTTCCACATCGATCTATTCCACTTTGCTGAAGCTTGCAATCGCGTAGCCTCTTGCGTAGAACACACACAACGAGACCATCGTAGCCGTTCTCTGCTCGGAAGCTGACAGACATACCAGTCGACGTCGTGAGATGACATCCTTGCTACGAGACGGCGTCTTTCTCAGCTTCAGGCGAACGGTTGGCCGTGCAACTTCAGATTCAAGGCAGCACCGAGCGAGACGTCCGACAGGCGTGAGGCAAGTGCAGCAACAGCTGTACATTTTATCAGTCACTCAAGTGCTCAACAGATTGCTGCGATTGTCAATTAGTAGACACGGCTGACTGCTGTTTGGAACAATTGACCCACCATCGATACGGGCGACTGCCTGGCGATGCGATGGACTGCTTGATAATAGTGACAAAGCGGCGGAACGCGTCGAGGTACCACACTATAGATTGATCGATTCCTTGACAATGGTTGCTACGATGACTCGAAGGACATACCGTCACTCGCCCCTTTGGTCTACACGCGACCTTATCGCTAAGGTATGACCACCGCCACCGGCTCAGATGAGTGTGTGCTGCCAGGATAGAAGAGCCAAGACAGGGCTAAGCAGTTGGTGGGCTCAAGGCTTTACTATGACAAGCATCGGTGCCTGCTCGACGGCGGTCGATCGAGTGGCGGCACGCCACAGCCAGAAGGAGACGTCTGTAAGATTGCAGCATACAGCAGTATTGTACCCATTGATCGGCGACCTCATCTGAGTAGTGTTACATTCTGCAATGGCCATGCTGCCGAAATAGGTCCACGGCACGGTCAAGCTTCGATCCACCTCCGAGCTACACGACTGAGCCGTGCTACGTCGGTGTGGAGACTCTGCCCTCAAGGCACGAGGAGTAGATCTCGATTTCACGTCTGCAGCTACCAATGTGCCTTTGATCTTCCGCTTTCGGATGCGGGGCCAAGGATGCATCAACGAGATGAGGAAAGAGTCGGCTTCTAGACGAGATCATTGTGCAGCATCTATTGCAGCTGTCAATACATGACGCAGTGATATACCGCAACGCGCGATCAGAGCGCAATTTCCCTTACCTTGACATGCATGCTGCGGGGGTTCTTAGCATTCTACTCGCATTATGGTTATGCTACCGGAAGTAGAACTGATATTGACCAAAGTACGGCATGATGTGGACTGTCAACATTGGATCGATGTGAGATCCTGACGGCGGTCAATGCATCATCCCTCGCGGCATGAGGCATCGACGACTCAGCTGGCTTGTCCTCCACGTTACTGCACTCAGTGCGAGACCATTGAATGCTGCCACAAGGCATCAGCTCAGCATTCGCAGGTACCATCAAGAACCCGAGTCACCGGCAAGTTCTTAGGACAAAGCCGTTCACGCTCAATGGATGTCGCCATCCGAGTGGAACAAGTCTCGCCAACGTTTCTCAGGTCCGCGTGCCGTGATTGAAGGGAGTTCTGCACCTCCTGAAACCCACATACGGCACGATAATGACACTGCATTGCAGAGCTTGGCGGGGACCTGATACAGCATCACGAGAGCAGGTCACCACATCCACTGTCCAGTGCGGGACAATCTATGGCGATAAATCTTCTGGTCATCGAGATAGATTACTGCGGCCAATGGACTCGTGGTCATTTTGCTGGGTGGTGCTTGCACAGTGGCAGCCCTTGCCGTCCGAGCGCCCATGATGTGCATGCGTGGCGGAGGCACTGTTCAGATGAAACGCTCGGGCAAGCGAGGGCCATGCCGTGGATCTGTCACTGATCGGCCTGGTCAGAGTGTTGCTATGGCCGACTGTTGGTACAGGGGTTGCGCATGAGGGGTCTTGGTAAGGGCCTCGTCCACGCGGCGGCCTCCTGACATGCTCATGTGTCGCGACTGCACCTCATCGCTTGCGCCGGGCACGCAGTTGGCACGTTGGCAGAATGGGCCTTCTCTGCTTGACGGAATGATGCATACATGTGGTGGACTACATTGAGATAAGAAGATCTGGGCTGGCTCGGCATTTCGTGCATTGGCCAGACCCTCGGCTGTAGCCTGTGACTTCGTTTCAGATTATTATCTCATCTCATGTACGGTGTGCCCGTGACCGTCGTGCCGGGTTGCGAGTCAAGCCGGCCGGATCTTCAGTGCCGACCTACCGATTACTGTGATGAGCGAATTGCTTTCCTCAGGCAACAGTCGCACCTTCTGTATTGGGGGGTGGTACTGCATCTGCACAGAGGAATACAGGCATACGTGCTCCGACAACGAAGCTCGCACGACAGCCATGATTCGCGTGGTGCAGCGCCGAGCCATGTGCGGGTTCGGGCGAGATGGCGAGATCGTCAGCCAGCATTTTGATCGCGGGGCTCAAAGCTCAAACAGAGGCTCCGTACAAAGGCGTCAAAGGCTCACAAATTGGCAACGCCGCAACGGGACATCACCATTACTACCAATCTTTGTGTGGGCTCCGGGTGGCGAACGTGTCTCTGGCGCCAAGATAGCGACGCCCACCGCCGTCGTCCACCGGGGCAGAAGTGAGAAGTGTGTTTGCTGCGTCAGACATGGGTCAGAAGCCGTTTCGGCGCGCATCTCGCCGACGCAGGAACGCTGCAGGTACACTGTGCACAATTAAACCCGTGAGAGATGAGCCACTCATGTGCCCGCATTCGATGCTTGGCTCTTTGTCCAGCCCACTTTCGCGCAACGGCTGAGCCAATCATCGGAGATGACTGATCCTTTCACCCAGATTAGCTCATTAGCTCCTCCATGGTAAATGATGGCGGCGCACAGGGGCCGAGTGCCGCTTCCGACACCTACTTCCCCAAACCCTGATGACCCTGCTGTCTCTCGTCCCATCTCCTCCAGCAAGCCTCTACGCATCGCGACAACGACACTCTCTGCTGTCTCTCGTAGACACCCACGCTCACTCATTCCCACCTTCCAGTCACTCATTTGGTGTGCTTGCTTGTCGCGAAGTTGACCTCCGCCTTCTTTCGCAAACCCGAGATCCCTTAGCCGATTCCGTCGCAAACGAACCCAGACCGACCTCAGAGTCGCACGCGTAACGAGTTCAAGATGCAGATGACGAGCAGACTCGCCGTGGTCGCGGGCCTGGCTGCTGCGGCCAGTGCCCATGTGCACGCTGGCCATGCCCAATTCCACACCAAGGTGTACAAGAGGAGCAACGACACCATGACCACCGCCACCATCTTCGACACGAGAATCATGACCATCACCAGCTGCGCCTCGACCGTGACGGATTGCCCGGCGGCGAGCCAGACAGAAGTCTTCACCACCAAGACCGTTGACATGTACACCACCATCTGCCCAGTGACGGAGGCGGCATCGGCAAGTTCGGCGATCTTGTCGTCGATTTCATCCGTCGCTTCGGCAGCGTCCAGCACCGTTGGCCCAACTGCACCCGGGTCCAGCCCCTACCCTACTGTGCCCTTGAGCACTGGTGTCAGCCCATCCGCGCCTTCGACTTCTGCTCCATCGACGAACAATGAAGGGCCAGTGGGTACAACCACGGGTTCTGCTGCCTCGAGCGAAATCACGGGCGCTACTGCTTCAACATATGTCAACAACACCACCCTGACCTACACTCTTGGCACTGGCTCCTCAACCACTGTTGTCACGACCACTATTCACCAAACCTCCACCCAATACCTCACTCAGACGGTCTACGCCACGAGATCTAAGAGCAGTGCTGCGGCTACTGAGACTGCCCCAACCACCGGTCTCGCGAGCGAATCTGCAGCTGCATCTGGTCCCATTGGTACCACCACACTCCAAACGACCTCCACCATCACCAACTACATCACCGTCTACGCGGCCTCTGAAGCATCGACTGCCTCCGCGAGCGCCGCATCGGGCACTGGCTCCTGCGTGCCAAACTACGTTACAGTCACCCAGAAGCAATATGTCACAGTCACAGTGCAGCCCCCGTCATCCTCCTCGTCGGCTGCTACCAGTGCCGCCACGAACGCCCCGTCCTCTGCTGCATCTTCCGAAGCCTCACCCGCAGCCTCACCCGCCGCCGCGACCAAGGTTCCGGTATCTCCTAGCTCGGCACCATACTACCCGACTAGCGGCGGCTACCCATCAAGTAATGGTATCGCCGGGGCATCGTCAAGCTTCATCACTGTCCCGAAGCCTACCGGCACTGCCCCCATTGATAACGGAGCTGCCAAGCCATCCGGCTATGGCTGGTAGATGCGATGAGAGCGGCTGAAGTCCAGTCCATGAGTCCGCGCTCTATACATACTCACGACTTGATGACCGCAGCACGGCACATCGTTCGCCAGTAAAACATTTTTTGTACAACCTTGCATAGCTTGTGGGATTGCGATGCACTTGTGCTTGAGCTTAGATACCTTCTCCAGGGCGTGCGACAGTGTCAGACCTGGAGGCTTGAATTGTTGTTGGATTGGATTTATGTGATTTTTGGATTCTTATGTGGCTTGTCGTGTGCATGCTTCGGACCACACTTGGGGCAAAATGGTCGATCGCCTGGCGGAGCGGATCGGCGCTGGGTAGAAAGAACTTTTTGAGACAGGCTGGCCTGGGAGAGCTTGAAGTCCCTCTTCGGTGAAGATATTCTATACAGAGAAGAGTCCTTTCCGCTGACACATTTCTGCATTCTCATCATTCCTAACATACATTCCGCTGCTCCCTTGGGCACCACCGACCGTCTGCTCCCGATGCGGGGAGTCACGCTCACTGCTTCAACAATGACGAGGTCCACGGCACCTAGTACACATGGGCAACAAACACGTTGTGCATCATGTTTGTCACCGAGCTATGGGGGTTCTCCTGACACTAGTCGCTGGGCGCTTCGTGTCCGTGCGTAACGACAATTATGACGTCGCAGCTGTCGCCGCTCAGCACATGCAGCACATGCAGGTGGTTCCCAGAACCACGTCAAACCAATACCAACTTTTGCAACACTACGACGTCAAGCGCCGCGTGATGGAGGTCTGCTGCAAATATATAGATGTGTGACGTTTTCAGAAGGGCCCCCCTTCATCCAAATCCACTTTGCGCCCGATCAATTCGACTACTGTCCCACGAGTGAACTTAAATCCCGACACGATCCACCTAGCGAGTTTCAAGAGATTTATCTGCAGGCGAATCAAGAATGGCTCGCGCGCGCAAAACAACTACCACGCACAACTCCGGCATCATGTCTCGTCTGCGCAACCGCCACAACGCCAAGACCACAACGACTGAAAAGACCAACCCCATCACGGTGCGTTCATCAATTAACCACGATTTCGAACACAGCGAGAACAATATCTAATTACCAAGCAGGGCACACGCACTACTACCCGCACCACCAAAACCCAAGGCCACCACGCCCACTCCACCGGTGGCGGGCCCGTGGCATCGACCACCACGACTGGTACGGCACAACATGCTCACCATAAGCGCAAACCGACTATCGGCGACAAGGTCAGTGGCGCCATGATGAAGCTGAAGGGTACTATTACGAGGAAGCCGGGCGTCAAGGCTGCAGGGACCAGAAGGATGCATGGGACGGATGGGAAAGGGTCGCATCATGCGGCGACGACGGCTGTTGCGAGGTACTAGGGACTGGGTGCCTGAGCGATGACGGTGGTGATGATGAGATGATGTGATTTGGCTTGTGTGCTTGGCAGATACCCAGCGGCGAGCGTTAGTGTTGGCGGATTCGCGAGATCGCGTCGAGCAATGTTCGTTGTAATGACCAGCTTCGTATGGCGTGACGTCGTGCTTTCACAGCAGAGACACATCATCGTGCCTGCCAGCCTGTTATCGAGTTGTAAGCCGTCGCTCGCTCCTGTCCTTCAGGGTGTATGTCGAGGGTACCTACGGCTCATGATCGAAGACGCCGATGGTAGAGGCCAGTGGACTGGTGTACCATCGTTCGTGAATGTGGCGATTAATCGAGGTGGCATGAAGAAGGTTGAGCGATGAATCGAGGTGGCATGAAGAAGATTGAGCTGTTGGGGTTGGTGTAGGAAGCATGGCTGGTAAGTTGGCCTCACGTGTGCTGCTTCATTGGGCCTTTTTATTTTGTCGAACTCGCGGCCTAACTGTACGAGTGAGGGCGGGAGGGTGCAAGGGTGACTTTTGGGCTCGTGGCAACGCAATGAACGGTCTTTGAACGGCGAGCCTTGACGCTCACGATGGATGATCTCCACGACCGTCTCTCGGCAGAGCCAGCAATAGTGCTATACAGCCGAAATAAATGTCTTCGACTCATTCGCCTAAAGAAGTAGCAAAGTCAACGCCAAAGACGCCTGCGCTATGATGTGATGTTGTCGATAACGAAGGCATCTAATTCCTGGCCGTGGGCTAGTCTGCCAGATTCTGTTCTCCACCTCACCTGCAACGGCTCAATTCTACTGCGAAATGTTGCAAGTCAAGCCTGCTGTGCCTGTCCCTGCCTCAAAGCCAATAGTGCTCGAACGTCCGTGACATACTGTAGACCCTCCAGCAAAGGCACAAGGTGAAGCAGGTCGTTGTCGGTTGGATCGGATATCCAGCCTTCGATGGGTATTGCATTATCTGCACACTGATCAGCACTTCCTCACTTTCACCTGCACGTGCAGCGACTTACCCTCATGAAAGATATAGCTCATCGGACTGTTGTCCAAGATCATCACCCGACTCAGATCCGGCTCCACTTGCGCCAGATCCTTAATGTAAGCCCCGTTGCGGAAGGTGCAGTGCTGCCGGTAGTAACGTCCCGAAAAGTACTTGCGTTCACGTTCTAGCCAGTCGATCACTGGATCAGCATACTCCTGTACAGACGCTGTGAACACAATCAAGTTATACCACTTAGCGACTTTCCGCAAGAAATCGTGGCAGCCAGGGCGCTCGTGGACGTAATACAAGATGGGCACTCCAGGTCCTATGGAGGCACCGGTCGAGGACACAGCTCCAGACAAGCGCACTTCGACCATGTGGCCGGTGGACATGCGGCCGCCTTTGGCCATGGAATGGATGAGGGTTTCGTCAAGATCAATTATTAGGGTCTTCTTCGGCGCCTCTGCGGAATACGAAAGAGTGTACGACGGCTGTCGCCGTGGTACAAGCGGCCTTGGAGGTGCTGGTACGCGCGGATATCTGCTCTTGGCTGCTATTGCCGGCGATGAGGGAGATTTGAGAGATGAGGCGACGGCTGCTACGTCGGCCGGATTGGCCTTTTTTGCCTGTGCCCGTTGCAACTTGCGTTTTCGCAAAGCCTCCTCGTTCGGCTGCAACTTGACGCGGTTTCCTTTTCGGCTCGAAGAGCTGTTGTCGCGCTGCTGGGACATGGCAGCACTCTTCGACCGAGTATGACGTGCTGGGCTGTCGTCACCCCTTTCGCTCTCTGCATCTGACGTTGCAGCTGAAGAGGCAGACGCATTACTGTCTACAGATGGTGATCGCCTGCTTGATGTCCGCCGCTGTACAGCTGACCTTTCATCCTTCTCCGAGAGCCCTGGTGCTGCACTCACACCGACTGCTTGCCCTGCTGTCTTTCGCCGTCGCCTTGAGAAGAGGTGTCTGAAGCTTCTCAGAGGCAGTACGGCAGAGAAATGGCCCTCCTCATCGTAAAAGCACGCGATCACATATCGGCCTGGCGCTATGACAGTACTCACAATCACCGCTCCACAATATAGAATCGCGTTTGCGATTCGTTTCGGTACGGACCATATCCTGCTCTTCTGCGGCGTCTGCTCCTGCTGTGGGTCAAATTCGCTCCCGCTTAGCAATGGCGTCTTTTCATCGTCCGACGAGTCTTCTAGCTTCACCTCGGTATTGGCGAGCTTCTCGCCCAGCGCCTTTGCATCGAAGCTGTGTGTGATGTCCTCACTGCTACCATCCTCCCGACCGCTCCCTGCGTACACATTCGCCGATGAGGCGGTTCGCGATCTGCTGGGCGGAGTCGCCGGCGGCGTGCTCACGATGTTGAGGATGTTCATGCCCGACTGCTAGCATTCCATCAGGGAGCCGTGTACTGTGACCCGTTCGCGTCCGGGATGGATGGCCTGGGTTTCCTTGGAATTACATGTATCAGCAACAAGTCGCCAACGCTATGCGACCCCGCCGAATGAATGCGACTGACAGCCGGACACGAATGTGCTCCAAGTGAAGAGGTTTGGCTTGGGTGACACGTGATGGTCGATGGCTGGTTGACCTTGGCGGCGCGCTGCACACGCTTCTGAAACATCCCGCTGCTGCCGAGTTTTGATTAGCCGGCCATCAATCGACTCGTCAAAGAATTGATGTCGAGAATCAACGAGTATCACCAGGCGAAGTCAACACGGAAGCATATGTGTGTCCTGAATCAGGAATATCCCATGCTGAGCACCTTGTAATGCCGCAAACAAAGGCCGGACTTCGACAAACAATCGCATCCTGACTCACACCAAGCAAGGCACATCTCGAGATCCTTCGATCCGCACAACAAGCCCTAGGTACAACTTAAGTCACTCCGGTGAATCCATCGACTGCGTGAGGAAGTCCAGACAGGCCAAGGCGACAGTCCGAGACCAGCGCAACTCATTGGAATCGAACGGCGAGCTCGAGCTGGCACAAGCACGATGCCAGCACCCACCGGGAGGCCGATACCTGGCTTGACCGCCTACCTCAAATTGTTGAGAGAAAATGACATCGAATCATCCATCGAGCTCTTCATTAGCATGCTGAAACGGAGGCAAATCAAGAACTCACGACCGTGCGCCATCGCCACTACTCACCTGCTCCTTCGTGTTGTTGGTTCAGAACGAACCAAGGATGCACAGACCCTCATCGACCGCATCCGGAGCGTTGGTCAGAGACTAGTTGCCGCGCAGCCACGGGAGATGGCAGTTGGAAATATCGTGAGGCGTGTTCTTGGCGTGGTGCGAGAGGTTGCGGAGGAGGATGAGGGTACAGGCGAGAGCGAGATATCAGACACAACGCCTACCACTCCAATCCCCGGCGAGACCCTACAAAGACCCTCACTGCCTACACACATGTCCGAGATCAGCCCACTGCATCATGGCGCTGCACTACCTCAAGACATGCAACTCCGAGCCCAAGCTGTCACGCCGCCGCCTCAGCCCACCACAGCAGATGGCCTCCTCCAGCGCCCAGCTCTAGGCAGCGGAACAACATCCTACGCCGGCCAAGCACCACCCATGACTTCCCTCTTCAGCATCCTCCAGCACCCTCATGGCCGCACTCCCCTCGCCACACCACCCGCAGGCACCCAATCACCCAAAATTTCACCCAGCAAAGCCCCAGACAACGATGTCAAAGATAAACTCGACATCAAAGCCGAAGTCTGCAACGGCATCCAAGACCTTCAAGAAGAACTCGAAATCGTCGACAGCCAAATCGCCGAATCCGCTATCGACCACATTCACAATAACGAAGTCATCCTCACCCACACTTCCTCCCAGACCGTCCAGAAATTCCTCATGGCAGCTGCAAAGAAGAAGACCTCAAAGTTCACCGTCGTGGTCGCGGAGGCCTACCCGAATGATCATGAGGACACACACGCAAGTATCGTCAACGGCGGCAAGCGAGGCGGAGGCGGCGACGAAGACGCAGATGAGCGGTGGAAACCACTCACCAGCATGGGCATCACCGTAATGCTGATTCCCGACTCCGCAGTCTTCGCTCTCATGTCCCGCATCAACAAAGTCATCCTCGCGCCCCACACAGTCCTCGCCAACGGCTCTTTGATCGCGGCCGCTGGCGCCTCGACAATCGCGCAGACAGCGAAGTACCACCACGTGCCTGTGGTGGTGCTGAGTGGTGTCTATAAGCTGAGCCCAATATATCCTTTCGACACCGCGGAGCTCATCGAGCATGGGGATCCTGGGAAGGTGGTTGGGTATGAGGAGGGCGAGTTCATTGATAAGGTTGACGTGAGGAACCCGGTGTACGATTTTGTGGAGAGCGATCTGATCGATTTGTACATTACGAATCTGGGCGGGCATGCGCCAAGCTATCTGTATCGGATCGTGGCGGATCATTATCGAGTGGAGGACATTGATTTGACGAGTGCGAGATGATCGGGAGAGTCGGGGAGCATGAGACGAATTTGGCAGATCTCCTTCTCGAAACATTACTGCTGTCGGCGTTGCGTGCTCTGTCAAAGTCTCATCTCAAGCACCAAACAACGACATCTCCTCGCCTTCTCCAATCATCAAGCCAATGCGTATTGAAGCCTCGCCAGCATTCCCGATACCGTGTGCCGGCAAGTGCTTCCTGCATTACCGGCTCTAATTGCTCGAAGAAGACCAGGAATTCCGACAGCTTTCTCTTCTCTACCGTAGACAGGAGCGCTAGGGATTGATCTCCTTGCCTCTCACTCGTACCACCATTCGTCCATTCAATCCAAGCACGTGGATCCTGATAGAATACATCTGCTTCGTCGAGATAGGTCTCGCGCTCTGCGAGTGTAGTATTGAGAGGTGGCTCGCATGTCAAAGCCCACGCTTGCAACTCCGGGTAAATAAGATGCGACCGCCAGGGTGTACTGTGACATGGCATGAGAAAACCGACTGTGCTGTTGCGATCCTCGGCGTCTGGTGGAGCAGTCGCAAGGCGAGCCTCTTGCTCGTGCCGAAGGTAGTACATAACGTCGATCACACCACGCTGGTGAACGAAGGATACGTAGTATGCAATGAAGATGTTGATGGCGACGAGCAGCCCGAGCACGAATTTGCGCGACTGACGATTGCCGAACGGGAAGTGAGGTACGAAGTCGGCGACCTGCTTCGCGGCGAGGACGTGTAGTATTGGGAGCAATGGGTAGATGAACCGCATTTCCTTGTGCGCTATACTTGTCACTGCTGTTACCATGACACAGACAGCTATGGCAAGCACAAAGCTGATCTGCTGCTCATGGTAAGGTACAAGTCTCTTGTTGGAGGATTCCGGGCGCAGTGACGACAGGAGGCCACTCAGCGCAAATGGCAGAGCAGTCAATAGCAGCAGCGGCAGGCCCTCAGTCAAATAGTAGTCGACTCTATTTCGTCCGTAGAAGACCGACAGCGACTGCACGACATTGAAATAGAGGAATTTCATGGGTGGGAATGCCCATTCGCCGAAGAAGGCACGATCTATGCCAATGCTGGTAACGAGGACCGCCCAGCCACTGGTGACCACATTGACAATCAACATGTGCAGCTTCAGCATGTTGCCGTGCCGGTACAGCAGAGTCAGAGTGATTGCCGCCCATATAATGACATTCGTTGGTCGTAAAATGCATGCCAGTGCTGCTGCCATGAGTGAGCTCTGCAGACCTACGGAGGGAGCAGGATCTTGCTTCGACTCCTGCTCAGTTGCGCGGCCGGCCGGCTCCAACCACCATTGCCACGGCCAGTAGTACAAGCCCGCGATTGTCAAAGTGGTCTCCAGCGAATTGCTGAAGGTCCGCACCGAGCAGTACCATTGCCAGGGGCTCGATACTGTCAAGGCAAGCGCGTACCAATGCGTCTTTGATTCGTGGTCGTACATCTTGCCCGCTAGCAGCCAAGTATACCAGTCGCCGATTGCAGCGACGACAGCTTGCAAGAGCTTAGGCGCAGCAATCAGAATCTCTGCTCGTGATCCAGGCGATGCGCTCAGGTCGGTGGCTATGCGAGCTGCGACTTTATAGACGGCAGAGAACAGCAAAGGATGCACAGAAGACCGCAAATGCTCGCGCCACTCCCAAGTGATCCACGCGCCGCTGTCCTCGCCGAAGGCGGATCCCCATGCTGGCTCGAGCGACTGGAAGTACTCGTCTGGTTGGAAAAAGGTCTTGATGCATAGAGTATTGATGATGCGGAAAGCGATCAGGCCGAGGAGGACAAAGCTGATACGATTGGGCGCGCGCCCATCCGAGCGCAGAGGAGCTGGGCGCTGGTCTTTTGGTGGCTTTGAAGCCATGCCAGCCAGCTAAAAGGAGATCATTCGTATACCACTGTATGTTTGGAATTTGATGATCCGTGTCAGCCACCAAGGCACGTTAGCGGGCGCGTCTCTCGTCTCTCTCCCCGCAGCACCGACCCAAACACCCAAACCATGTTAATCTATAACTTATCACCATCGGGCTTGTCTCGATCATCCCGACGACATAGGAGGTATCACATGTAAACAAAGAAAACAACAAACACATCCGAGACAGTGCACGTGACATCAACCCACAATACGCAATCCGGATGTCGTTCTTCCGCCCTCGACTTCGCTGCTTCTTCTGCGAAGCAAAAAGTCCACATGCCTCACAATCGGGAGTGCGACAGTTTCAGTGTACAGCTTGCGAAGCTTGGAATTTCTTGGACAAGAACGGAGTCATCGAGGATACACCTCTGACCAGCGCGATGGCAAGCCGGGATTCCAGCTATGCCAGACCTGGCTTCACTCAGTCGCATCAACTCAGCCTCCATGAGCGACCGGGTGTCTTTTGCGAAACATGCTTGCGTAACCAAACCATAGTGTTGGAATCACTATCAAACTATCTACCGGAAGAGAGTCACCCAGACTATCCGAAATACCTGGACGCGTACCCACAGTACAAAGAGAAACTGGAGCAGCGATATCCGCAAGTGTGTACGAGATGCGCACCGCTTGCGCAGATGCAGATACACAATGCAGACAAGAATGCTGCAACACAAAATTGGGCGTTCAATAGGCGGCAGAGGGGCGGAGGAGGAGGCGACCCTCTGTGTGGGCAGCGAGACGACTGGTCCAAGTGGGTCATGCGACAGTTCATGCTCGTGATTGGCCTTGCCTTTTATGCGAGCTTGCTTACACAGCTTGCATGGCATACTTATGGTATCTTCACGCCGACGGCAGGCCAGCCTCTGCCGGCGACCGACGACACTGACCTTCTGGAAGACGTGGGGCCTCCCACTTTTCCGATTGAGCCCACACGACATTCCTGCTTCAAACAGATACTACGTCTGAACTTCAATGACGCCTGCTATGCTTTCAGCGCGAGGTTTGTTGAACAAGCTTTGGTTGTGTCTTTGCTCTTGATCTGGTATAATCCTGGTCTGGCCATGTGGTTCCATCACACTGTTCGCATACAGACGGTAACTGGTCAGAAGGAGCGAATAGGATTGCAAGTCATTCTTTTGATTGTACGAGCAATTGCATTCTTCAATCTGTCAGATACACGGACTACGAAAGACACCACCCCTCAGCAACGAATGGCTGTCCATGGCTTTATGATTGTATTCACCATGGCCCTGACGTGTTTGAGCGAACGCTGCATCAAAACACCAGTGTTCAAGCTGGACATCAAGCTGATGCCAGAACCAAAGGTTGAAAACGTCCTTGGTAAGTTTGCTGGACCGGCCTCTCAGCAGCATCATGGCGCCCCTTCTTCAACTGCGCCAACGCAGTTTTTCGCTAAGGATCGCAGTGCGCCGTTTCCAATCGCAAACCTTGCAAGGAAGCGGCCAGCGGCCCACGACGTCTTGCCTTCACCGGCCGCGTCTGATGAGACGGAAGCTGACTCAGATGATGACGCTATGGACCTCGACCCTCCATCAACAAGGTCGACGCTGCAAGCGCAAACGCCGGGAGCATCTGTTGATCGCACTTGGCGGCCGAGACAAAAGCCCCTAGGACAACAAGCCAACCAACGAAGCATGTACAATTACGGCAACACGCAAGGGTCTGGCTGGTCTGGCATGCGTGATGAGGTCTTTAGCATTCAAGACAATGTGCGAGCAGAGCAGGAGAGAAGGCGACAAGAAGCAGAACAGAGGTCGAGATTACGGTATGACCCTCCGGCCCAGCAGAGTCCATTCAGAGGCCGTCTACCTCAAGCACCAATGAGTATGGAACGCAAGCTGCGGAATCCGCCGACGCAGGTGAGCTTCAAGAAGGTGGACCAGAGCAAACAGAAAAACTTTATGCAGCAGTTGCGTGATGGTATCGAAGCCGGGAGCACTTTCAGACCTGCAATGAAGAACTCAGAGATTGGTCGTCGCAATGATAGCTCTATGGGAATGCAGCTGGACGATGGCGATGAAAATGGGCCTAGCCCGGCCAAGACACGTACGCGTGGTGATCTGGCGCTGAAGCCAGCTGCTTGGCAGCTGCCGCCCAGCCCTAATGGCGCGACTGGATTGGAAGAGCATTTTGGAAGAAGTTTTGGGATTAGCGACGAGCCTGCCGAAGTGCGAGAGGCTGCTGCTACTCAGGCTGGGAATAATGGTATCCCGGCGAGGTTGCTGAATGGTGGGATCCTTGGTGGTGCCCTCGCGGTTGTGTGGTACTTCAAGCTTTGGCAGCCGATCTGTCTTTGGTTGGCAGTTGCACTGGACCGTATGGGCTATTGAGCGGAGCGCTGAATTATCTGGACGAGGATCTGAAAGAAATGCACAGATCATCAAGGCGTTTTGCACAGCTTCGGGCATCGATGGTATTGCATTAGGACTGGAGTTGCATTTGATACCCCTGCCCAACTCGAGGTGATGGAGCAATTTAGGGAGCATTTGGGCGATTACATCTGCATGCGTTGTGTTTGGTAGCACTTTTGGTGAATGGCAAGGCGGTGACACAAGTACTTGGCGTCATCAATTGTTCTGCAACAGCTCACCTGAAGCAGTCATTGCGGCGGGCAGACAGACCAGACAGACAGTCTTGAACTCACGGACCGATGGACCAATGTATTGGTAAAGCAATATGCCAACAGCTGACTGCAAAGACCAAGCTTTCAGCCATGTGACTTGACTGGCGTGTTGATGAAAGAATTTACATGAAGGCGAGAACTAGAGCATGATATATGACTGATCTTGACAGCGTCAGTAAACCTCCGAATCGACGACTGCTTCATGGTCGAGCAGGCTGAGCAGCTTTGAAGTTGGCTCTCTGCCTCAACAGACGCTTGGCAGCAGCTCACATTGGGCATAACATTCGCCAACACTTCGTGCTGCGGAGATTTTCAATGCTTCATTTCGAGGTACACTCTCACTCCTTCCTCAAGAACTTCACTTGGCATACTCTTGCCGGCATGTGAGAGCCATGTCATATGACCCGCATATAGGCGACCATGAGCTTGAGTTCCATGCTCTTCTTTGCGCACGCTGAGAACGATTTCAACTTCACTGCTGACTTTGACATCTTTCTTCTCCTCAAAAGCAGCTGGGAATCTTGCCGAGATATCGTACTGGCTCCTCGGGCATGTTCCCGACAGCGTGATACAATGGTTCGCTATGGACAAGGCCAGTCACCGTCAAGTCAGCTCAGGAAGACGCTTGAGGAACACCTCGAGCAATACGGCAGCTCGAAGAACAGGGCGCGCATCACTCATGCCGAGCTCCTTGTGATGGCGCTAGCACACAGAAAGCTTCCCATGACGTTCGAAGAAATCTGCCGTTGGGGGCTGAGGCACTTCAAATTCTATAACGACCTCGCCATTGACATGCCGGTCAACTTGCCAAGCTGCAGCTCATTCGTCGACTCGAAGGGGATGGGGTCCTGGAGGTAACAGATAACGTCCATCAGGCGCTCGCGACGTTCGAGATTCCTATTGAAACAGCGTGGATGGCCTCTCAGACGCACTACAAGGTTGTCGCCGCCTCCCAAGCGCGAGCATTTCTGCGTCACATCATCGAGCCGAAGCCAATGGGCATCTTCCGCTTTTTCGACCTCCCCGCCGAATTCTGCAGTGCGATCTATGGGATGCTTTTCACATTCCCAGCTACTGGCATGAAATTCGCCAAACCCGTCTTTCGTAATGGGGCTTGCCAGCCACTTCGTGCCTGTGTCCTCAAAGGACGTCTAGGTAAGGACATGGATTTCGGAATGTGGGAGGCTGCGGTTCAGTCTTATGGCTCTGGCGGGCCGAAGACCCTTGACAAGAGCCCGACCGGTCACTTTCTTCGGCCGTTCCTTATCAGCCGCCAATTCTACACCGAGAGCATGCCTGTCTTCTTCGGGACGAACAACGTCTACTTCGATGATCCAGCGACAATGTCTTGGTTCGTCAAGCAGGCCGGTCCTGCTCGTAGCCAGCATATTCGGCAGATCTCCTACAACCACAAGATTGACCTACACAAAAAGACAATCGCCGCCTGCAACCTGCTCTGATCTCTCCCAGGCTTACGCCGTCTGAACATCTCTATCGATGAGCAGGCTTGGCTCGGCCAAGCGAGCAAACAGCGCACTGAAGGTCAAAGAGCGCGTCTCGACAACGGCCCGATCAAGAAGTATATGGACCTTACCATTATGTCAGGAATCAAGGCTTTGATGAAAATTGGGGGTCTGGATAAGCTCAAATTTCATGATGACTGCATTGGCGTCGAGCAGCTCCTGAGAAACAGGATGCTGAAGCTGAAGACGGTAACGAAGCGTGAGGCCATGGGAGGAGCGCCAGCGGGGACGACGAAGGGCAGAGCGAGGACCAATTGAGGCTCGAGAGTGATCAGAGCGATCCAGGAACGGCATGGCGAGCAGAATGGTATGGCAGGCAGGGGGCATGGCGGACAGAATGGCATGGTGAGCAGAGAGGCATGCTGGGCAGAGAGGCATGCTGGGCAGAGAGGCATGCTGGGCAGAGAGGCATGCTGGGCATGAGAGCGTGGTACGAGACGAGCGATATGGCAATGGCTGCCGTGGCTCGAACGAGGTTTGAACAAATGCTTGCTGCATGCGACAGATTGCAATTGCAGCATGTCGTGTAAGATCTGACCATGTGGTCCTGGAGGTGCTTCCCAGCTGACAAAGTGTACAAGAGCAATCACTCTTACTCACATCGTGCCACCGTCGCGTAGCGATCCGGATCGTCTAGGGTCTCCTCATCTGTCATATGTCACTTACGTGTCCAAAGCGATGCTGGTGACGCGCTACGAACCTTGCTGTCATTGCATTGTGACACATGAACGATGCCATACATCTCAAGGAGCTGAAAGACATTCGGATTCTGCATTGCTTCTATCCTCACGACCTTGCCTGCCAAACAAATAACTTTTCAATGTCTCAAGATTCAGTGCCATCAGGCGAACAGCGCTGTAATTGCTATCGCCGAGTATCTCACCCAGCGACTCGCTCAATGCAGTGCTGCCAGCGGATACACAGAGACCTTTAAGACTGCGGCGGCTTGTAGTCAACGCGCGATGGGCACTTCAGCCTAGCAGTCTCAGCATCGCTGTCAGTCCACCTGGCCTTCGATGTCCTCACACGAGCTTGGGACCCTGCTGCGAGTGTGATAGCTACAGCTTGCTCAAACAGTCTTGCGCTTCTTCGCCTTGACCCTCGCAGCAGCATCGACCCGACGCTTCTTGACCACCTTCATCTTCTCGCCCTCCTCACTGACCTTCGTCATCGGAGCCTTCAGCATGCGCTCCAGAGTGGGACAGCCGTGAAACAGGACCTCGGTGGCGCGCACATGACGACGCAGGAAGTCATGGCCAGTGAAGTCCTCGATAGCTCTATTCTTAGAACTACCGCGCACCGAAGGCGCCTGTACCTTCCACTTCTCCTCGTCAACGTAGAACTCAAGCTTGTCGAGGCCTGCAATCTTGCCGAGGAGCTTGAGGCGATCGCCAGGCTGGTTCCTGATGTCGAAGGAGACGGATATGTGCCCAAAGCACTTCACGTACTTGGGCTGCTTGCTCTGGATGGCACCGAGGACCTTCATAAGACTGGAGGGGTTCTTGAAGTAAAAGTGATTAATTTTGAAGAAGAATGGGTGGGCCTCGTCGTAGAATTGACGGTTGGTCAGAAGGCAGTCGAGTATGTCCGCAATGGGCTCCGTGCGCAACATCTTCCCAGCATGGCCGGAGAGGATTGAGTCGACCTGGAAGCGGTAATCTCCTAAAAGGACCCATGCATTCTCGTCGAACGGCTCGTTGAAATTCCTGCTCGGCGTCAGAAGGACCATACGGCGCCTACCGAGCTCGCCGGGGCCCAGGTCGACAGAGACAGTATGTGGGCTGATGCCGGCTTGCGGATAGGCAAACACGAACTCGTAGATCATATTCCTCAGTTCTGCCGGCAGCTGGAAGAAGTTGCAGATGTCTGCAGGGGTCTTGGCAGTGGGAATATTCTGCCCGAAGAACTCGCCCATGACGCGCTTGCCGTCCTGGAAGGAAACCTCGAGAGTCGGGTCGCCGATGCACTCAGAAGAGCTGTGCTGCACAGGCATCTCGAAACGCCAGACGGTCTCCCATATCCTCAGTTTCGTCATATAAGTTGGGTCATGGCGCAAGGAAGTGCACTCGTGCCTCCACTCTGCGAAGCAGCTCCTCGCCATGTCCTGATAATACGCGAAAGTGTCGAAGAGCCACAAGCATAGAGCTTGAACAGTCTGCGGCTTGTCGTGCAGCAGCAGAGCCATGATGACGAGCTGGGCCTCGGCGAACGGTGGCTTCACGACAATGTAGCGGCGAGGAGCTATGAGCCTCTCGATGTAAGCCCTCATGCCCATCATTGAGGTAATGTCCTTTGGATGCACGATGAGTGGATCGACGAGCGAGTAGTCGAACGGGATGCGGCCATCAAGAATGCTCTGCTGCATGGCCTGCTCGGCATCAAGCCCATGGCTCAATGCATTGAAGTAGTCGGACTCCTTGTCGATGTCCTGCACGCCGAATCCCTCGTCGAGGTATACGGGCTCGTTGGTGATCTTGTAGTCGCCGAACGCCCCTCCGTTCATCTCGGGGAACAACTCGTCGAGGTCCATGGCCATAGTTGTTGTGTTGCGATGGGTGAGCAGCGCAAGGAAGTGCTAAGCAGAGTGTGCTGTCAGGATTTGCTGCAAAGCTATGAGTGGTGATCTGTGGGAAACAATGTTAAGTTTATTTCGAGAAAAAGAGGACTCCTGTCACGCAGCGCTCGGCTCAGTGATCGAACGGGAGGGCACGACCCGACGCATAGTGGCGTCTTAACGAGCAGAGGATGTGTATTCACAGGGCTTATGACGAACGAGTCATGATCAGACGAGCAGACACCTTGTTACGAACGTCAACAAACCATATTTGTACGCCACCGTTGCCATATCCGTGTGTAGAGACGCTCTGAAGCATTTTTCCGGCGCGGCCTGCATCTCATACTCCTCATCGTCTAAGCTGAAGCACCGATTGGCAGGATGCTGTGCACTCGCCTCACCGGGGTCTGCGCCACCTCCACCAGTCCGTGGATCGCTTTCCAAACGCCGACAGGTCGCCCACGGATCCAGTGCCAAAGGCCTGTCAAGCAGCCAAGAGGATGAATCGCTCGCGCCTGGTCAAAGGGCCATCATCCCCGAGCCTCCATGGATTGCCTTTACTGATGGACGAGATCAGTGCTTCTCCTCCAACCCAGGTAATACGAGTGAGCCATCCGCGAGACATCAAGCCGAGCATCATATTTCGAAGCGACAAACAAATTGAGGTGCGATCAGGCTTGTTGGGGAAGCAAAACAACCAAGCACTCTTCGCATTCTTCGTCTTTGCGGCGCCGCATCAGATCGCTGCACGTTTCGTGCATTTTTTGGCCGATTTCTCCCTCATCCTTGGTCGTCGGGTTCGTCATTTTCGTCTTCGGCATGCCTGACAATGTCAGGCACCCGTGTAATACCACCTCTCCTGACCTCGCCGATTCTTCCAACACAGTCAGATCCGTGAGTTTTGTGGTTGGTGGTTTCTGACACCGACCAAGCCAATCTCTCTCATCTCCTCCGAGTGGCGGTGCATTTCACCTCATCTACCACGGACTCTATTTTCTTCAGCCCAGTCCAGGCTAGCCAGCTCACCGAACTGGACCATGTCCGTGAGCTTGGATGCAATGAAATCAGAATGTCAGACAGATGTGCTTGATGCACTGCAAATGTTCCGCTCCTCGCCTGGCAATCTTTGGGACGGTCGCGCTGTGGAGACGAAGCTCGGGCAAGGAGAAGTGGTTCAGCCTGTAGGAGACTGGAAGCGCCTCATGATAGAAACGCTTGATGGGAGCCGTGCGAAGGAGATCGATGCCTCGGATTCAGCGCTTCTAGTGTACATCCAAATCTCCATCCAGAGAAGTCGGCTTCTGCAGATACGAGCAGGTATGCAACTTCAGTGTGCCCGGCTGATGAGCTGCATCTTCCAAAATGCTGTACTGAAGGTACGAACAGATGCCCAATTGCTGGTGCGAGATCAAAATCTCGTAGAATTGCTTATCTCAGCTCCAGCGGCTGATTGAAGAAAGGCAACGGTTTAGTCCGTGTACTTCTGTTACTCGAAGGCCCAAGCACATTGGCTAGAAAATGACTGCCCTGCTTGGTCGAGGTGATGCACAGCGCATCTCTTTCTCTGGAGTCAGGGACTGAGTCTGAGACACGGACAATAGCCCTAGTCTCCAGAACAAGCCGATGACTTCATGGCGGAATTTGTGGATCATCCTTAGTCTGTGAAGCAAGCAAGTGCAAGTTTAGCCAGCTGACGGTAGTTATAGGCGTTCAGGTAGCAGTGAGCACACCGAGCGCACAACTTGATATGCACATGCACTTGGTCTCTGGGTATGAGTCATAGTTTCCCATGCATTGGAGAATCTGCGTCAAGCATGTCAGCCAGAGAGACAGCAGATGTCAATTTGCAAAGGCAATTGCTCTCGCTGGAATGACAATTGCATGCTCATAGATCGACCCATTTGCAAGTCCTTCTTTCTACTAATGCTGTCTGCAGATATCAGCACGTGCTGGATTGCTTTGAAGACAGGATATGAGCGCGACCGGTATTGCAGCTTGACTGCAGCTGCTGATGCATGGAGCGAAGAACTGAGACTGGCGAAGTGCTGGGCAGACGGGCGTCTGGTAGACGATCTCGACGTAGTGGAATCATCGCACGTGAATCAGTTCCATGTAGCCTCCTACTAGCATGCATCAGCATCATCCTGCAGCCGAAGATGGCATCGAGCGCATCGACGATTGGCGTCCCAAAGCCCTCGGTGATGCGATGTAGAGGCCTTTTGCGTCCTGCGCGCTGGCGCATCTTCGTTGTTCCTCGGTCTCGGCAGATGCAAGCTATCCGGGCTGCAAGATACAATGACTTAGTGGAGCAGCCTAGAATGAATCACTCATCGGTTGCAAGTCAGCTTCCTTGATGCCACGAGCTGTCCAATCCAGGCGATCCAGATGGACTTGAGAAACAAACTTTGGCCACTTTGAGCTCGATGTGGCTCAGCCCCCTTGCTGCATTGAGGCATAGGCCTTCTGTTGGCCTTCATAGAGACCAGTGTAGTAGCCGGCATAGTACCAGCTCATCATGATGTTCTTGAGACCTTCATCTTGCACTGTGGCTTGATGTTAGTGTTTCCGCGATTACGACGCGAGACATGGCATACCTGTGTTCATCAAAGCCTGAGGTACAGCTGCACTGCCAGGCAATGCTGGCGCCGCTGCAGCTTGCGTTCCACTCGCTGGAAGACTGGAAGCCGGCTGTGCTTCATTTGCAATGGTCTGCGGCGGGTGCTCAGAACTCTCGCCTTCATTTTGGACTGTGGCAGCTTGGACGGCAACATGCTCTCGCTCGATTTTCTCGGCCTCATCCAGGACAATGTCAATCTTCTCGCCCTTGACCGCCAAGGAGTGGTACTGCCTGTACTCCGCTAGAGCCTCGTTCCAGGAGTCGACCAGCACGGAGTCGTCCCAGACCTCGGGGTGTGAACCTTCGTCTCCTGCCATTCTGCAGGTCGTCCGTCACGTTCCTTTGTGGTTTACATCAAAACTTCGAAGTGGAGGTCGAAGTCCCTTGGTCCGAGGGTCGTTCCGTTCGGCTCGGACCCCGAACGCCGAACGCTCCATGCTCGATCCGACTTGAACATTTTTCTCGAGACAATTCACTTCACACCCGTTCACAACGCAGTGCGAAGCTCAACCATGTCGACCACAGTCATCAAGAAGCGCAAGAGCACCAGCGATGCTGCCGCGCCGACGAAGAAGGTCAAGGTAGCCAAGTCTGCTGAAAAGCCTGCGCCGCTCAAGTCTGCCCTGAAGAAGCCGGGGGAGCAAAAAGTGGTGGAGACTGTCACCAAGATGACCAAGACAACAAAGGAGCAGGGCAAGAAGCACCAGGAGAATGCAGCAGAGAAGTTAATCATAGAGACTACCGCCACCGAGGCCGACGATGAGATAGATGGCGGCGCAGAGACAGCCGATCAGACTGCAGGGCTGCTTGCCGGCTTCTCCAGCAGCGAGGACGAGGCTTCAGGCGCTGAAGATGGAGGTATAGCGACCGAGAGGCTGCCTCAGGCCCCACGAGTCAAGGAGGTGCAGAAAGCGATCAAGAATGCCCGGGACGGAGACCCAGAGCGTACTCCCGGTGTGATTTATGTTGGCCGCATACCTCACGGTTTCTACGAACACCAGATGAAAGCCTACTTCTCTCAATTTGGTGACATCACCCATCTTCGCCTCGCGCGCAATCGCAAGACCGGCAAGTCACAGCACTACGCATTCGTGGAATTCGCATCGAAAGCTGTTGCTGAAATTGTCGCTAAGACGATGGACAAGTATCTGCTGTTCAATCATATTCTGCAGGTGCGGACCGTGCCACCGGAGCAGATCAGCGAGCATATGTGGAACGGCACTGGTAGGCGGAAGAAGCCTGCCCCAAGGAATAGAATCGAGGGCGGCAAGCTCAAGAGGGGTATGGTCAAGGAGGATTGGGACAAGAGAATTGAGGCAGAGAGACTGAGACGAGAGGAGAAAGCTGAAAAACTCAAGGAGCTGGGATATGGATTTGAGATGCCAGTGCTAAAGTCGGCCAGGGAGGCCAAGTCAAGCACGACACTGGTCGAGGGCGGTGATGCAGACGCTGGCGCACAGGAGGACAGTGCCAGATCCACTGAAAGCGCTGGGAATGATGCCAAGACCGAGGTCAAGGTTCCGACGACGGTGCAGGAAGAGCTGGCGGGGCTCACTGTCGCAGGGATGGAGAGAGAGAAGAAGCCTGGCAACAAGCGAGCGGCGCCCGAAGTAAAGACGACCGTCAAGAAGGTCAAGAAGGCGAAGAAGTAGATGTGAGGTGGTGCGCCATGTGTTCAAAGCAGTTCTGCTGGTGCTCGGATAGCGTTGACATTGAAACACATTTACGCGTCCAGTGCTTAGCGTCCGAGCCAGGACTGAGGCGATATTGCGATCAACCGCTCCTCATGCGTGCGCGGGATAGGAGATTGATAGGAACCAAGTAGGCAGTTCCTCGAATGTGTTTCTGACGACTGAACGTTTGTGCTCGCAATTATCTAAAGAACTCGACAGAGCGATGCCTTGGATCCTGCCGATACTTTTCTCACGGTACCGAGATCGTTGAGGTGCGCGTGTTCGAGAACAGTTCCAAGACCGTCGCCACATCCAATGTAGGAGGTATTTTTTCTGGTAAGCCCTTGTCCTTGGACCAGAAGCGCTGTCGATCCAGGCGATCCATGGTACAAAGATGAAGCTGTACCAGGATAAAAAAGAAAATTTAGACATCAACTAGCCTCCTTATGGCAGCCATGGGACCAAGAGCTGCCGGAGCCTTCCAGATCACAATGATTACTCTCACGACCATGGATTCCGTGGCCGCCCAAGCGAAAAACCGTATAATTCTGGCATGCACCTACGTCCACCCATGGTCGACGCCAACATACGCACCAAGCTGAGCCAGCTGACTCTGGGAACACGACACGACGCCTACGTCGAAAAGCTCTATTAAATTATGCTGGCGCATGTGATTCTCTTCTATATACATGAATGCATATGCGCGTCCACATAAGCCACGCACTGAAGCTCTTTAACACTCCTAGCACGCTCGTCCAAAATGCTTAATGTATGCCAAAGTCGTATGTATCATGCCCAAACCATCTAAGCGCCATTACAACATCATCACACCAGCAACGCCCGCCAACACCACACCCGCATACCCCGCCATGGTCGCCACGGGCGCTGCAGCATTCGTGTGCGAGCTCCCCCTCGCGCCTGTTGCGGCACTCGCACCAGTCGTCTTGCTTCCACTCGCGCTGCTCGTCGTCGACGCGCCGCTGCTCGACGCCGTATTCGAGGCCCCGGCAGTGACGGCCGCAGCGACGTAGCTCAGGTTCTTAGTGCCCAGTGTGATGCTCTCGGTCTTGTTGCCTACGCCCGGGACGCTGGATTCACCGGTGCAGACGGCGGACGTGATGGTCGAGTCGCCGTACAGATGGCAGCCGACGGTGCGGATGTCGGGGTAGATGTCAGTGACGGAGCCGGTCGGGGCGCCGGAGGGGGCCATGGCGGTCATGACGCCGCCGCCGGAGATATGGACGGAGGAGATCATGGCAATCCTGTTGTTTTCGGGAGTGGTCAGTATGCTGTGGCATTTAAGGAGTGAAGTACTGGGTTGATGGGTGAGGTGAGTTCAGAGTCGTGGTCTATGCTCTGCATACGTCGTGGAGGCACGACCAGGATCGCGTGGAGATGTCGTGCATGGGCAACAACGTACTGTGCATGGTCGTCGGTCCAGGTGTAGTGTATGGTGCTTGCGTCCTGTGTCACGGTGATTGAACTCTCGAGGTAGCAGCCGGCCGCAGCACCGCATGCTTGGGCCGTGTTCGTCTGGTTTGCGCATCCAATGGCGTAGACTGTTCCGGAAGGACCCTACGAGGACGAATTAATACCTCATTGTACGCACAATGGTCGTTGATCATCACGTACAGCTGTGATGATAGAAGCCACGAGATCGTTATCGCTGCCTCCCAACGGCAGGTTCAGAATCGACGCGGTGCTGGGGCTGGCACTGCTCTGCGCGAAGACATTGATTGCAGCCGCAAGGGCGGTGGTGACGACTATGCTCGAATGCATTGTTGTTGTTCTGCACCAACGACGTCGTATGTGCAGTACACCTGATTATCTTCAGCCAGCCACAATCCTCAGGACGCCTGTCAAGCGAATGTAAGCGCAATGAAATCAATACGACAACAACGCTGGAAGGACAAAGGGAGCAGACAGAGGCAGATCGCAGGGCAGTGGGCCCCATTGTGAAAGCCTCTCCGGTGCCGTCGAAACTTTGATATGTTGAAGCGCCCTAGTATCGTCGCTCATTTCGAGATTTGTAACGGCTGTGTTGCACGGATTGTGCTTTTTGAGCAATTTCACAGCAGCAGTGACTCAGGAGCTGCGACTGCGGGAGAGGGAACGTTACAGAACGTTTGATTTGAGCTGAGAGCCCGGGAACAAGCAACAACCAAGTTCTTCCTCACTCAGCGCTCAGGGCCAAATTGCTTTAAAAAAGCCAGAATATATCGAGGTCGTAGATGAAAACCAAGGTTTCGGTGTTGGAGATGCGAAGCGCACGAATAGACTTTTGACTTGCGCAGGTCAAGCAATAGGCTTGCAAGATTTGGCGCCAGCGGCGAACGCCTGGTTGCAGACTCGCAGTGGTCGGCCTTCGGAGTGCATATACCCTAGCTGGAGTGCCTGAGCCTTTTTGTATTTGCCGATGCAATTCGGTATCGCAAGATCTTTGCGGTTGTGTGACCGGATTGTCAGCACATCAAATATCGATGCATAACTCGGTCGTGCTTGAGCCGTGGCATCCAGGCAATATGTCCTTCAGGACTTCACCGTGTTGGTCGGATAGCATGCGGCTGGGGATTGCACTGCAGCAACTGTTGCAGAAGTGCAATGCAAGATGCTCGCTCGTGAAACGTCCACAAGCACAGCTGCGTGATACATATTTCATGCCGATCTTACGGCGGTTTGCCCTCTTGCGATGAAGATTTCACCTCATCACATCGATTACAAGCTCATTGTCGTGGTGTCCAACGCGCTTGAATGCAGTTAATATGGGCATTCGTCGATCGAAGCCGCCAGCTTCACCCGTCGTCCTGCATATTGGCAACGCTCATTCATCACGGGCAGCCTCTTCATGCTCCACTTCTTCCGCGCCCTCTTCATCATTATCGTAACCTTCGGCATATTCTTCTCCGTCTTCCTCGTTGCTGTATTCTCCTTCACCGTCACTCTCACCACCGCTGGCCTCGTAATCCTCCTCTTCCTCATCTTCGGCGTCTTGAAGCTCCTGCTCGGCTTTCTGCAGCTCAGACTGCGCGTCCCCTGGACCCCTTGATGCCTCTCCATTTGCCTCGACCCTTTTCTCCTTGTTGACATTGTACGCTTTTGCCCTGCGTGCTGCGGCCATTGACGCATCATTGAGCCCGTGTCGCTTGACATACTCGTCGATGCCAGCGAAATCCGCCTGATCCAACATGCTGAACTCATCCTCCTTGCCGCTATTGCCTTCGAAGTCTTGGGTAGAGATGACCAGGTTGAAAGTGCGCTGCAGTACGGACGTGTAGCTTATTGATTCTATAGCTGAGAAAGGGAAGAAGGCGAGCGGCTTCTTGAACCCGAAGACTATGCCGTTTTCGAGGCAGAACAGGTAGCCTGTATTGTAGTCCCGTCAGCCACCACAAGAGAACATGGCTAGTTGGAACGCCCTGCCTTCCTTGCTCCCTTTATGTGCTTTGACATGATATGCTTTCTCACCCTTTCGATGCGATTGAACAATGCTGCTCGCAAACTCACTCTCTCTTGGTGTCACAACTTTCTTCCCTTGATAATGTAGTAAACGGTTCAGCTCTCTTTCCGTCACAGTAACAAACGTATCTGTCTCACTTGGCGCCTGGGCAGCAGCCGAGACTCCACTTGGTGCAATTTCGTTCATCGTGAACACAACCTGATCGGCCGGCGCACCGCTCGCACTCACAGCTCCGGCTTTTGGGAAAAGCACGAAGTTCCACTGTCTTTGCTGCTTTTCTGGCACTGGTAAGCAAAAAGCCTGTTCAATGTTCGATGCTGGCAAGGTGTAGTCGAGATCTCCATTCTGCTGGTTGTATAATCTTATCTCCTGGTTCCTGGCATCATTCTGCTCAACGACTATGGCTAGCCTCAGCTTCTTCCGCGCAGGCACCTGAAAACTGACATCTTTGCAATCGAATGTTGTTGCGGGACTGAGAATTCCGACGCCATTGAATGAGGCCACTGCAGCATTTGGAGGTTCAACAGTGCCCTCGAGCTTCCTTTTCTTAGTCGCTGGTTCCTTGCTTGATGTCGGAAGCAGCCCTGCGATATCTTCGAATAGCTGCGTGAGCTCGACAGGGTCTGAATGCTTCTGTATCGCTCTCAATATGCGCAAAGCGACAGCCTTTGGGAAGGCGCTCTCAATGCTATTCGCCATGGTAGTCTCGTCTATCTAGCTAGATAGCTTGAAAGCAGATCGGCGCAGTGAGAGTGGTTGACTCGCGTCAGAGTCGCGTTCCTATCACGCACCGGCATGCTTCGGATCAATACGCCAGCCGAGGAGCTAAAATGCTTTAAGTTCCAGACTTCAATTTCTGTGGAGACCTCTGCCCCTATATCCATGATGGCTATCACCGATGCTAAGAACCTCGTGCCTTCTAGCTACCAAAGGAGAGTCATGAGCTTGGTCTAAGCTGCATAGATCCGACCAAAATGCCATTCGTGGAGTCGCCACAGTGCCACGGCCTCTAGCGGATGGCATAACTTTCAAGTTCATGATGGTTCGGCTTTCACATTGTACCGTGGGACGAAAGCTGCAGTTCTTCGGTCTCATTTCAGCAAAGCGGTCATCGGGGTAATCTCTGTAATGAATTGCACGCCTCTACCAGAGGTTAGGCACTTTTGCTGGTTCGCAGTGAAAGGGACCCAACGTGGCAGCGCCGGAGGAATTGAGAAATCTGGATCGTTGGGCACATGTCACGTTACATCACTTGATCTGACCTCCTGAACGCTATGGCAATGTGGATTTGGAACCCTCACGTTGGGTGTTGCCCCAAGAGAGCCTCAATTCATGCAGCCATGATAGCTCACGTCCTTGAAAGTTGAAACTGGCTAGACGTTCCCAATCTCCACAATCCTTCGGCGCCGGGACCGATCCAGCCGAGATCCTTGTGGTGTATATCAATGCCCTAATCGCTGTCGTAGAGGCCATCGTCTGCCAAGTGGACATCGTACTCCCGGCGTGGCGGCTGCGACATTCCCGTGGTAGCAGTCGCAGCTCCTGCAGATGACGGTACTGGACTGGACATGGAAGCAACATGCAGAATTGATGCCATGGAAGCAGCCAAGTTGGAACTGGGCCCTTGCATTGCCTTGCCCAGACTCTCTGTCTGAGCAATCAGATCTTGAAGACTGAGGAACGGGTCCAGGATGTTGACATTGAGGGTGACGTCCAGTGCAGCATCAAGCTCAAAGCGCTTCCTGAGCAGTTTCTTGCCGATTGCGTAAACGCATGTCAGCATGAGACCTCCTTTCGACTGTGTTGGCGCTGTCGAAAAGGCAGCAGCTGAATTCTCTGCTGTCAATGTGGATCGAGAACGAGCCTTTGCTGCTGCTGCTGTTTCTTGCTGCGGCGCTGTTGGGAGCGCCAGAGACTCAGCGGATTGCGCACCTACAGGCAACGTCGCCGGCGGTTGTGGCGCAGCCGACTCTGTTGCGGCGGCTGCTGGACGCGCCGTGGCAACTCGACCGTGTCCATAGTATCCATCATTGATGTAGAACCGCACTGCCTTGCAGAAATCCGCCTCATCCCGGTGATCGGCGTAATAGTCATCGACTTCCTCAACGCTCTTGTTCTCTATCATGCCTTTGGCCCTACACACACCCTCAAAAATCCATCTCTGATCCTCATGATCGGTAAGGTGGGCAACAGTGTCGGGCGAGGTGGGAAATCTGGCATATCTGCACGCTTCCTTGATGAGCTTGATACGAGCTGGGCGCAAATACTGTACACGATCTGGATGCTCCGCGTGATGCAAATCGGCTTCTCTACCGGGATGTGCGGCCCAGTATTCGGCTTGGGTGCGATATACTGCCTTTTGGGCCTCAGAATGGACCGATGTTGCCGCGGTCGCGCTCCGCGTGGATGCCGACTCTGCCAGCCTGGATACAGGTGGTTTTGGAGGTGGTTGAGCGATCGATGGTGGAGCTCGGCGGCTGCTTGATGCAGTTGAGTGCGAAGATGATGTAGCAGAAGGAGGCCTTGCGCTTGTAGACGGAGCGCCAGCTCGAGCTGGCGCCGTGCCTGCTGCCAACGCTTGGGCTGCTCGAATTGATGCAACCTGGTTCTGCAACACGCGAGATGCTGGTACATTTGGTGAAACGCGCTGGCCAGCGACGAAGCGAACTGTCCCAGCCCCACGTGGAGATGGCGCGCGGGTGCTGGATGGTCTAGGCGAAGGAACATGCTGTCTGCTGCCCGGTCCTCCTAGGCACATGTCAGCTTTCCACAGCACCCTTGGCATCGTACGGTATGCTTACTCGGAGCAGAGGTGTGGGTGGGCAACACGCGCGGCATGCGAGAAGACGGGCTACATCCTCCTGAAGCCGGGCCTGATGCAGTAGAGTAGTTGCCTGTCCCTCTCGCCTGCCTCTCCTGCCTCTCCTGCAGATATAGACGTCTCTCCTCGCCAACCTGATTCTCCAGCTCCTCAATATGGCTGTCATACGTGCGCGCGCGGCCCGGAAGGCGGTGGGCCTGACCGCCGAGCCAGTCGCTTTGGTTCTCTGCGAAATGATCGCGCGAGAACACGGCCTGATCTGTCCAAGTCAGTCTCTAATGATGGCAGGAAGCTCAAGCACGGTGCTCACTGTTCCATTCTCCCAAAGCTCTTGTACGCTCGTCGGCACTGTCTGCTGCCTCTTGGAAACGAGCCCGCCGCAATTGAAGCTCTTCCTTCATGGCTGCTTCGAAGTCTCTATCGCGCTGTATGGTGCAGCCCCTCTTGTCGGTGTCTGGCGCGGATATGATTTCACGACGGGCAGCACCAAGATCCGCTAGCATCCTGGCTACCTCGTCTTCCATCTTGTCCAGAAAGGGGTTTTCAGAGCGAGTGATATTCGTAGATCGTTGTTGGCGATGTTGATACTGATCGAAGCTGACGATGTTTGTTCAACGAGAGGCAAATCCCTATTGGCGAAGTTCAGTCATCCGAGAAGGAAAGAACGAGCTGATGGCAGCACGTGGGCCACCTGCCTCGCTTTGACTACCACACGTGACATCTAAACTCTCAATATGGGCTCACAAGCTCAGCAGTCAAATTCTCGATACGTCCAGTGGGAGATTGTCCATCTCGAGCATTTCTCCGCTTGTTGATGGTGCGTCTCGCTACAAGGCACTCTCGTATCATGTGTCATTCGAACTCAGACGATTGATCGCTCAAGCTTCTTCTGCAGCATTCTCCGTATTGTCCAGGTCCTTCAGAATCGCCTCAACTTCCCTCGGGTCGCTGATGCCCCAAACGCCACCTCCCTTTACGGCACCCTTCATCCCGACCTCTTTGCCAACCAGATTCCTGCCAACCTTGCCCGGCCCGATGCCAATCCATCTTTTCACCTTCTCCTCCTTGTGCAAGTACACAATGCTATCATGCCAAAGCACTGTCTCGACGCACTGCCTTGCCCAAAGGTCTTTGAGTTGCTGCTTACTTTCAAATGGCCGCGCAGAGACGTTCGAAACACATGGCATAACACCTGGCCATATCACTAGCTCTGCTTTCTTCTCCACGGTGGAATTCTGGTCGAGAAGCTTCTTCATGAGCTCGGCTGCAGGTTTCATCAGTGGACTGTGGAATGGAGAGTCGCTCTTCAGCCTCACAGCTCTAGGATCATGGCCGCCGAATTGTCTCAGATGAGTGAGGAGCTCGCTGATCCGCTTTATACTGCCTGACAACACTATTTGATTCTTTGAGTTGACGTTCGCAATTAGGACCTGTTGCACTGCGGGTAGGTCGTGTTCAAAGCCAGAGTCGGCTTTTGACCCTTCTCCGTGGTGCCCGAGGAACTCGTGGATTGCATCGACCATAGAGGCTAAGTGATCAGCCTCGCACACCAGTGCCACCATACCGACCTCCTCGCCCACCTCCCGTGAGCAACGCGCCATGACCTCAGCTCTTCGACGGCACAAACGGAGCGAATCGCCGTATCTCACATAGCCAGCTGCGACCAAGGCTGCAAACTCTCCTAGCGAATGTCCCAGTGTTAAATCTACCCTCTCGTTGGTCTTGAACCCAAACTCTTGCTCAAGCACCTTCAGAATGATGATACTCGTCGCCATAATAGCTGGCTGCGCATTCTCGGTTGCAGTCAGTCTGCTGTTCGGTCCGTCCGCGATGATCTTGCTCAGCGGAATCTTGAGCGTCTCATCGACCTCTTCCAGCATTGGCTTGACAGTGCGTGGAAAAGCTTCCAGCCAGTCTGTAGTCATGCCCACACGTTGAACACCTTGACCTGGGAAGAAGAGCGCAGTCTTTGGGTGGCTGGGCTTGGACATTGTGGTAGACTGCCATCTTGACTGCTGGACAATGAAGGCCGAGGCGCGTAGAGATGGTGGTAGAGCGAGAAGTGTACCGAGCTGCGCAGCTGTTGTTGATGAGTGTCGATGGCAGGTTGTGAAGCACGCCATTGTAACGACGAAAGCTGCAGCGAGCTCTTCGAAATGCGATCTGGGCTTCGAAGCTTTCAGGCTGTGACGATGTTGGAAAGCCGTATGTGGGAAGAAAGGTCAGCCGTAGGTGAGTGCTGATGTAGCTTACGCTCACCTAGCCCCACACCGCGGTTAGAATCACCAGAAGCAATGATCGCAAAACGATCAGAGCTTCCACCGCCATGGGCTGTGGCCCATACCTGATGGTTGGACATGCTATGGAAGTAGCTCAGCGCGTGCCTGACCGAACATATGATCTGCGTTGGAATGGCATGATCCAATTGTGCCACCCGGCGGTACAGTCCTTGGTCGATGTCTACCTATTCCGAACACATGTATATTATCGCCGAACAGTTAAATAGCAACGCTGGCTGAATCGAGCGGGACGTTCACCACCAGTCGCCTTGGTCCCTCATAGCTGCAGCAACCTTGCTGAAACCAGCAATGTTGCCACCAGCAACCAATGACGGGAACTCGCCCTCCTGCGAGGGCACGAACTCCTTCGCAGTGTTGAGGCAGTTGTCAAAGCAGTTCTTCATGATGCCCTTGAGCTTCTCATCAACCTCCTCAGAGGTCCACTTGAGCCTTTGGCTGTTCTGCGCCATCTCCAATCCAGACACTGCTACACCACCAGCATTGGCAGCTTTACCCGGTGCGTACCAGATAGCATCTCCCTTCTTCTCCCTGCGTGCTTTCTCGAAGACTTCAATGGCCTCCTGTGTGCAGCCCATGTTCGAGCCCTCGGCGATGAACTTGGCACCGGCCTTAATCAAGGCCTCGGCTTCCTCGCCTGAGACCTCATTCTGCGTCGCAGATGGCAGAGCAATGTCCACCTTAGGCACGTGTGTCCATGGACGAGCGCCATCAACGTACTTGAACTTGCTCTTGACATCCTGGCTCTGAGCAATGTCGGAGAGCGCCTTTCGCTTCACCTTCAAATCAGCGATGGTGTTGATGAGTGCTGGAGAGAACCCCCCTTCGCCGCTGGCGACCAGCGAGCCCTTCGAGTCGGACAGGGATACAATCGTGGCGCCGAGCTCAATGGCCTTCAGAGCAGCGTACTGGGCCACGTTTCCAGACCCGGAAATTGCGACCGTCTTGCCCTTGAATGTCTCCTTGCCGCCGCTGGCGTACTCGATCATGTGCTGGACATAGTAAACGACTCCGTAACCTGTGGCCTCGGGGCGGATCAAAGAACCACCCCAGTTACCGCCCTTCCCGGTGAGAACACCCTCCCACCTATTCTTCTCTGCCCGGTACGCACCGAACATCCAGCCAATCTCACGTGGGGAGACACCAATGTCACCAGCCGGCACATCAGTGTCTGCGCCAATGTGCTTGTTCAGCTCACGCATGAAGGAAACGCAGAACTTCCGGATCTCGTTGTCAGACTTGCCCTTGGGGTCAAAGTCGGCACCTCCCTTGCCACCGCCCATGCTCACTATCTGTGTCAGCCTCGCCCAGCCCATCCTAGATGTCCAGGAATACACTCACAGCCAGTCAGAGCATTCTTGAAGATCTGCTCGAAGCCTAAGAACTTCAAGATTGAAAGGTTGACGGATGGGTGGAATCGGAGACCACCCTTGTATGGCCCCAGAGCGCTGTTGAATTGCACACGGTATCCACGGTTGACTTGGACCTGGCCCTTGTCATCCTCCCAGGTAACCCGAAATTGGATCACACGTTCTGGAATTGCTGAGACCTGAAGAGCCTTCTTGTATTCTGGGTATTTTTCGAAGAGCGAGCTGTTCTCAAGCGTAGAAGCAAGCTCTGCGGGAGTCGTCAGTAAGATGCTTGACTCAACTTCTTGGTTTAGTGGTCGTGACACACCTTTGTAGGCCTGCTCGAATTCAGGCTCAGATGGAAGGTTGGACATTGTATCTGTTGTGTCCTGGTTGATCTGTGGTCTTGGGCTTCAGTGGGGATGATAAGAGTGGTAAACGATAGAGTTGAGTAAACAGAGTGCCTGGTGTAAATACATGTACTTTCCTGGTACTGCACACATAACGCGCCTACCTAGGTACCTTGGTACCTCGCCATGAACTCCGGAAAAAGCAGTACGGGCTCACACGTCATGGCAATGTGTTCCCTACCAGCCAATGCGTCCGCACATCGCTGCTCGAGATATGGTCCAGTAAAAGCATCGGCGGTCTGGAGCCATCGACGTTTCCTGGCGGGCAGGAACATGGTCGTACTAAATGCGATCGAATAAGTCATGCTTATCGCGTGGGCTCATTGGCGGCGCGCAAACAGACCCTGCATTGGACACAGGTCCGATATCGCTCGTGGTGGGATGTGCCTATCTGGCAGTGGGGTACGAGGACATTCAGTTCGAAGACTGTACTTGAATGGACATATTAGGGTATGAACAGCAATCATGTGGTCTGTCCGATCATGAGGTCGAAAGGATGGCAGCGCCGGCGCATGTCAACGCTTCAAGATACCCAGGCCACGATAGGGGGTCCAATCGCGGAGCGCTTGATACTCTGGTCTCTGGCCTTCGTGGCTGATGATGTGCCCGGTTTACAACAGACACGGCCGTGTGCACCGGTGGGCTACAGCGGATCAAGTATCATCCGTCCGCGAAGGGGCTATGCACATGCAACCCTTTGATTTCGAGGCCGGAGGAGATACGCCTGCTGATGCCTGCGAGAGGAATCGACGAGGACGACATGATACGCAAGCTATTCCATGCGTCCTTAGGAAACTGGCAAAGACCGAAGTGCGAGGTCACGTCATACCGCTAAGGCGAGATCATCAGAGCTACGGTCCGATCGAAAGTGTTCCTATCAATAAGCCCCATGGCGGCATACAGGCTCTCTGACCCCTGCGCCTATCGGAGAAGGATCGCATCGTATGGATGGACTGCATCTGCATCAGTCAGGAGGACGATGCTGAGCGAAGCCAGCAGGTCGCTGTGATGGATGATGTCCATTGTCATGGTCTGCACAACCTGGTCTATTCGGGCGAAGATGATGCCAGACAGGACTCGCGAAGGGATCCTGAACTTACTAAGCTGATATTGAAGGACATCAGACGTGAAGCACAAGACAGGAAAGCCAACTCCACTTGGCGTCAGATTCGAGACCAACCCGCTCTTTGACTTCCACTCACGGCCACGGCTCAGCAGAATATGGATCATTCAATAAGCTGTCCTACCTGCGAAACGTTTTTGCTATTGTGGAGACCAGATTAGCCCACCGAGCGAAATTTTGGACGATGGCGTTTGGCAGAAGCATAAATGCCTATTCCTTTCATCTGCCATCGGGTTCGACAAGATTATTGACCCAGTGGCTTACTTATGGTACAAGGCGGCAATCCGATCCAGCGTTGGAGAAAACTTCCTCAGCACATTTGCCTCTTAATTTCAAGGTAGCACCTCGGCTTTCACCTCCACTCGCCCAAAAGACAAAGTCTATGGCATGCTGGGTATCTTGTCAGGGGCGCACTCTTATCAGAAAGATATTTGGCAGTCTGCTAGTATACAGAGACGCCATCAGATATCTCACGGAGAATGGCGAAGCGCGCACTCGATGAATTTACGCCAACAGGACTCACCGGCTTCTACAGTCCTGCTAACAAGATGATCAGTGCAGATACCGAAGGCAGTATGTACCGCCTGAAGGGCCTGGCAAAGTTATGGATCAGAAATGGAGCAGTTCAGAATACGAGCGCCTTTTTCGGGCATGATTCGGACATACTTCTGGCAGAATGAGCTACTGTCGGCAGTGTCCAGCGCGTATCAGCTGTCATGACTAGGGGTATGATGCGCAACCACATCCACGAGTGGCACGAGACGATTCACCTTACCTTTTTGGGGAAACTTGATTCTCACTTCCAGACCAGCATCAAAGACATCAATGCCGTCTCGGAAACTTTCAGCGCCGGTCGCAATTCCGAGCGACTGCCCGCCACCGCTTGACCTGGCAAATTCCACAGTTTACGGACTCCATCGCCAGACAGAATGCCTTGTCGCCCAAGCCGTGCGAACTCAACTTCATGCTTGCTGCCGGCGAGGCCTTGGACAAGCGCACAGAGGGTGCCGCGAAATGAAGGCAGGCGAGCTGCAATGCATGCTTGCAGCGACGCTTCTTCTTCTTCTAGGTCCCAAGACCACGAGGGAGGCAGACGTGCTTGTGGTGCTCAGGCAATGTCCCTGGCCCGTCATGATGCGGGCGAGAGACAGCGGCAAGGGGGAGATGCTGGGTGTTTGCTGCGCGCGTGGTGTCGTCTATGGTAAGACTCAGCGATTGAGTGCTCAGGTAAGGAGGTTTGAGATACGCCGATCGACTCGTGCCCACATTCTCATGAATGCAGAAGGAGACGAGAAAATTTTAGAGCAGACCATAAAAGCCTCAACATGTCAGATCTCCACTCCAGTCGCATTTTGCATCTGCTGTTCGTGTTCTGGCCCACTGTAGGCCGATCGTCCTCTGGCTATATGCTGTACACTCAATCGCGATAACTGTGCAGGATTCACTCAGAACTTGATATAAGCAAACCGTCCTTTCGCATTAGATGATGGCTTTCCGCTCCTTCTCCAACTCTTCCCTCGTCTTTTTTGGTAGCCCCAATAGTCTCCGCTCCTCAGCCCACTTCTCGTACTTCTCGTCCTTCTTGGCTTCCAATTCTTCCCCGGACGCAAAACCCGTCCCGAACCAGCGTTTGATGCCTGCCGTAGCCTGTCAGCAATCGCGCTTTCTCCAAGACCTGGCGGTGAGAGCACGCACTCTGCACACAATGCGGACACAGCACGTGCGCTCTCTTCGTCCGCCCGCATGCACTGCACTTGTTCAATGCCGTCACGTCCTTCAGTGCTTTGCCTGCCATCTGCCGATGCCGCTTCTTCATGTGCGACGTCTTCTTCTTGGGTACCGCCCTGAGGATTCCTTCCCATAGTTGTCCCAGTAATGATGGAATTGGAAGGAGCGCGGCGGGTAGAAGTGGACTAGATCGTAGTTGGTGGAGGAGTGGTATTCGTCGGACAATCGGTGTGGAGGTGGTGGCCGGAAAGAGCGTCGCGTGAGCCACTGGCAGGAAGGCGGCGAGGAAGGAGGCGGAGGGAGTTCTGATGGTTGCCATGGTTGACTTATGCTACATGTACTGTGCAGTAACGAGGGCCCTGAACATCGAGAATTCAATGTCACTTCTTGGATATCGGCATTGGCCGCCACTTCCTCTGCGTGTGATTGGTCGCACCTCACCCAAATTAATGCATCTCCTTTCCGCGCTGGACATGGTCCCAGCTTCTGCCAAAACCTCGAACGCGCAACACCCCCATCACCACCTCCGCCACCACGTACAGCTTTTTGTTTCGGCTTCTCGGAGGGTCTTTGGCTTCGTCAATCTTCCAGCTCCTCTGTCCATCGTTCGATCCCGTCTTCTCCACAATGGCGGCCGCCGCACTCAACCAGCAGCCCTCCGTCTTCCCCAAGAGCCACGTTGGCTTCGACAGCATCACAAACCAGATCGAGAAGAAACTGCTCAAGCGCGGCTTCCAGTTCAATGTTATCTGCGTTGGTATGTAGATGACTCTGACCCGCCGATGCGCGCGTGTACCGAGTCCACGGCTGACCACAGCTCCCTTTTCCAGGACAAACCGGCCTCGGCAAGAGCACGCTGATCAACACCATCTTCGCCTCGCATCTCGTCGACTCCAAAGGCCGCCTCGCCCCCACCGAGAACATCCGACAAACCACCGAGATCCAAGTCGTTTCCCATGTCATTGAGGAGAATGGTGTGCGCCTGCGCCTGAACATCGTCGATACCCCCGGCTATGGCGATCTGGTCAACAACGACCGCTGCTGGGACCCCATCGTCAAGTATATCAAGGATCAGCACAGCGCCTACTTGCGCAAGGAATTGACCGCCCAAAGAGAGAGATACATTCAGGACACCAGGATCCATTGTTGTCTGTATTTCATCAGCCCCACCGGACATGCGCTGAAGCCGATTGATATTGTGGTTTTGAAGAAGCTGAGCGAGACGGTGAATGTGGTGCCTGTGATTGCCAAGGCTGATAGTCTCACTTTGGAGGAGAGGCAGGTGTTCAAGGACCGCATAAAGGAGGAGTTTGCCTTCCACAACATCAGGATGTACCCGTACGAGAATGAGGAATATGACAGTGAGGAGGCTGCTATGAACGCTCAGATCAAGGTGAGGAGACAATACTACTCACCGCAGCGACTCAAAACTGCTAACGCCATGTTTTTGTCGTAGTCAATCATCCCCTTCGCCGTCGTCGGTTCCGAGCGAAACATCAACGTCGCCGGTAAGACCGTGCGCGGCCGCCAGAACCGCTGGGGCACCATCAACGTCGAAGACGAGCGCCACTGCGAATTCGTATACCTTCGCGACTTCCTAACACGCACCCACCTACAAGATTTGATCGAAACCACAAGCCAGATCCACTACGAGAGCTTCCGCGCGAAGCAGCTGCTGGCGCTGAAGGAGAGCAGCGCGGCACATGGAGGCAGCCGGCCGATCAGCCCGAGCGCGGATCGTGAGCTCAGCAGGCAGAGCCAGAGGATGACTATGAATGGGTACAACTAAGCTCCCTTCCCACCTGCCATGGACTGGAGTATAGTTTACATCCGCCTGCATATTTTATTCCAACTTCTACCAGTCCCTTTTTGCTGTGTTGTTGCTGCAGGCTTTGCTGACTTGGTGCGAGAAGTGCGCCGCCTGGTCAGCATCTGCCGCCATCGTCGCGAGGCACGCCGAATCATAGTCGCGGGTTTGCTAGTCAGGGCTGATGGCTGTATTTGCTGGTGAACAAGAGGGAGAAAATGGCGGAGCAGGAGGGGAGTGGGTGGAGCAGGGGGAGCGAGTGGGACTTGGGCAAGGGAGAAGGATACAGGCGCGGGTTGCATTTGACACCGAAATCTTGATACCACTGTATGCTGTTTTTGCGCCCTCTCCTTTGTGTAGGTATGGCTTGGCAAGAAAGGGCGGTTTACTTAGCGACGGAGTCAAGTCCAAGGATGATGTTGTCATACAGGCGATGGCGGAAGAAAGCTTAATACATATTATACCCACATTGCTCTGGAAACTCAGGTGTACAAGGACCTCTACGCTTGCGAAAATTTCCAGCGCGCTAGGCAAGGGTTTGTGGATCAAGGAGGGTGTGCTCCATATGTGGCGTTATCGGGGAGCTTGAATGAAATCGTGTCGTCTTGGTGGGTTTCAGAGCACGGTTGGGGTGGGCGAGGCGAGTGAAGTGAGTCTTGGGGCATTTGAGCTTGAGTTTATGCTTGTCATGTTAAGGTGTAGGTTTGGCGCGTGGTGTGTGATGATGCGCATATGCGTGTGTGGTGGACGGGCTCCTTTAGGTGTTGTGGTTGGATTTGAGGTGCTTGGGCCAGGTGTATGGCATTGGGATTTTTAATGACCGACTCCTCCAATCGAAAGGTTTAAGTTGGACTACTTGGTAGACGCAGGGCAGTGTGAGCATGCAGTGACAGTCTGTGCAGGGGGGTTTGTCTGACTGCTCTGCTTTAGGACGCTGCAGAGACACGTCCTCAGATTCATCCGCGACTGGTGTAGTTATGAGCCATGACAACTGGAGTATATGAGTCTGAGTTCGCATATCTCCATGTAGACCTGAAGTTGAAGTGATCCGTACCCCTGTCGTAGGTCTCGGTTCAGCTCCTGCCTCCTTGGACGTAGGGAAGGCGCGCCTTCCTCTTTTGGACGCGGCCTCGACTTTATGTCTCCCATGCCAGCGGTACAATAATAACGGCAATCTGCTACACAGCGTTGGAAAACCTTGACAGCCTTTACAGCGCATTTACCCAGAGGCGATGTTTACATGGATCAGCTCTGGGTTCGGCTCGCCTTCTGGACCGTCTTCTGTTTGAAGAAATTGATAGTAATTTACCTCTCGCCACTTTCGAACGTTCTACGGAGATACTTCCGATCATCATCGGCTCTGACTTCCGAGAGGTCGACATGCGGTGCTGCTGAGTTGCATTCGGACAAGTGTCTTGGATGGAGTACGGCTCGGTATCTTGTCTGGTGCTACACTCTGATCAACTGTCATACACCAAACCCCAGCAAATTCTTCTTCTCAGTCTTGTACGCGGCTGCAGAAGGATTTTACCAACTTCATTCTGGTACTGGTGTTTTTGCAACGCGGAAGGATGCAACGTTTTGCGCGGTGAGCCAAGGGAACCCCAAGGAAATGCTCCATGTCGACTCCGAGTCCGACATTGTCGACCCTTAGAACTGTTGTGCGCGTCTGGAGGAGACGATAGAAGTTGTTGCTGCAAAACGGTATACTTTCTTTATTACTATGGATGGTGGCGCAAAGAGTTGTGCATTGACCGCCATTGCTCAACAACCTTACTAAAGCTTTCTGATCATCTTAAGTCGAAAAGCAAAACAACCTGCAGCTTCTGTGGATCGAACTGCGCCGGTAGGTCAGCAAATTATCCGAATAAGTGTGACTGTCGGCATCAACATACCACAGTACCTCCAGATACCGCACAGAATGCTTCGAACTAAAGTGAACTTCAGTCTGGCGCTCTCCCAAGTGAGCTAAAGCTGCATAGAACCGTCGCTGAAAGATGATTTGTTAGCGTCATGCTGAATTGAATACATTATAATCCAGATTATTTGAGGAAAGTTGTGCACGTGGGCCAAGCCTGCACTCATGTGGGGGCTGGGTGGGGCGGCCAGTCTGCACATGCCCATGCCCTCCACCACGGCGGTCTGCCAGGCCAGTATGAGCCACATGTACAATCCTTGATTGCATGTTGGCGGATACCACCCTCATGCAGAAGAACTTGGCTGTGATTGTAGGACAACATATCTGTCGAGCTGACATCATGCCCATAGAACATGAGTCAATACATCACCTACGTCTACGTGATGTGTCTCCTCAACGATGCCTATCTGACCAATTGAATGCCATAGGACAGACCCGGTAAACGAGCGGACCGATCAGCATCACGTTCCTGCGAATATCGCGAGCTGAAGAGCACCTGGCAAACTTAACAAGTCTTTTTGCACGTACACACGCGCTCAGCTGCTGGTGCGTGCCCGAGCTGAAGTGTGCGAGGAGCAGGCAGCAAGCCTGTAGAGCAAGCCGCGATTTATCTTTCGGACTTGACCTCATTCAGTATCACGAACATCCCAGCATGGCGTCTATCGAAAGGACTCCGGATGAGGCTATCCAGCTCTTCAAAAGTATCAAGCAGCATTTCCCGGGCAAGACCCTAGGCGAAGATAAATGGGAGATTCTCACGGTAAATCCGCCTCCACTATCTGCGAGGCACTACGCTGACGACCATTACTGATTGCGGCCATCACGGGTGGCGGAACATCTGAGTTTGCACAAGATCTGTACCTCTATCTGGTCTCCAAGCCGGAATACAGCGCGCCGGACCAGCGTAAAGCTCTTGTCAGAAGGCTCAGAGAGGCATTGGTCAAGCTGGTGTCTGTCGTTGGCGTGCCAAAGCCGCTGGAGTCCATTATACAGATTGCCGAAGTCGAACGAGATGAAGACAAGGACTACTCGTTCTCACGGTAAGGTCTCAGTATGGGACGGCGCTATTAGCTTCCTGTTGCTCACAACTACTAGGGAACACTGGCAGTCAGGATCAGACAATCGCGAGCGCGGTGCAGAGTGGCTTTCCAAAATTTACAAGCAAAACGTGCCGACTGAAGATACCAAGGGCCCCTTCGCGGCTCATAAGGACTTCCGTACGTCCTCAATGTCCCCTCAACACTCGACAAAGACTGACATCAATCCTTCAGAATGGTTGTCTATGGAGATCACATATGGCTTATACCTCTCTGACCACACGATTCTCGATGCCATCGACACCGAGCTCGTTGTGCTCTCCGGAATCATGATCCAAAATTTGAAGCGGGAGACTGGCTGGCATCTACGAGGCACTCGCAGGATTGGCGTCAGCGCTGAAGATGTTGAGTTGATACAGCAATGCGTAAGGCCGCTGAGTCTTGGAAGTCTGTTGTGATGGCTTGCTGACATGGACGTACAGATCGAGAAAGTCGCTGCTTTCTGCGGCTTGAATCTCAACAAGGTGCCTAGGGTGAAGGACATTGAAAATGAGGTCTAGTGCTGAGGGTCTTGAATCTATATGGGCCACTGGTACTGATCTACAGATCGGCATCATTGCCGCGTAACATTATGCTGATGATAGATATGTGCAGGCTGAGTAGAGCTACCATCTATAGTCGTATGATACAACCCGGTAAGCCATACCGGCGGTTAAACGGATGCTCAATGGTACCCTCGCTATCCGAGACTTGCACGTGACTCTAAAACCGCCCCTGGATCAGCAATCTTCACCAAAGATGGCCCCGAACCCAGCCTCATTGAGCGACCGAAAGAGATTGATAGTCGTCGTGAAATTGGCCGCTTTCATGGACTTGGTGAGCCACGGCACATTCGTCCCCTTGTAGCTGGTGTAGTTGGTGACTATCTCGACGGGTAGCTGACCGCACCGGTGGCTCGACAAGATCAGCTGCGCCACCGCTGTCTCATTGTAGGTGAAGTCGACCGGATACGAATTATTGCCAGGCCTGAGCACCAGATCCGGGATCGTCGAATTGGCGATAAAGATATTGTCGACATAGTTGTCCTGGACCAGGTCACCGATCTCGATGGTCAAGACGCTTGGGTTGTTGAGCCATACTTTGGCGACCGCATTCGTCGCGTTGTCATATGCCGTGGGCAACAACGAGAAGTTGCTCACTGCTATTCCGGCTAATTTGTTTAGGCCTAGAGTATTAGGCTTGACGTTAGCGATAAGCTACGGATTTTGAGAGCTGACTGCACGCGGCGATGACGGCCCGTCAACGACGGCGCACGGCAAGTGTGCATGCCATTTGGGCACAGACGAACCTTTGATAGTGATATCCTGGTCGTAGTCCATGGAGGTAGTTGGCAGACCACTTTGCTTCAGCTTTCCTATGCCTAAAGGTGATGGGTAGTAGGTCAGTGAGAGTCTCAAAACGATGAGTTAATTACAGTAATTCCATCAATCATCAGCTGACTGACTGGTGGGTGAAGCTTTATTAGCTGGTTAAATGGTCGAATCAGCCGTCAGACATGCACCTCATCGAGCAGTCGCTTCGCTGACTGGTGGGAACACTCAGTAATAAGGGTCTACCCTTGACTTTGCTTACCCTTCAGTTTCAGATTCAGGCTTTCGTTCAGCAGTAATTGCGTCGAGAATGCCGCGAATTCATCCGGATGCGCTATCGTCAACCGTTGATGAACATACCTGCAGAGTGATGGGTAGCAGGTCAGTCAATGTCCCGAATGATGAGTCGTCGATCTCAGTGATTCCATCAATCAACCAGTCGACTGGTGTGTCAAGCCTTGATAACTGCCTTAGTCATTGACTGAGCCGTGAGAAAATGCTTTAAGCAGTCATGTGGTTGACTGGTGGAACCACTGAGCAGGGTTCTACCCTTCGCTTTGCTTACTCCAACGCTCCATCCTTGGCAGTGATTTCAGGCGATTCAAAGGAGTACAGCGCTAGGCCGCTGTTGGGAAGGTAGATCGATGCATTGAAAGGCTTCAACGACGGATGGTATTTTGACTTCGTATGCAGTTGTGCTGTGAGGTTGATTGTGAGAGAGTCTGGTGCTGGGTCGAGATTGCTCTGATGCGTGATGTTGAGATGACTGTTTTTGATAGCGTTATGTGCGATGTTAGGGTAGCCGACGTATATTCTGCGGCTGCATTAGCAAAACGCATCTTGATGTGCCTCACACATCGTTCTAAATACACGGGTAGCACCACAACAAGCACAACGGCAATGAGAATTGAAAGGTATAGCCACCAGAATCTCGCGCAGTGCCGTTTCGTCCTCCGCCCAGAAGCAGGTCGTTCAGTGCCAGCACTGTTTATCTCGGAATGTGCCTCATGGCCTTTATCAAAAAGACCCATGCTGCTAGGGTGCCGTGTTTCCTCGAAATTGCTGGAGACGCAACTCTCCTCGGACTTAGTCGAAGATTGATTGATGAAATTTCCCCGGCGGAGTCCACAGAAACACAGCACGAAGCGACAAAAGATTCGCACTCTTGGATATCCAACACTTGAAGGCGCCGTAGCGATCAAAGAAAGGATGAGCGGCTCGTACTCCACCACAACACGGCACAGCTGGCCATTCCAGGCCAACGAGCATGAGCGTAATGCGACCCATCCCCACGGCTCGATCTGCTCTCCACGCGAGGGAAGTGGCAATGTGAGCATCCAATAATGACTGATAGGTGCAGTCGGGTCATCTGTGAGGCTGTCAGTAGGACATCCCCCGGCCTCACCGCATGATCTCTGTCGGGGCATGATGCAGAACCGGAAGTTGAGCCTAGCCACTACGGTGCTTCAGCAGGAAGCGCGATAGATCTTCGTTGGCTGCAGGGCTGATTGCATGGGTGACACACAGAGGAGCTCGGCCACATGGGCGTTGATTGCTGTGAGCGTACCTTAGTGCCTGTCAGTGGTAGGCTGGGAGGCTGTGGATGCTGCCGAAAATCTGTGGGGAATGTTTGTCTTGGCAGCAAGCGAGCGATTCTTCAGGACCAAGCGAATTCTTAGCGCGGCATGGTTTGGGAAAGTGCACGACGGCGCGAATATTATTACATGTACTTTCGGAGAATTTTGGGAGACGTCGCATCTCGCTTTGCGCAAACAGGAAGACGTTTGAAAACGCGACCAGAAGTGTCACGAATGGCTCTGAGTAAGTATTTCCTGGGACTAACTGCACATGAGACCAACTCGCTCGCTCAAGAGAAAGTTTCAAGAATCAATTCTGCGAAACACCACCTGGAAAGGCAGCGTTCCATTGGTCGCCCGTACCAACCCTCAATTCTAGCAAGCCAGCCAATAATGGCGGCGCCTTCCTGTGATGGACTGTGCAATCGATGCACACAGCTCTGGTCCTCCATGACCTTTGTAGGCCCTTGCCTCAGCTGATCCGGAGCTGGACGCGGCGTTTGGTAGAGACCTGCTAGTGCTACCGGCTGATGTCGTCGGCTCGAGGTCTTGTTATCCGCGCTGTCATTGTATCTGGGTTTGCCCAGTAGAGTAGAAGGTGGTTTTCGTAGTATCGGCGTACGCGTACAACGAGCTCGGAGCTATTGTTGGTCTGCCTCTCCAGACCCAGGATGGTCCAGCGCTTGGTCTGTGCCCTGCCATCCTGTGGCTTGTCTGATTTAAATTTCATGCCGCATCATCTTCACATGAGCCCCGGCGGTGGTGCGGGCGGCCCTTGCTCGAAGTCCGTAGGTGGGAAGTCCATCGGCGGCGGCGGCGGTGGCGGCGGTAACAGTTCAGCGCTCGGGAACTCTGGGGGCTGGTCCTCTGGCGGTGGCGGTGGCTGCATAGCTTCTTTCATCGCTATTTGCCGATGCTGTTCCTCTTCGCTCAGTGCTGACCATGCTGCTGTGTCCTCGTCCCACTTGCGTACACACTCGGCGACCCAGTTGCACTTCTCCACCTCACCATACATCGGGTGGTTGTATCTCGGATGTGCAGTGGGCCAACCAGATGCGTGATAGTGGTGCTTGACAAGTGCGTGCTTCGTATCGTGATTGCCAGAATCTGAGTGCCCTTGCCCTGCGGCAAAGGCCTCCACGTTGAGGACCAAAAGCCCACCGACCAGCTTGGATTCTGCGAGACCGTGAAAGGCGTCCCATGTCACCTTCTTGCCGGTTCGCTTCGAGATGTCGGCGAGAATCGCACGGGTGAAGGCAGAAGGCCCAGTGCCACCGATGACTTGGTCGAAATCCAGCTGGATCTCGGAGATCGGCACCTTCTGCTCAGTCGCCACGTTCTTCAACCATTGCATAATATTCTCGATGAGGCTAAGCATCACCGGCAATCTTGGTTTGCACATGAACGTCCACTGGCAGAAAGACTCGCACTTCTGTCCAAGCACTGAGTGATTTCGGTATTCCGGCTGATCGATTTCGATTCCAACAACCATGTCAACATCGCGCTCGTCCCATCGCTCGGGTATGAAATTCGTAATTGGTTTGAGTGCCTCCACATCGATGTCTGTGTACACGCCCCCTTCCACATACATGACCATGTACCGGAGCAAATCGGCCTTGATGATCCGCGCCGTAAGTTCGCGGTACATGTAGACGATATCCAGGCGATTGAGGCCACTCGGACCGAAATTCGTCTCAACATAGGCCAGGTCGTTCAGATCGGTCAAGACCTCGTAGCGGTAGTCGGGATTCTTGTGTAGCCATGTTTTGGCCACATTGGAGTCTTTCTCCTCGAACCCGAGAGGGTCGACTTTCCAGGTTTGCCATATTTTCCGTGGGAACTTGGGGTCCTTTGATTTCCAGATACTGGAGCCGGCACCGCCATATGTGGTCGAGAGCAGGAACAACAACACCACCAGCGCTATGCATCCCGGCAGGGTTCGTTTCACCTGCTTGGGCACGGTGACGGGACTCCGCAGCTCGGGTGAGCCTATTGGAAAATACTCCTTATAACTCCTGGTCTCCAGCTTCATATTGGCGACGCATGTACGACTGGAGAGAAGACGAACGCGACGTCGAAGCAACAGAGACAAGGGCGGCCCGGCGATTGAAGAGAATTGTCTTGGAGGTTTAAGGCGCGTGCTAGTCTGAGCTACACGATACGAGTCCACATGCGAAATGATGCAGCATGCTACTTAGCATACCAGCTGGGTGCCATGTCTGCAGACTACTGCTGGCCCCCTGGCCAATTTCGCACACTCACCGCGGCTCAACACCAGGATGGAGAACAAGGTTACCGTCTCGGTGCAGTCTGGGACGGTACTGGACTAATTGTACATACCCCTCTTCACCTCCGAGCAAATATGCAGCCAGTGGCCACTCACGCTGTGTGTTTTCAGCATTGCAAGTGCCACCAGCCACCGAGCCTCGGCCCAGCCGGCGTCTGCCTCTCCACCATTACCAATCATCGCCCAGCTTTTCCGTCTGAAGCCTGAACGAGACGGGAGACTCCTCATCTAGGAACCGCAGGCCTGCGGCTTGCAGGGACAGTGAAGGCGGGCTCTCGGTCCGCTGATTGTGCGACGAGGGGCACCCTTCTTTCACCAGGACTGGCACCTCGCCCTCTGACACAGTGCGTGGCCAAACGCCTCGATTTCACAGACAGGTTCGAGAGCTTGACGAACACATCTTGACAGATGCTGCCACACTCGGCTCGGCCACCGTCGTCGAGTTTCCGCGGGCTCAACAAGCTGCGATCGACGCAGCCGCTAGCACGTACCATCAGTGCCTTGCATAAATAGTGCGCCTGCGGACTAGGTTCCCGTCAGTGGCGCTCCGGCCTGCATCGATCCCTGGACACCGGCGCCGAGGTTGTATGCTTAAAGCTGAGTCTGGTTAGCTAGCCTCCGCCTTGGCTCATGTCGAGCGCCCTTGGTTCGTCGGATCAGCTGTCAACCTTCCGTGTAGTCGGTGGTGGGACAACCGTTGGTCTGCGCGTCTGGCGACACCGATCAGAACATGTGCTAAGCATGGTGCCTGCCTGACCTGACAGCTTGCGCAATCTTTGAAGAGATGGACGAGAAAGTGATGCCCGAAAGGGAGAATGCGCTGGAGAATGGGCACCTCAATGGCGATTTCCGACCCAAGTGGAGGGAATCTCTCAGCGCGACTTCGAAAGATGCGGCTTCTGGAGTTAGGACTGTTGTGAAGAGTCTGGTACATGCTCTGCGGCCCTCTTTCCTGAGCAAGACCAGTAAGAGGCAAGGCAAATTGCGGAAAACAGCGTATATGGATGGACTTCGAGGCTTTGCGGCCTTGATGGTGTACTGGCTGCATCATGAGTTGTGGTCACATTCTGAGACTGGCGCGGCAGCAAATCTGCAACATGGATGGGGCTACGACGGCGAATACTACCTGGCTGCATTTTTTGGCGTACGGACATTCTTCACAGGCGGCCACTATGCGGTAGCCATCTTTTTCGTCCTCTCAGGCTATGTCCTGTCCTACAAGCCCTTGGCCTTGATACATGCCGGCGACCTCGTGGGACTGGGTGACAACGTGGGTTCGGCTCTCTTCCGGCGATGGTTTCGACTCTACCTACCCATCATTGTGACAACATTCATCTCGGTACACATGTGGCATGTGTTTGGAATCTGGATGGATTTCGTGCCGCAGTCCAATTACCGGGATGAGCTTTGGAACTGGTACACTGAGTTCAAGAACTTTAGTTTTTTGCTAAGCACCGGTGGTTTCCCATGGTCATCATACAATCCCCACACATGGTCGATCCCGGTGGAGATGAAAGGATCAATATCCATCTATACGTCGGTCATGGCCTTCTCGAGGCTTACACAGAACATGCGACTGGCAGCTGAAGTCGGACTCATCTTCTACTACATGTACATAGCAGATGGCGCCCATTTTGCTCTGTTCACAGTGGGCATGCTGATCTGCGAGATCGAGCTGCTATGCGCAGAGGGTAAAACCCCAGAGATACTCGAGAGACTGAAACCTCACAAAACATGGATCTGCACTACGCTGTTCGTTCTCAGCGTGTTCTTGGGAGGCTGTCCGTCGCATACACACGAGATCGAAGCCCTGCAGAACTCGCCCGGATGGTATTACCTCTCTTTCCTGGCGCCTCAGGCTGTCTATGACTACAAATGGTTCTACCTCTTCTGGGCCGCCATCTTCATGGTAGTGTCGGTCCCTCACCTGCCATGGTTGAAGCGCTTTTTCGAGGGAGGCTTTTGCCAATACCTAGGCCGCATCTCCTACATGTTCTATCTCTGCCATGGACCGGTGCTTTGGACGCTTGGCGACAGAATCTACGCGGCCGTGGGCTGGTCTCGCGAGTATCAAGCGATGACGATTCCGGGCTGGGTCAACAGATTTCCGCTTCCCAATTGGGGCCCGTATGCGATGGAGGTCAACTTCTATCTGCCACACTTGATTCTGCTGCCAGCAACGTTTTGGGTAGCCGAGCTAGGGACCACCCTAATTGATGATCCGAGCGTCAAGTTCGGACAATGGTTGTACAACCTGGGTCTGCCTCATTCTGCGTAGCGAGGCCGAAGAGTGGGTCGGATGACGGATCATTACGACCATTCGATATCATTAGAGACATTTGCATGGCGGCTCTGGTGCTCGGGAAAGCACGAGCAATGAGCGGATGCGGCGTTGACATTTATCCAGGGTATTAGTGGATTGTAATGGAGTCGTCGTGTCTGGAACAACGTCATGTAGCAGTAGTCTGTAGTTGGTCTCCACCATTTGCCAGGTGCCAATGGCCATACTAAATGAATAAAGTTCACCTGTGGAGTATGCGGGGTGGGTAGTATACGGAGCGTACAAAGCTCGTGGCGTCCCTAGGGAGACTCTGCCGAGGCCAAGGCTTTTCGAGGATCTGGCATGTGAGCACTTGCCACAGTAGTGGCATACGCAATCTGCCAGATCGCTGTAAGTCTCACTTTCATCCATCGTCCATTGGTGACTGTGTCAGATGCTCAAAGCTTGTCGACGCATGACGATTGGTGGCGCGTGGTACAGAGTGAAGCTTACTGGCCGCTAGGAGCATTGGCAGAAGTTCTGTTCTTTGTCGGCGTATCGAGACAGGAGAGCTCAAAAGCAGCAGATCTTGGGTGTTGTGAGACTTGTCTACCCCGAGCATGCTCATTCAGCCGAAGAAGGGCCTGGTGCCCATTGGCGGAGTGGTGCTGCTGCTAATCTTTGTCGCCGCGCTATGGAGTGGACAGGAGCAGCTTGGAGATTCAACGGCGTCGTTGAGAAATTGGTTAGGGAGCACGAGCAGCGGACGAAGCGAGAAGAGCATACAGAAGATTTTGGCGGGAGAGAGCGCGGCGAGGGTGTTGCAGGATGAAGGCATATACCCCACAGCAGCGGTGGCAGATACCCATCATGAGCTCTTCTCGCTGTCGACGCCGGGCGGGAAGTACTTCGACATCATCTTTGGGCGCTATCATACCATCAACCCAAATGTCATTCCGCATCCGACACTGAACGACACCTGGTTCATCGTCGGGCAGGAGTTCTCAAAAGGTGAGGGTCAGGCGACCACATGGAACATCGAGCTCGTTTGCGAAGCGACGTTCCGGAACAGCAGCGCCTTGCAATGTATCGAGGAGCCCATCATTGCGCCTGTCGCGGCAACCTACAGTCCGGTCTGCGAGGGAGACTATGCGCCTCTGAACTTCAACATTGGACCTCATGACGCGCGTGTCTTTTTTGGACCAGAGCACCCGTACATGATCTTTGGCTCCCAGTCTGTAAAGAGCTGCTTTGGCCAGTGGATTGAAGACTTCCGGCTCTTAAGTAAATGGCAGATCCACAGAACTCCCGCCAATCTCTTCCAGGTAGCCACAGACATTCAGCGCCCACCGCCATACCACCCAGTGGAGAAGAACTGGTTCGTGTTCTGGGACAAGCATGATGAGATTTATGTGCACTACGATATTGCGCCGAAGAGGTCGTATGCAAAATTGGCAAACGATGGCTCTGTTGGTGGCGATCTGGCGTTACTCACGGAACAGCGTGATAGTACATGCTTGACAAGATACCTGCCGATGATTGGCGACCCGGCGTGGGAGTCGATACATCAGGCTACAAACTCACTGGCGATCACGATGTGCAAAAGATCGGACCCGAGCTGCAAAAAAACCGAGGCCAACACCTTCATCTTGACCATCTACCAGCACAAAGGCTCCTACAGCTATCACAGCGCGTACGAACCATACACAATGCTGTTCAAGCAGACCGCACCTTTCGAGATACACGCCATGGGCACGAGACCGCTCTTCATCCACGGCCGCAAGCCTGCCATCCCACCAGATTCTCCTACCGGTGAGGAACCCAGACTCACCGAGATGTTCTACTTGACCTCGATTAGCTGGAAGTCATCGAACTTGACCTACCACGGATACTTGGATGATGTGATGTTTATCAACTTTGGCATTGAGGACCAGCATACTGGCGGCATTGACGTCCTGGCTGCCGATGTGGTCGCTGGGCTGGGCTACTGCGACGAGGCGCATGCTGCGGCGGCGCAACCTGCGACTACGCTAGGAGGTGGTCTGTCAGGCCTATCAAACGCCATGGTTACTTGAGCTTCTTCTTTTCTCGGACGACGGTCCGACGCTGATACAGAAACAATTTTCTTGAGCCCACGAGCCAGTCCATCGCGAATTGCGAATTTGCTTCGAACATGTGCAGGCGGACATTATGACCGATCTGCTCGCGAAAGTGCTTGCAGGTCGCTTTATGGCTCGTGAGTCGTGACTTTTAAAAGGTTCCGTAAAACAGGAAGTCTCCGTGCAGAAGCTTTCGGAGTCGTCTCTGGTTGCCCGATAGCTTCATTCCCGGGACATGCAGTCCCCGACAAATGGCCCTTTTTCTGGCGTGCACATCAACCACGAGCTCGGATCAGGAGTTTCATTCGCCACCATGCGCCCTTGCGTTCGGAAACACGCAACGAGTCTGGTGCGTTTCAGCCATGCGGACGGGGGTCACACCGCCTCGTCAATTACACAACATCAAGATGGCGAGAAGTGTTATTGATGGTGGTCTGCCAGATAGATCTCCTCGTCTCCGCTAGTTGACAGCCCAGGGCGTCGGGACGGCTACCCGGGTGGCCGTTGCAGCATATTATACCAGCTCACCAGGTGCTGTTGCTGTATTTGTGCGTCGCAAGATTGGCTGCGGCTGCATGGTTGATTTCGGGTAAACAGAATCGAAAAGCAAGTCGTTTGTGTGGGCTACCTAGCAGCTTTCTGATGGCGGCGTTATACCCCATGCAATCAATGAAGCGCGTGACCATGAAGTTCCTACAAAGCTGGGCTGGATCGAAGACCTTGGGAGGATGATGGTCGGGTGTAGCATCCTATGCCGTTGCCTAGCTGATGCTGCCATACATCTCGCTGCGTGGACATGGGCATTTTCCGCCCGCCACAAGCAGAGCAATGTCTGTCGTGCAGGCGTTCAGCTCTTACTCTCGGTCACTTCACTCACACTGGCTTTGAACATGTTCTATATGTGCCATACTCTGCCTGCGGAAAAATGTATCGGGTCCCGTTGTGAAGCAAGCGCTTGTGACATCGCGATCGCAAACGTGTGCCATGAAATGCGTCGAACGCAAGAATGTTCAAACATGATTTGCATCTCTACCACACCACTCCCGGAACTGACTACTAAAGCTCTGCATCTGCCTACCATCCTCCTGCCCTCGCAATTGCTTATGCGCATCCGCAAACCCTCCGTCCCATCCGCTCATAGCTCCCAGTTCCACTACCGGGACCATACTGACCCTGCCATGCGCACACATGAATGGGAACGCACACCTTGCCAAGCGATCCACCAGCTCCTCGCACTGCTGCTTCGTGAGCACGTCGTTGAACATGATCGCGGATCGACAGGCGCGCGAGTTCAGCATGTCAAGGACACCTTTGGGGCAGGAGCCGACGTGTCTGAGCCAGCTGTGCTCGTCGTCATCGTTACTGTTTCGTTCAGAATCCAGGGGCAAGACTGCGGGACGCGTGGTCCCGGATGCGATGCTCCAGAGTTCGGAGCGCAGGAGCTCGATCAGGAGGTTGGGGGAGAGTGTGCAGCGTTCGGAGATACCGGGTGGTAAGGCGAGGACGGAGATGATGTGATTTTGGTTTGGACGACGGAGTTGGGATGCTGTTGGTTTGGAGGCGCGTTGAGAGAGGTTGTATAGGAAGCCCCAGCGCGCGAAGTGAGATCCGTGTTTTTCGAAGAGTTCGCTTTCGAGGCCTGAAATTTGGAAGTGCTGTGGTCGCTCGAGTGCGATGGTTTGGAGAGATGATCGATGGCCGGACTTGGTAGTAAGGGCACTGACTGGATCTGACGGACTGAGCGGTGCACAAAGTTCTTGTAGCAGCTCTTCGAGAATGACTCGCTCAGATGCTGCATGCTGGTCGACGAGGATGAGCGTCTCACCATCTAAGCTAGAAGACCTTGACTGCACCGTGCACAAAATAAATTTCTGATCCACTTGCCAGATGACTTTCATATGCCTGAGCTGTTCTTTCGACAGCTGACCCGTGACCCGAGTACCAATTTCTGCAAAGCGTTCGTGCACCACATGCTCTGTGCAACGGTGCCTGCCCAGCTCGGCCAAATCGATTCCAGGTCCATCAAAAGAGGTTACGGGTATGCGCTCCTCATCTTGTCGGATGAACACAGGGTTGTTCCAGTCCTTCAGGAAGCCTGGTAACCAACTACTGTTTGAGCTCGATTCAGGCAAATCGGCTCGGCGCGCTAGGCTGAGAGGCCTGCCCGTGGAGGTAAGAGCCGTGTTGATAGCTGCAGTCTGCCTGGTCGCATCTGCAACGCTTGCATCTCCAGAGACCGCTTTTGGAGTTGTCTGGACAGGCAGTACAACACCTGTCCGAGAGTTTATTCTATATGATTGGTTTGTGACAGGATCGGTCCATTCAACAATCCGATCCTGCTGCGCCTGGCTTGTTGATGCTTCAGTACCCTGGATGGCCTGAGTTGCCGTTAGTAGCACGTCCTCGTCGACACTACCAAAGTCATCACTTGAGAGTCTTGTCGAGGGTAGGACAGTGTCTTGGATTTGGGTCTCTGTGGTCTTCTGTGCGGTAGGTGACCCTCGCGTTGAGGCACTGTCACCCTCTCCTGACTCTTCACGACCCACGACAGGTCGACGTAAGGCAGTGGTGACAGATCTGGAATGCCTGATTCCGTCCCATGCCTCGCCAAAAAAGTCATGATCACCGCTTTTGATACGGCTGAGACCGGCATGATGGGACGTCGCAGGTCGCCTTGATGGATTGAGCAGAGTGATGTTTTGTTCAAATTTCTCGGTAGTCCTTCGTCTCTTCGAAGTCGTCACACTTTCGGCAATGGTCGCACGTTCCTGCAGTGGTGTCAACGCGCCCGAAGCTCCCGCGTCATATGTACTCTGCGGTACAGCAGATGAGGGCTGCGACGGCGCACTTGCAGCGGACGACGGCCCTTGCTGTTCATCATGTTTCAGCTTCCTGCATTTCCTCGGTCGAAAGTGGTTGGCCGTCAGCCATTGCAGCATCGTTGCCTCGAGCAAGTCGACCATCAATTTCAGATGCGCACCGCCGATGATGTCGGCAAGAATATGATGTCGCGGCCCCTCCTTCAGTTCCAGCTGCAGTACGAACATAGGGCAGTGGTCGACGCCTCTTTGGTTGCGTAATTGCTTTTGTGTGTAGCCGTCATTCTTGTATCTGCGATCACTTCTTCGGCGAAGAGTTTCGGCTTTGTCAAACGCGTGCGGATCGCCATGAGTTGCACCAAAGCTACTGTTGGCAAAGGTCTTGTTGATGATGTCGAACAGAGCATTGTAGCCGCTGGCAGGCGAGCAGGGATGCACTCCAATGCTGACGAATTGGCACTGCCTCGTTGGTGCAGGTGTGAGGCAGACGAGGCCTTTGACAGAGAGGTTGCCACTGGACGCTCGCACAGCAACCCAGTCAAAGCGCGTTTCGGCGGCGGCGAGCCCGGCTTGGAAAACGACCGGCAATGAATCCTTAATGTCGGCTTTGATAGCTTTGCCCGCAAGCCGGTGAAGGTGCTTCGCGGTCAAAAGTCCGGAGACCGACGGATGGTGTGGTGAAATATGGAGTGTCTTGCTGGCCTGGTTGCAGTCACGGATCCAGATTGCACACGGTGTCGGCCAGGCAAGCAGCAGTGCCACAAGTCCTCGCTTCAGATCATGCCATGCTCTCTCGTCTTTTGGATCTGCGTCGCCAGATAGCGCTCGCTGCCTGACTCGCACCGGCATATTGCCAAAAAGATCTCGGACTGTGACCTGTGTGCCATGCCTACTCGGCCAATGACTGTCGAGACCAAGTGCTTCACTGACACGGCGCTCGATAGTCCTCCCATTATGCAAAGTGATTGTACCAGAAGTGGGTTCAGCACTGTGCTGAGACGTGATGCTCAACAATGACAGAGCGCCAAGCGATGCCAAATATGTTCCTGTGCTGCCATGCAAGTCGCGATTAACATTGCATTTGGAGGAGCAGTGCATTTTGAGAAGACCGCCATCTTCCTCGAACTCGCATGACAGGATACCAGAGCCGTTATCCTCCACGGCACAGGCACCTCGTCGGAAGTCAACCCTGATTTGTACCTTGGTTGCTTGGGCATCCAGACTGTTCTCCAGAAGTGCAAGCACAACATGTTGAAGGCTCGTGATGTGCTTTGTGGAATGGATCTGAGCGATGGCGTCTGGTGGCAGCGGAAGGATGCGAGACATCCCAGAGCGGATGACGCTTCAAGTTCCGAGACTCGAGATATTCCGGTCAGTCTCTCTCATGGCGGCATCCACTTCCTCCGGTGGCGATATCGCTCCAGCGACCAGGCGATCATGGGTAGCTCGTTATGCAGCGCGTGAGGCTCTCGGAGATGGTGCTGCAGATTTGCGGCATCGATACCGAGCAAAAGTGCTTTGTGATCGTGATATTGTGATCGTGATACATTCGTCCATACAGTGGCTGGTGCTGGTTGAAGTGCACTCGCATGTGACGCAACAATTGACACAGCGCTAGGAACGGGCCCGTGGCGGAGGTGACGCAGGGCAGCGAGCCTTATATCGCTGCTCACCAGATAACGAGTGCATGTTGCTCCGTCTTGTCATCAAGTTGCTCCATATCAATTCGCTGCATCTTCTGATTGCCCCAAGCTGGACGAGGCACATCAAAGGGTCCAGTCTTCTTGGCTCCTCGAACAATCAATAATTGATTGATACCTTTCTACATTTTCCCGTGGCTTATGCTTGACTGGGATACCTGGACATTGAGAGCACTTGGTTTGCAGCCCTCAGCCCTCTGGAACATTATCGTTCGCTACAGCCTACAGTATCCCACCCGTCCCACCACTGCTTCCACGCCACGCCGCCAGACTCCATAGCAGCAGCATCGTCGCATCTTCAGCCTTAGTTTTACATCCACTTGTGTCTTGTTGCCGCCAGGATTCCAACAGGCTCCCCACTCATCAAACCGCCCACTCATCTCCTAGCGCCGTCACTGGGCGGTTGGGGTTTTTTTGGGTTGGCAAACGCGTCGCACGCATACAGTTATCATGGCTGCCGCTGAAGTAGCCGTCAGGCCGCGAGGTGAGTTGATGATATCTATTGCGCCCATGTCAGAATGCTCGAGGAGAGTCTGGCGCAAGGCGGCGTGCCATGCTGACACTGCCCGCCATACAGAACAACATTCCTCCAGACGTGGGCCATGGATCAACTGGATGCGCAAGATCAACCCTCTCGGCAAGAACAGCGACAACGATCACGAAGTGCGCCACGAGAAGAAGCAAAAGAAGAAGGCCGGCTCCAAGCACAACAAGAAGAACAGCGGGCACAATGACGGCGTCAGGAACAATCCATATCCACAGTCAGGACCCTTGAGACCGCGTGATCCCTCTCCCGCGAGCAGCGTGAATGGCCAACTCTCGTTCACGACACCAAGCACACGTCCCGCCCACGGCGACAACAGCAGCTTCGATGGCTCAATATCCAACAGCGCGCTGGGAGAGAGGGCGGGTCCGAGCACCAGTAATAAGAGCGGGGCCCCGACACTGGCCACCAACGCCGAGACGGTCCACAGCGATGCTGGGCACAGCAAGGCTGCGACGGCAACCACGGGCGCTGGCGCCTTGAGCATGGATGGTGCTGGAGCCAATAGCACATTCAGCTCTCCCAACCACAGCCAACGCTCGCTTACAACGACCTTGACCACCATTCAATCCCAGTCTGCGAATAGCACTCTACAGAACAGTGCGTCAAACCATCCTCAGCACCATGGCAGTCAGACTCCAGTCATGTTCAGCCATCAGTACCCAACATCGCCTGCACCGTCAGCCATGACCGCTTCAGCGATCCCGAGACATGTGGCAGAGACGATGCCGAACTCATACAATGCGGCCACGGCGAACAACCTGCTCACAGATAACGCGAGTATATTGACCTTGGCTTCGTCTAGCAAGCGGAGGAGAACGAGTATGGATACAGATGCATCAGTGCGGGCTATACCGCCGAGCTCGGTGTGGGGCGGCAGCAGGGAGTCACTGCCTCTCAGCGTGCTCTCAGGCAATGCGGATGACCGGTTCGGTGGCAGCACAGGAATCTTATTCTCTCAGAGTCGCCCATCGGGTAGTGGTCTGGCGTTGGCAGAGCGTGCCAGCGTGTATAGCTCGCAGGGCATTAGCGCACCGGCCTTGGCGAGCGAGAGGAACAGCTACTACTCGCATCGGCCAGGGAAGGATTTGGGTGATGCAAAGAGTAAGTCGACGTTGACAGAACGCCCCTTCACCTGCCGAAACTAACCGTGATCTATTGCCAGGTCTCCGCAGCATCACGAACATGGATGCGCGGTCTCAGTACGACGGCAAGAGCATCAACCAGTTCGACGCCCGAAGTCTCAACGAGACCAAGAGCATGGACCTGAACAGCCTGCGCAACTATGAAGGGAGCGTGCGTTCGGGCGCTGTTGGACATGTCAGGCAGGACAGCATACCGAACAGCAACAATAGCCCGCTTGCGAGTCCCGGACATCGTCATCCGAACAATAGTGGCTTTTTAAGCGGACGCAGGTCAAGTGACTGGCAACATGATGCTGCGGAGCCCAAGGACAACGCGGAAGATGAGGGAGAACAGGAGGCGGAGCACCATCTTGTCGGTGGTGCAGTGCAGCGGCCTCCTGGTGCGCTTGCAGAGGTCGGGACGGGTGAGACGGAGATGAAAGGCGCGATGCCTATAAGCATATGAATCTGCGATGAGGAGGCGTATTACTCGCGATGTTCCAACGAGGTTGTCGGGTAGGATGAGACAATAGCGGCGCATGCATTTTTCTTGGGATTGTTTTTGAACCTGGAGAAGAACAGCTTGATACCCACATATGGCAATGCTTGTATTTGCACACATGAAGTCTCAGCTTGCAAGTGATGAGATGAGAAGAGAATCTGGTGGCATGGCATGATGCCGGATGCCACGGATTGGCACCATATGTCGGTCGTTGGTACCATCACTCCTAGATAAGAGCCGTACGGCACACTGCCCCCCTCCCCGTCATCCCGAATGCAACCCATCCTCTAATCGAACGCTATCGCGAGCAACCCCAGCCAAGACGAAAAAAGCTCCACGCCACGGACCCCAAAAGCAAGCACCCACCTCCCTGCCACCTTCTTTTCCGGCACCCCCCCCCACCCCCAACCCATCCAATCTCATCCCCCAGCACCCCCAATCCTCCCTTCACACCTCCCCCTCCACCGCCCCAAACTCTCCCTCACCCTCCCCTCCACCTCACACACCCTCCGCACCCTCTCACAGACCTCCAGCACGCGCCCAAACTCCCCGTCATAGTACATTTCCGCGACCGCGAACCCGAGCAGTTGGAACTGCCGCTTGCTGAGTTTCACTTTTTCTTCTTCTTCCTCTTCCCCTTCTTCTTCTACTCCTCCTTCTTCCCCCCCTTTCTCTTGAGGGGCAGGCGTCCGTCGGAGTGCGGGCAGGGAGGTCAGGAGCTCGAGGTAATGGTTGCCCGTGTCGGATTTGGCGGTGTAGGAGGCTTTTTGGGCGCGGAAATCGGACGGGGATTGGAAGGTGCGTGGTGCGGGGTCGATGGGGGGAGACGCGGCTGTGGCGGGAGACGCGGCGAGTTCTATGGCGAAGAGGCCGGAGTCTTGGTCTGGTTCTGGTTCTGGTTCTGGGTTTGTCATGGTGGGCGTTGTGGTTGTTGAGAGATGTTGATGGAATGTAGATGAAAGAATTAGATTTCTAGCTTTGCTGCTGGGCAAAAGCTGGGGAGACGCTTGATTATGATTGCGTTTGAGGACATGTAGGCATCACAGACAGATGGACACAAGTGGGTAAATGGCTGTCGTAGTTCTTCTCGGGCGTTATCGATACAACACTACTTAAGCCAATGCCACGAGTCCACCCGTGGCTGAGCGGACTTCGAGAGCAGTATCAAGACTGTTGAACAAACTCCATTCATGCCCCAACTCCCATAGCCTCCGATCACCTCATCTCATGCAAGCCAATACCGTGCGGTCGATTTACTCGAACGGGTTGGTGCGGGTGCCCCACCAAGTGAGGAAGACAGACAGACCAACAGTCTCCAAGACGCGGCCAACAAGACCCACAGCCACAGTGTCAATCGGGCGCTTCTCAGTAGCAACCTGAGCAATGATCTGCGTACACATACGAAAATCAGCCACACATTCCGACATCACCAAGCACAATCATATCTAAAACTTACCGACGGGGCAGAAGAAGCAAAGAAGATCAAGCTCCCCAGGTACGCGGCGCCCTTGTAGCTCAGCGTTCCCGTTGCATTGATCAGCGCGCCGACGCCGTAAGCCTGGATGGCGGAGCCGGTGAGCGAAGTGCCCCAGGCCGCGGCGGCGGAGGCGGCCTCCTTGGACTTGAAGAATTCTTCCTTGCTGTTGGCGGCTTGGGCTTGGCGGTAGGTTTCGCCGAAGACGGGGCCGAGGATGGCGAGGGAGATGGCGTGGTTGTAGACGGTGCCGAGGGCGATGGCGGAGGGCTTGACGGGCGGGAGGTCTGTGGTGAGGGTGTTTTGTGTTAGTGGTGTGGAGGATTGGGGAGTGTGCGAAGGGCGGTGGGAATGGTTGTTGGCGGGAAGAGCGACGATTGATAGGGTAGACGTACAGTGAAGGGTAGCCATTGTGATTGTTTTGATTGATGGTGATGGATTTGGTTGTGGAGGGTTGATTTTGACGAGGATGGAAGGTTGTTTTGAATGGTCGAGAGGAAGAGGAAACAAAAGGAACCCATGGAACACATGCTCTCGACATCACCTAGCGCGCAGCCACACAACAGTGATGCAATATGACGTAATATGGCCCAAGCTCCAGCTTCCCCGGAGAAGAAAGGAGATTTGAGCATTACAGTACTGTCGTCACGCGTTTGATCGAGATCGAGGAGCACACGCCTGGCCTGTATGTCGCCGTGCAAAACATGGATATTGTCGTCAATGGCGCGTTGGTGAGGTGTCGTGTTGGAAGACTATGGTTGAGGCACAAGCACCGCTGTCAAACAACACCGCTTGCGACAGAGCTCCAGCCTCCAAGCTCGCAGCGACTTCCTGTGAAAATACTCAGATAGCATAAGTACCAAAGTCCATGCCCTACGCATCCCTCTCCTTCTCGATCCCCTGTCTCTCAGGCTTCCACCCATCGTCTTCCCTCGACCTCACCACCTCATCCACCTCCAGCCTCTCCTCCAAAATCTGCCTCCCATTGACCAAATCATTCTCATCCGCCCTTCTCGCCGCGTCTTCCTCATCCCTCGCAATCCCACTCGTCACATGCCTTTTGATCAACCTCTCCCTCGCAACCCTCTCCTCGACGTCTACAAACCACAACTCGTCCATCAGCTCCGCAGCCTCCTTCCACTCCCCAGACTTCAGAGACAAGTAATTGCCTTCGAAGACGATGATTCGCGAGGTTGAGGCGATGGGGATGTCGTTCGCGACAGGGTCTTTGACGGCGTGGTCGAAGGAGGGCGCGTAGATGGTGTGGCTTTCGGCGCAGAGGGGTTGGCGGAGGGCTTTGACGAGGGACAGAAAGGCGGGCGCGTCGAAGGTGAAAGCGGCGCCGCGGCGGGCGTGGGCGGTGTTGGGGTCGGGCATGGCGGAGAGTTGTTCTCGGGTGAGGTGGTAGCCGTCCATGGGGAGGAAAGTCGCGATGCCGGGGCCAGAGGCTTGGCTGGGGGCTTTTTGCTTCCAGAGCTCATTGAGGCGTGAGGCTACTCTGGCGGCGAGAGTCGTCTTTCCTGGCCGTCGCTCAGCATGCGACGCAATGCCTCAGAGCTCTTTGTCCACGCGTCTGCTTACCTGAGCCAGGAATACCACTGACGGCTATCATGAGCCTTTTGCTCCTGGGCGTCTCTTGAAACTTTGCCCATGTCTTGTCCACCAGTCTGTCCACTTGCTCTTCCATTTTCAGCGGTGGAAGAGGGAGCAGTGCACTCTCAGAGGGGAGGGAGGGGCCAACATCGTCGTGGCACTACTTGAGGATAGATAGGACAAAACGCCAATTCCTTTGCTGCTCTCCTAAGCCCCACGTGCGGGGCTAAGCGAGATCATACTATTCACCGCTGGCATGTGACAATGTAGAGTCAAGACAAGATCCAATGCCGCTGTCGCAACGATAACATTCGCCTGGCCATGGTAAGTCGCGCTGGCTCGTCCACTCAGCCGTCATTCTCTCGCACGCTGACGACGCCCAGTCCAAGCAGTACCTCCAAACCCACACCCGGCCCCATGCGCATCCCACCGACATCTTCTCGCTCGCCGTCACGCCCACGCACCTGCTCTCCGCCTCAGGATCGTCCGGCATACAAGTCCACAGCACCAAAGGCCAAGTCATCCACGCCGACACCGCCGACGACGAGCATCCGTACCCGCTGGTCCAGACACTAGAGAAGGTGCATCCACTGGGCTGCCATCACATCTGCACCAGCCGGGACGGCAAGACAGCTGCCTCGGCAGGTTTCGCGGGCGAGCTGAGAGTATGGAGCTACAGCGAGGACGAAGGCGCGTGGGGTGAAAAGGGCACGATCAAGCCCGAGACGAAAAAGGCAGGTGAGCACTGGGCAGTGGCATTGAGCGAAAATGGACACTTCCTGGCAGCGACCACGCACGACGGCCGAACCAATGTCTACGCGACATCCACCGTCACGCCAGACGGTCAAGCCGAAAAGATCACTGAATTCGAGACCAAAGGCTCCTTCGGCATGTCCGTCGACCTCTCCCCTGACGGCGAAATGACCGCCTCCGGCCACCAAAACGGCGCCATCTATCTCTTCAACAACACCACCAAACGCCTCGCCCACTCCCTCGCCGGCCTCGTCAAACCCGTCCGCGCCGTCAAGTTCAGCCCGGCGAACACGTACCTCGCAGCCGCTGGCGACGCCCGCATCATCGCGCTCTACGACACCGCGTCGGGATCCCAGGTCGCGAATCTCACGGGCCATTCGTCGTGGGTCATGAGTCTGGACTGGAATTGGAGTGGTGAGTTTTTGTTGAGCGGTGCTTATGATGGCAAGGCAAAGATCTGGTCGATCGAGAGGAGGGACTGTGTGGCGACGCAGACGGAGAGTGAGAAGTGTCTGTGGAGTGTGACATGGCTGCCTCGGGCGGCCGGTGCGAGGAATGAGACCTTTGTCACCGGTGGGGCGGGGAGGACGCTGGCGTTTTACCGGGAGGCGAGTGGGACGTGAGTGGTGGGTGCAGATATGGTGGCTGTGATCGGGAGGCGGAGACGTGACGTGGTCGATGAGGTTGGTGGACGTCGTTCGCAGCGGAGATACATACCCAGAGACGCGACGATTGTCCTTTCTTTCCAGTCTTTGCTGTCCACCGAGTAGCGCGCCTCCCAATCATAGACGCGGCTTGAGACGTGAGCCAAGTTCACGGGTGCGCGTCTCGTCGTCTGCCATCATAACTGCCCCGACGACGCACGCAGAAGGAGAGAAGGCACACACCTGCACAGTCCTCATCCTTTCAGACCTCGCTTCTCTCACTTCCTTTTACAAAAACCAACAATCCCACCCACCATCCACCATCCCCCCACCTCACCACACCATACACCCTCAACCACCCTACCACCATCAAAATGACCCACCTCGAGCGTCCCGTGGCTGCCACCAAAGAGACAGTGGCAACCGAAGCCCTCTCCTCTGGGTCTCAGTGCCAGACAAAAGATGCCAGAGAAATTCCCAACGGCAGCATTCTCGCTTCCCGGGTGTCGGCTACGGCCGCTCGTCTTCGAAAGCGCAGGACAATCTTTGCATGGTCGGCTTCGACGCGGGCGTGCCGAGACCCGTCCCTTCAGAAACGCAGTCCTACACCAAGACGGATGGGAAAGCGACAGCCTCGCGTATCCGGGCAACGACGCCACCAGGCTCCAGATGGCGTATGGCGACAATTGCGATGCTGAGCGGATCCATTCGACTGGCCCTCTCTGAGAGCCGTCCCTGGAGCGGAGGCCTTGCGGGCAATGCAGTGGTTGCAATGCGAGCGCCGAGAACGTCGGTCCAGTCTTGGACGTGGCCCGGCGCCCGGGACATGCGGGAGCCATGCGTCCAGATCACTTGGGAACCAACGGCGCCCGCAGGTATGCGAGCTCCTCCAGTCCGGCATGCCCATCCTGCCATCTGTATCAACCCCCCCCCCCCCCCCCACACCCTCGGTCCGCCAACCCGCCACAAACCAACGGCCCCGCGACCAACCCGAGACTCAACGCCATCTCCGTCAGCGAAAACCATGCGCGAGCTCCCGCGGACCGCGCCAAAAACCAGGGAATCCGACCGCTTCATGCGCGCCAGCATGGTTGAGAGCGCGAACGTCCCGCCACCGCGGACGAGCGTCGTCGCGAAACCTTGTGGCGACGTTGCGCGCCACGAAGGGGGTGTCGCCTTTGCGTTCCGGTGCCTATTCCGAGGTCGCGGGGAGGCAGCTTGGGAGGCCGCAGAGTGGTAGAGGAGGGGTGCGCAGAGGGCCCAGCCGAGGGGTCGTGGGGGAGCGGACGCCGATGCGGTCACGCAGGTGGCCGATGAGGGGCGCCGAGGAGCGTGGCGGGGAGATGGAGGGCGAGGAAGATGAGCCTGTGGAGCCGCTGGGCCGGGCGGAGGAGGTGGCGCGGCGGTGGAGCGGGAGGATGCGGCGTCGAAGCCGGAGACGGGGGCGGCGAAGGCGATGAACGTCGAGGAGCGCGGCGGGGGTTTGGGGCTTTGCGAGAGGATGAGGGAGGGTGTCGAAGCCCCGGATGCTGCTGCCGCCGTTGCCTTCAGCGTTTCCCATCATTTTCCATCAGCGTCATCGTCCGTCTCGGCTTCGGGATTGAACCCCGGCGCGCCCTCCTCCTCCTCCTCATCCTCTTCCCCTTCCGACCCCACGCCTCCTCACCTCCACCATCGCAATCCGAGCCCCAGAATCCACCGCCAGCAACGCCGACGGCACGGCCCAGAGCGCCCCGATACCCGACCCACTGCCACAGCGCCCCCGCGACCACCGGCCCCAACAAAATCCCCGCCGTGGTGAAACTCTCTGCGCGAACCCCGACGCCCTCTCCAGATTCCTGCCCTCCTCGGCATCCGTCAACCTCGCAAACCCCACACGTGCCTGCGATCCCCTGCAGAATCCTGGCCGGCGTACATCGCCCAGACTGACGGTTGAGAGAGAGAGAGAGAGAGAGAGAGAGAGAGAGAGAGAGAGAGAGAGAGAGAGAGAGAGAGAGAGAGAGAAATACTACGATCAAGGTAGATATGTCTACGCGGAAATGTTCATGACTCGAGTGGGAAAAAGCGCACTGTCACGGCCCGCAGGCAACAGATCGGCAGGTGCGGAGGGCTGTTCGCCTCGCTCCATGTAGCTTGCATGCATATATAACTGCTGGTACAGCTATCGTCCAGGATCGTACTGACTACATGGTGGTGCCCTATATTCCTAATCAACGCTAAAATGTAATCAAATGGGTATCTCTAACGCGCCACTGTTGATAGATGGAGAAAATTACCGACCCACGTCTCCGCGCCGCTGGTAATCGTCGTCATCGCACACGTCCACTTTGAGAGCAAAGGCTGCGACTTCTCGTCTGGCAGCCTTCTTCTGCGCTTCGCTTCTGTTCCCGTCGTTCTGCTTGGCCTCGGTCGGAGATCGCCGCGACCGTTCCGGGCTCCTGCTCATGACCTCGTCGATACTCCTGCTCACGGCGTGCTTCGGCGACCAGGCTGCAGGCGCCTCGCTTGGAGGCACGAGAGAGATCTGCGATGCCAGAGTCGGCGTCGTGGAGGTCGGGGAGAAGGAAGAGTGCGTAGAGTCCGACGAGGTCTGCGAGGTCATCGACTCTGCTCCAGCACTGTGCGACGAAATCCCACTGGGCGTCAACGATGCGTGTGAGGTGGAAGATGGTCCTTGATCGCCCTTGTCCTACATGAGACCGCCCAGCACCAATCTTCCCAGCCCCGCCACTTCCGTCTTGACGCCCGCACGGGTGCCGTCCTCGAATTCACGCATGACGTTGGAGACCAGAATTTTGCGTACCGCTTTATCGGCTTTGGAGAAAGCATCACCCACGGCAGGTGTGCAGACGTCCGGAGTCGACATGAGTTGGAGGAGATTGGCGTATGTGTCGATCAGCGTGTCGCACAGGGTGCTGAATGTCGTGCCAAAGTCCGGATCGAACGGCAGATGTGGCGTGAGCAAATGGTGGAAGTCGTGGCCGGCTGCTATCGGGCTGGGCGCTTCACTCGGGCTCCCCATCTCCCCCGACGGGAACGTGAGCGACGCCATTCTGGCGGCATCACCGGCGATGCTGTCGGCCGCCGCACTCGCCCGTCTGCCTGAACGCATGCCGGTGAGACTGCCCAATCCCATCCCGGTCTTGAACATCTGGCCCACTCTCGCTTTGCTGAAGCTGTTGCCCGGGCCGTCGTGAGCAGCTAGGTTCTGGTACGTCTCGAACTCTGAAAGCAAAGCGGCAAGCGCTTTCAGGTATTCCAGAGGCGTGTTGGAATTGAGGTCGAGAAGCAGCGGCAGACTGTAACCGAGCGCCATATAGGCCGTCGCCCGCCTGGTCAATTTGGCGGGGTTCAGAGATGGAATGCTCGCGTGCAGATTGGCCGGAGAGTAATGGAGGGTACTGAAGTAGAAGATGTTTCCCTCGTGCACCTTCCGGAAGTAGTCAACCGTGGCCATGCGCTTGGCCGAGGTCTCGTGGATGGCCTGATAGATGGCACTCGGGTTGCCTCCGGACGCCGGGACCGACGCCAGAGTCGCACTGGACGCCGCGACCGAGCCGTTCGTCGGCGCATGGGAATGGGCGCCGGTGGAGGCATCTCGATCTCGGAGGAAGCTCGGCTGGGTCAGGGGCGCCGGTCGGTCCGGTGGCAGACGGCGGGGGATGGACGGGGCGGCCGATGTGGCCAGCATGTCTGGACGTCGGATGGTGGGCACGGGCGGGGGATGGGATGCACTCTCGTCGTCGGGCGAGGCGAGTGGCAGGTTGTCGGCACTCCTGAACCTGCTGGAGAACGAGCGGGCGGCGATGGACAGCTTCCCGCGTGACCTTGGGGGCTGCGGGGACGTCTGAGATGCACGGGACGCGGATGGTGGTGGGGGGAGTGGGGGCGCTTCTCGCAGCGGAGCGGCGTCGGTGAGCGACAGCGGCGAGGTGGAGATGGGGGCGGTGGAGGTGGGGGACTTGACGGAGAGATTGGCGGAGGAGAAGCGCGACTGGTGGCCGGAGGTGCTGCTGCCGGAGCGGTGGGAGCGGTGGGAGCGGTGTGAGCGCAGGGAGACGCTCCTCCTCACGTTCCAATGGTGGCCCAAGTCTGTGACGCTGCTGGGCAGACTGAGGATGCTGCTCTCTCGCTTGTGCCGACGCGGTCGAGCCCGCCGCGCCGATTCCGCTGGGGTGTCTGGCTCTGTCTCTGTCTCTGCGGGTGTTTGTGTGTCTGCCTCCGTCTCTGCCTCAGCCTCCGTCTCTGCCTCGGCCTCGGCCTCTGGAACGGCGGCAGGCGAGACATGCGGCGCGTGCGGCTTCTGCCTGGCGCCCGTCAGTCGGTCCAACACGCTCAGGCTGGTGAGGCTGCTGCCTGTCGTGGCGATCGAGGGCATTCGCGGTCTCGAAGTGGAAAGTGCGCCCCTGGCAGGCGCAGACGAGTGGAGTTGCTGCCTGGCAGCGGTTTCAGATGTCGCTGACCGCTCACGTGGCTCCTATTTTCTGCATGTACCTACCGTCCCAGATGACGAGATGATGATGATAGTCATAACATGCACTGACTTTGAATAATGATGCTAATAATAATAGCAAGAATGATAATCATAATAATCATGATATTGAGCTCGCCACGGCTCAATTCCGCGGTGATACTGACAAGTCCCAGCACCAACGTAAGTGTCATCGCTTCTACCATCATCACCACAAGCTCTGCACACACATTCCAGCGCACACAATGTCGAGTGATGGAATATCTCTGGCGATGATGACAGGGCTGCTGCTAATGTCAAGATATGCCACAAGAATTGCGGATTCTTCTGTTCATCTCTGCTCTAGCCTTCTTGCTACGCATGAGCAGCTCGTCGATTTGCCGATCGCGCCTAGTGTGCCGCGGCTCGAAAGACATTTCGGTCCGATGTCTTCTTCGGTTACTACAGTTGAGTATCCGGCGCAGCCGATCGATAGATACCGCATCCTGAAACAGAAGAGAAGAAGCCCAAGTCGTCTCACGGCTGACAATAGCTGGATGAGGCAACGAATCGATTTTAGACCCAATTGGGGACCAATTGGGTCATTCATCACCCTTAGCAGGCGACAATCTCACATGTTTGTGCTGTTGAGACGTCAAATTACAACAGTCATTAGTACCGCATAATTATCACTGTCAGCGGATCAAGCGTGAGGCGTGTTTCGATACCAAAATGTCCAGCAATCACCTTTTACATGCTGATCAAACAGTACTCTTCCAACCACCTGGCTGTTCAGTGATTGACGCATTGATACGGTTGACGGCAATGACTGCTTGCGAACAGGATTGACTGAATCATGGCAGTGGTGACGGCTCAGTGATTGTGACGGCTCATTCACTGGCCGTGGTCTGTCGAGTTTCCGATGAAGGGTTGACAAGAACCTGAGCCGTAGTCTGCACAGTTGCACAGTCAGCTTCTCGTTTGTTCCGAATTCTGCTCCTGCTCGCGCCTCCATGGTGTTGTCTGCGCGTCAGGATCAGATGCTCTCATGGTCTCAAGCCATCTCTGACTCCAGCTCCGGCCCAAGCCAAAGGTCTCTAGGCAGTCAAATATTGCGAGCAGAGATACGTCCTAAGAAGCCAGGATTGGATCTGTCCAGAGCCTTTCCAAGGGGATATCTTCACCCGACATTCCGAGCGATGGCATTGCCTACTAAGCAGAAGAGCAGCGCCTGGACAACTTGTACACGAGCACCATACCTCAAGTTGTCCGTGTACACCCCGTCTGGAAAGCTGCATGGGCAAGCGCGAATTTTATATTTCCTTCAAGGTCGAAAAATTGCAAATCCACATCTTCCTGCCGCAAGATCGTCCTTGCTGCCATCGTGCCTGCTGTTCTTTGGCTGTATCGTCACTGTCTCCAGAGCGCCCTCAGTTCGCCGCACTCCTTCCTCCACGCACCAGCGATAGCTGCCAGTTGCCCCAGCAGTAAGTTCGTCACTCAAGTGTAGCCAAAGATAGGTATGAATGAGCTGGTCTCCGTTCTGCTCTCGTCAGTATTACCATCAAGCCGAAGGACTCACATTTCTGTGCGCGTATCACCAACGGCATCCATCTCAGTCATACCATATCCACTTATGCATTTTACTCTTGCTACGGCAGGCCTGCTCGGTTTGACCATTCTTCCACGAAATGTCCAGCCACACCCGTCAGTCGCACGTAACCCAGGCTATGCAAAGAATGCCGTGAAAGCAGCGACAACCCTGCAGCGCGACTGGTATAACGAGTCAACAGGTCTATGGGGTGGTGTCAATCTGTGGTGGAACAGTGCAAACGTAGTCACCATATTAGCCAATATCGTCAAGGCTGACGCCAATTATAAACCGACCGCAACCAACATTGTTCAGACAGTCTTTACGACCGCCAGAGATACCAATGGCGGACGCTGGACAAATGGGTTCTACGACGATGAGGGTTGGTGGGCATTGGCCTGGATTGATGCGTATGATGTGTTCGGTGGATCTCAGTATCTGCGGGCAGCCGAAGGTATCTTCCAAGACATGATAGGAGGCCTGAATGGCAACTGCGGCGGCCAATGGTGGGACAAAGCTCATACCGCAGTCAACACGATCAACAACGAGCTATTCATCGCCGTCGCCGCCTCCCTCGGCAGTCGTGTCCGCGGAGGATCTACGGACTATCGCTCATACGCGGCCAAACAAGTCAATTGGCTGTTGTCCCAGAACCTCCGAGACTCCAATGGCGTATACCAGGATGGCCTCGACATACAGTCTTGCAAGCCAGAAGGTTCCACATGGTCGTACAACCAGGGTGTAATCATCGGAGCCCTTGTGGAGCTCCACCAGTTGACTGGCAACAGCAGCTACATCTCAACAGCCGCATCGATAGCCGACGCCGCCCTTGCCCACATGGTCGACTCCAATGGCATATTCACTGACTGGGCCGACTATCCCAGGTCTGACGACACCTCGGCCCAATTCAAAGGTGTCTTCGTCCGCAATCTGGCAAAGCTGCAGGCTGTCGCGAACAGAGATTCCTACGTCGACTTCTTGCAGCAGAATGCCGACTTTCTCTGGGAGCACAATATCAATCCACACGGACAGCTGGGGGCAGACTGGCAAGGACCTGCGGCGTACATCAGCGCGCCTTCGCATAGCTCGGCCATGGACTGCCTGGTAGCTGCCGCGATGGTCTCGTAGAGTGAGGTTAGCGGTGTGTGGTGGCAGCCGCGAGCTCATGCGCAGTGGTGATGGTGGTCGTTGCGGGAGAGGCTCGAATTCTTGGTGTTAGCTCCAGCCGGCGTTCTGATGTCTTGACAGCTTGAGTCCATGTGTACAATGATCTCAGTCCGTGTGAAGAGGCAGTAGTTGCGGTGGCCCACTGGCCCAAACTGTGAGGGCAGTCATGCGCATCACGGGGTACACTTGGCGGTTTTGCGAATCCTGTCATGTGCCTTGATCAACCGTATGGGCATGCTTCCACCCAACAAAGCTGCCATTCCTTGAGCTGGGTAGTCATTATGCTGTTCGGGTACCCGTGACTGGTCGCTCTATCCCTCCGGCCGTCATCAAGGAGATCAAGCAGGTCACAGAAACCTTTGGTGGATACAGCTGGCGGTCAGCCTTCACACTATCAGGCCGGATAGGATCATCCTCGCGCTTGTTGGGACGTGCCTCGCGACCTATCTACTCATGATTCATTGGTGCATTATTGATGCTGACTTGGATAATCCCGTTGAGCACATGTGACGCTATCACTGATAATTTGGTGGAGACAACGATCGCCGGCGGGTTGCACGCGCCGCCCTGTCTCATCTGCCACTACTGGTGTCATGCCATGCCTGTCACAAACTCATCAGCAAAAAGTCGCCAAACCCTCGCGTATAGCGTATGTCCGAACAGGACATTGCAACATTCTCCGAGGCTGGTGGCGAGAAGCAGCACATCTCAGAATAGATCACCCGCTGTTGTCCACAGTAGGAGGTAGCCTGCCTATTTACAGAAGCTCTCACCTGAGCAATTGGCCACCACAAGAGTCAAGACTTGCTTGAACCAATCAACAAAGGAGGAACGACAATTTATGCATACACCTCGGCGACTTGCACATCAATACTCTTCCGACCCGGTCCCATTTCGCATGAGACAAATTTCTCGCCTCCTCTCTGTACCGTTTTGCGCGCCTCAACTGCTGCTACCAGAGCATGGCCTCCACATCTGCCCATCTCCACGCTGTCCAGCCGGATCTGGGTACTCTATTGCTGACCAGTACTTGCACGGAACCTCCAATGCTTGCCGAATATGAGGTGCCTTGGGCGCAGTGGTGTCCAAGCTTCGTGGTATAGACTACTTCTTCCCGAAAGCTACCTGCACTAAGCTCGTGTTTGCTGGGCGTTCGAATCTCACTATGACCATCATACAGGGGTGGCGAATCAGGCCATTGCTGCACGGGCATTCATGTAGGAATGTTCAGGTGAGCTCAGAACACCTTCGGAGCCCGAGTCTGCTACGCTTCTGCTGTTCCTGTTGCAACGTCTCTTCTGCTTCTACTGTCGCTACGATATCACACTGTATCAGAACAGGCTGTAGTATATCGACCTATCCATATTCCATAGCCCTGAAAGAACGAAAGAACAAGGAATCAAGAGCAAGAGCAAGCAAGACAAGCGGATCACCTGGACTTCCACTCAACCACCGTCGACCCGTCAGAATGCTTTCCCTCCTGCTCCTCCCTCTGCTCGGCTTTGCAACCGCCCAATCCACTTCGACCTCGACACCCCTAGCCAGCACCACCAACTCCGCCACCGTAGCAAGCGGCAGCTCCGGCTGCGGCGAGCAGATCGACATCACGATCCAAACCTGTCTCACGCAACTCACCGCGCAGCTCAACGACTGCGCCCCCAACGACTGGGACTGCCTGTGCACGCAGCAGAGCAACGTGCTTACATGCTATAACAACTGCCTGACGGACCCGAACAGGTACGCGGCAGAGCAGCAGAATACTGCATGGTGTAATGCTGCGAAGGCGTAAGTGATAGCCACTTGTACAGATGGGTGGGGAGGACAAGGTTGCTGACGTGGAGTCAACAGGTACCCGTCTACGAGCACGAGCTCCCATGGTACTGCCACTGCTACGGTCGCTGTTTCGTCGGGTGACGCTACGGCGAGTGGGACTACGACGGCGTCGCAGACGCTGTATTCGGGCCTTGGATCGGTATGGTTCTACACGTTGCCCACCTCTCTGGGCGTTCTTACTGACAGAACAAAACCAGGGCTCTACCAGCTCAGCAACCGCCGCTTCTACCACCTCCGGTTCTGGCGCCGCAGCCACTGTCATTCCAGCAGGTATGGCTGCTGTCGCTGGTCTGCTTGCTCTTCTCTAGGTCTGCAGCTTGTTCGATGGGTTCACGTCTTCTGTATTGATAAAAGCGAATGAGCGAATTTTCTGCATAGCGTGAGCATGCTTGGGGATCGAATGATTTGAAAGATTTCCGAGATAATATCTTTTAATAATGTGACGTCTCCTCTTGAATTCTGAAGAGTAGTGCAGGCGTCTCGCTGTTCGCATGATCAAGTTCTTCTCACGACTGTCCCACGATGTGGACGCATCCTTGTCACAACCCACCAATACACGGATCAAGCTGTCGCGCTGATACACAATGAAATTGTGCCTTGATCTCCTGACACTGCCGGTGCCGTAGGCTGTTGCACCGAGGCAGATACCTGATCGAGCATCTATCAGTCATGGAGTGAGACTCAAAACAGTCAATTGATCAATTATTGATAGACTAAAATGCTGCAGCCTTTCCTTTCGCCGTCAGCTAGTAGCTGAACTTGAAGCCTCCATTCGCGCAGATTGTGCTGCCGGTGCACCAGGCACTGTCTGGCGTCGTGAGCATGGCGATAATTCCAGCAATATCGGTGTCGTATGCCTGTAGTCGCAGTCAGCGCAAGTGGGCACCGACGATATATAACAGACTCACCGGCCTGCCGCCCGCCAGCTCAGCATTCTCCACCAAATCCTTCCGATCCACATCTGGCTTAATCGCTGCTAACGGCGTGTTTCTCGTCCAGCCTGCCATCTTGGCCTGGAACTCCTGACTCGTGCTCCCATACATGTCAGTCGCCACAGGGCCGGGATTGACGGCGTTCACCGTGCAATGCTCCGCCAACTCTCTCGCCCAGCTTCTCGTCATCGCCTCCAACGCCGCTTTGGTGCCTCCGTACATCGCGTCACCTTCGAAGCCGAGCGAACTCGATACAGAACTGACGTTGACAACCCGCCCGCTCCGGTCATTCGGCAGGTAAGGTAGCGCTGCTTTCATTAGAAGCAAAGGGCCTCGGACGTTGACGCTGTAGAGCCGGTTGAACTCCTCGATCGTGCAATCGGCAAGTGTGGATTTGGAGGCCACACCGGCGTTGTTGATGATGATGTCGATTTGCAGCTTGCGGGTCTTGGGGTGCGAGAAATGGTTGAGGGCCATGTTGATGATATGAGCGGGTCCATTCTCGGTGCCTAGGTCGGCCTGGACGGCGAGAGTCTGGACGCCATAGTCCGCTTGCAGCTTTTGGGCAAGCTGTTCTGCTTTGGGTTCGGAGGAGTCGGAAGTGTAGTTGAGGATGATATTGGCGCCTTTGCTGGCCAAGTTTTCGCACGTGGCGGCTCCAATGCCTGTAAGGATGTCAGCATAGTGCTCTGGTCGACGCCAGCCAGGACAGGCAGACCTCTAGATCCTCCCGTGACAATAGCGTTCTTGCCTTCCAGCACTCTCTGGCCACCACTTGCGCCCAGATTGGTGGAAGCCGTCCTTGCGTAGCCGGGGCGAGACATTTTGCGTTATCCCAGGGTTGTAGAGGCTTCAATGCAGCGATCAAGTTGCATTATGGACGCCGGGAGCTTCACACCGGGTCCACATCTTGGTTGAAGACGAATAGAGTTGAGGGGTGCTGTGGGCCTACCTCAGACACCCGCCATGTCTCCCATATTCGAATATTGAATACGATGGGAGGTATGATAACACATGTTTATGTAGAAGAGCGGGGTTTCGCAGCTTGACATGTCAACATTCAGTCATTGCCACATCGTTTGCTACATCATCCTCCTTATACCATGATTCAGCTACCGAACAATGGCAGAAAAGCGACTCTTCCATCTGCGCAAGCATCTGAATGCAGTGCACCGCCTGTCTTTCCCACGGGCCTACTCTGGGGCCTCGGAGGAAGCCAAACAACTTACAACGCCAGAACAACAGGTAGCCTTCCTCCGCGCCGCTGACCAGAGAAACCTCCAAGAAGCTCGTGACTCTCTTGATGCACTGCTCGCCAATGCAGAGAGGATGAGACATTACATCGATTCGATCCCCACCCAAGTCAAACTTCACAACAGCCCCGTCCCGCCCTACACATGGACGCTTGTCCGTAACCCGGAACAGTATCGCACAGCTTTTACGCGGCTGCATGCGGCAGGTGCGCATGTGCGAGGACATTTCACGGACCTTCTGGAATCGGATTATCCCGATAAGGACGAGGATGTTTTGAGCAATTTCAGGCAGGAGGTGGAAAAGATGCCTCGCGAGCAGCAAGAGGAGATGTTGAAGGATCTCCAGATGCAGGAGGAAGCGGGGTTGCAGAGGTTGAAGGCAGAAAACAAGAGGTTGGAAGATGAAGTTAAGAGGCTGGACGGGGGCACGGTAGAGGACCCGTGGATGCACGGCAATGTGGCGGAAAAGGAAGGTGTGAAGACGTCTGGTGGGAGGAGGGGACGTAGGGAGCGGGCTAGCAAGAGGGCGAAGAGCGGGAGCAGCGGCGAGGCGAGGCGGACGGGACCCAGGCCAGCTTCTACTACTTCTGCTCCTGCTCCTGCCTTTGCTCCTGCTCCTGCTTCTGCTTCTGCTCCCGCGCCCCGCCCTGCTTCCCGCCCGGCTCCATCACCTGCGCCGGCAGCTAATTTGACAGCAAGCCTTGCTGACTTGCAGGCGCAGCTTGAAGCCACGGGATTCAAGAATGGGCTGTGATTGAATGCGCCACAGTCTCGCCTACGGCGTGTGGCCAATCGCTCCAAGCGCTCGCAGTGCTCCGGTCCGCTGACGGATCGAGCTGCCTACTTAATCAAGCCTGCCGCTGAAGCTTCGCCTGTATCCTGGAAATAGCTCAGCGTCGTGACTTGAAGCTAAGTCTGATGGCTTATGTCAGTGATATACACGAAGCCTTTGAATGGGGACATTGTAGCGAAGAACACCTCCTGGTGCGGCTTGGCGATGGCAGTAAACCCGTAGCCGCTCAGCCAGCGGAGAGCAAGACTCGGACGAGACAGCAAAGAACTCCTCAAGCTCAGAGTCAGACCGTGGTAATAGGCATGGACAGTGTGCCTAACGTCTCGCGGCATTCGCGACAAAACCTGGACTGTCCTCCGAGCAACTGAATCAAACATCATCCAACGTCCTCAATCTGTCTACTGCACACAGCAAGTTCACTTTTCATTTCATCACTCGTTCACAGGCGAACATGTAATTCACCGATACTCTGCTAGTCTGCATGGACGTACCCGTGAGCCTGCTGGCTCATCCGACCGCTCTGCCCACCGACCTCCACATCCCAGATGCCACCTTTTGCGAGCACCCAGATGACCAATCGAAGCACATGTAGTGTATCCTGCACTCAGGCTCAACAGAAGTACAAGCTTCGCGCACATATACTCGTCCTGGCTAAGATACATCTTGGGCTCATCCACAGCGAACAACGATATACTAGAATGTTGACGAGGATTACAGCGATAGAGTTACACAGCGCGATAGTAGACCGGGAAACCGGGACGGCGTTGTTCTGAGCTTGAGAGACTTCCTGGACCGCGGCATGTCTTCAGCGATCTATGATGATGACCTGGGCCAACCCGTCTTCGCCTAAGCCTCGCCGACCAACACACTGGCCCGTTCAGATCACCGCATCGCCAGGCCGTAAGCCTATTTCCGCTTCTCACCTGTCGTCATCCAGAAGCGTCATCCAGAAGCGTCATCCAGCCACTCGAGAGCGGCAATTCATTCAAGGCCACAACAAAATACAATTCTCCATCGAGCCCGGTTATGGCAGTACCTGCGCTTTGGGTCTTCGATCTTGGCTTTTGTTGAGTGAAACTTGTTCGGCAGCGGGGAGCAGATGACGAACGCCCAGGACGTGTCTCTGTTCTTTGCGGGCAGGACCTAGACGAACAGCAGAAGGGACGGCGCTAGTAACCATTTGGGTTGCCTTGCGATCTCTGCGCGCTGTGGGACAAGCTCGCATTGGAAATAGGCAGAAGTCTCTCTGCTTGGCTCGGCGCGAGAGAACTCGTGGGTGCCAGTTTCGCAAAGGGACGAGTCCATCGCGTTTGGGAGTATTGTAAAAGCCTTGGGAACAGCCATGAGATTTCCGTGGCATGAGAAAATGTGCTCATGTACTCTGAACCTATGTCGATGATCGTCGACCGCGCCGCGCGGTTGCAAGTCTCGGCATTAATTGCGCCATTTCGAGCACCGACTTCGTCCAATCATCCTATGCTCGCGCCCTTCTGCATTCAGAAGCTCCCTCATGGAGAGGTGAATGACATGGAAGACCAGCGCGGCAAGCGCTGCTATCCTCTTTTCTGAAGTATGATAAAGTGCAATTGCATTGTGTTGGGTGGTTGCTCGTCTCCCGGGGACAAGTCGCTGAACAAATTACGCTGGAATAGTGCTGTGCTTGCAGATAACACACGTCGAAAATTGCCGTCATTTTGCTTCGTCCCGACGGCCTGTAGCTTAGCATCGTCTGCCCTCTGGGCCTGTGACATTGCCTCGCCTTGTCCAAACTACTTGTCACGCATTATTGGCTGTGGTCGCCCAAGTCTCACCGAGCTAAACGTTGGGATTTCCTTGGTCAGCATACCATGTATCCCACGCTTTATATGGCATTGATGCCTCGTTGTCAGCAGCTCCAAACAGCCATCTGGTTTCGCTGATACCTTTGCAAGATGATACCAATGAATGTACACCTTGGCAGTGGGCCGCTCAGAAACGACTTCCTTCATAGATCATTGCCTCGTCTGCGAACACGGCTGAGTGAGACGTTGTATGCCAAGAAGACATGCCCTCTACCAATAACGAGTCTGAAGTCTGAATGCTTGGCTGTGTCTGACGCATAGTTGTTGCATGTGACAGGACTGGACCCTGCAGGAGCGCGATTTTTCGGACGCACGGACGAAAAGCTTTCGGCAATGTTCGAGAGCTACTCAACTTCCGTAGAGAAATATAGCACAACCCTCTCACTCTCCTTTTCACATTTACGGCCTGCATTCATGTAAACCACCATCTTGGGAACAGTCTAGGACGATCAAGACTTCCAGCAACTTTACCACAGTCGCCGACCGAGCACACCTGGCGCACACAGACGCCACCGACCCCACATACCTACACACGCGTAGGGAAGCATCTCAACGGATATACAGCCCCCAAAAATGCGCTTCTTCCGAAGCCAGCACGAATTCGCCTACTCTTGGGACGAAGTCAGCACCGCCAATTGGCGTAAATACTGCCCCTGGAACGACCAATCCACCCACGTAATCGCCGTCGACACCCTTTCCCGCACTCTCGACCCGAGCACCCACATCCTCCGCTCCGAACGCCTCATAACCTGCAAACAAAACGCGCCGCAATGGATCCAATCCATCCTCGGCGGCGGCGACGTCTCGCACGTCTACGAAGTCAGCTACGTCGACCCCGTGGCCAAAAAAGTGACAATGTGCAGTCAGAACATGACGTGGAGCGAGTTGATCAGCGTGCAGGAGAAGGTGGTGTACAGGCCGAGCGATGGCGGGGAGGCTTCGGGGAAGACGGTGTTTGAGCAGAGCGCGAAGATTATTGCGCTTTGTGGCGGGTGGCAGAGGATCAAGAATAAGATTGAGGAGTTTTCGTTGGAGCGGTTCGGACAGAATGCGGCGAAGGGGCGGGCGGGGTTTGAGAGGGTGTTGGCGATCAGCCGGGAGGCGTTTGCGGAGCAGAGGGAGCAGGTGAGGAGGGAGAAGTATGGGCTGTGAGAGATGGAGGAGGTGGAGGTAGATGGCGGGCGGCGGGGGAGTGGTCTTGGAAAGAGGCTCCACCGGGTGTCTGCGTGTTTGATTTGATCAGCGTTCCAAGCGATTCTGTGCACCGGGTCGGAGTGGTGTGGGATACGAGGCATTTGAAAAGTGAGCAATTTCCCTTATCTGTTTGTGCTCCTGTACAGACACATATCATCACTGCCACTGCTACAGGCTTGAAGACAGCACTAGATTTCGCTACGTTGTAGACGAAGCAGAGCTCAGGATGTTATTGAAGTTTCGTAAAGCGTCCATCATCTCGGTATGCCAGCTGCTGCATGACTGCCGATGTCACACCCTTTTTCTCGCGCGCAGACCCGTGCTTATTCCTGGCACATCTCCTCGAGCTGGTAATACCGAAAGACATGCGGCTCCATCTCACGCTCTTGAGTGATCATCAGTATACGTGCTCGCACCAACGGAAGCAACAACTATGCCGGGTGGGAAGGGCGCTCAAGGGTATATATTACATTGCTTCCATTTGATATGTTCATGACTTTGCTAATCGACCTTTGTTGTTACAAGTTTCATTCCGTATCCGCTCTGCCTCATAAGAAGGGCACCCGTCAGCACATAACGCCATCTTTTGCCAGCGAAACGTAGATCACCCATGAAGTCAAGCGCAACGCACCCGTGCGACACTGCCGTCGTTCGTTTTGGGTTACTCCGAAATCCCCGAGACTTGCATCTTGTCCGATGCAAGCCTACTTCTTGTCCCCAGCGATACCCTCCTCTTCCTCCACAGTATCGGCAGAAGAGCCAGTGCTCATCTTCTCCAAGTCCTGCTGGTCCGCGAGGTCGTGAGCAGACGGGCCATGGGTCTCCTCGTCATACTCGACAACGGCCTCAGGGTCGAGGGCCTCGAATTTGGTCTTGAGGGCGGAATGGCCAGCGGCAGCAGAGAAGCTATTGGTGCGGCGGCGCTGCTTGGACATGTTGTAGTGGTAATCCTCGAGCTCGGACATGCCGTCCACGCCCCTGTTTGACTGTGCGTCAGCATAGAACAGAGCCAGGGATGCATGACGTCGAAGCTGGTGAAAGGGGAGGCGAAGCCGAGCTTGGAGCATGCTGGAGGAGGGTACTCACCAGTTGCCCTTACCACCGCCATGCTTCTTCATGTCTTTTGGATCGTTGCCAGAGTAGCCGGACTTGCCGAAATAGCGAGGGAGGTGCTCCTCTGGAGCGGCGGTGCCATTGGCGAGGCCAACGTGGTCACGGTCGGTGGCCTTGTGGGTGCGAGTCACTGGGACAGCCGTCAGCTCGCCTCTGCATGGATGCAACGGCGATGGATGACGCTGGACGCCCAACTACAGCTTCAATGGCTGTTGCCATGGCTTGCATCATCGCGAGTGGTGCACTTACTTTTGTAAAGGTCTGTCGAGATGTATGCCGTTTCAATGTGTTTGGTGTTTGTAAACAGAGCTGTGCGAGCTTCTGTGATGGTGTCGGACGTCTGAGGATGATTGGCGCAGTGGTTTGTCAGAGAGACAAAGAGGTTGAGGACAGCTCCGTGATGCGGTTTACCTTATGGAGTCACGCGACTGCCTGGTCGTACAGGAGGGCCACTCGACTTGAATGTCTTCTCGACGCAGCCACGTCTGGGGAGTGTGACTGATGACACTTTTGTCCTCTGGCTCCTCGTGACTCCGATCAATGGCACGATGGGCTATATCTTATATATCATTGGGTTGCAGGGGATCACTTCAATGCCAGGTGGTCAATGTGGTAAGAGCTGTCACGCGACAGCTTTGCTAAGACCGACCGGAACAGGCATTACATTATTGACACGCGAAAGGTCTCTCAAGATTACATGTACTGTTCGACGTAAGAATCTGAGGTCAATCTCCGCCGCAGGGACTGAGTGGTACATCCGCGCCTTGTCTACATGTCTGTAGATGCTTATTTCGTTCCACACGCCTCACTGGTGTTGTTTTTCATTTGATCTCCCGCCTTCCAGCGACGTCATCGGTCATGAGGTACCTGGGCTTAATGAAACACCGGAGGTATAATATCTAAGCGCTGGCGCTAAGATCCCACCAGAGTCCTCCCAGTGGCCCTCCCACCTGTGGCTCACAGGCCGGCTCAGACTATTTCGAGAAGATTCTTACTACATTCGCAAGATGAGTTGACGGAGAGCATGTGCGCCTTCCCACATACAGGTTTCACCATGTCTACTAGCTGCTGACTGGTTTTTGCGGGGTAGTCTGCAGCTCCGATGGAGAGTTTCTGGGCACATGTGGGGGAGAGGTATGAAGATCTCTGCGAACTGAAATGGACACACCTTGTGATCGTTGGCAGAGGTGGAGTACAAGCATTCAAACGTGCGTGTCAGATGGCCCCGAAGCGATGTTATTTCAGATGGCCCGTGAGTGTACAAGACTTGTCGACCTCACCCAAGCCACTTGCCACCGCCGTGCGATCCCAGACTGGAGACCGAACTTGACAGTCTCGCCAGACGCAAAAGCTTCAATGTCCAGACTTATGCTGTCGTCTATAAGGAGGGTAGGAGCTCACCTATCTGCTCACTGAAGGAACTATTGATGTCCAGCGCATCCTGTCCAGCGACAGTGCGTGCCGCTCGCCTGCGTGATTCCTAGCATGAGGTGAACGGCGGACCGAGTGCCGGCTCTGCCTGCGTCATGTCGGAGCTTCATGCTACGAGCTGTCTGAGATATTCCCATCTCGATACTTGTGATTTCAAGGCTCTTCCATTCTTGCACAATTCAATGACTCGCCATGGCTCTACCAAAAACGCCTATCAAGGTCGCTCTCGACTGGACACCCAACACCATCCACACCGGTTTGTACCTTGCGCGAGAGGGCGGGATCTACGACAATCGCGGGCTTGAAGTCGAGCTCCTGCCTCCAGATGTTGAATACACTAAGACGCCAGCGAAGCGACTTGAGCATGGGGACGTCGACCTGGCAATATGTCCATCCGAGTCGTGCGTAGCATACGCACACTCTGGCAAGATGAAGCTCCAGGCCATCTATGCCATCCTCCAAAGAGATGCCTCAGCAATTGCTTCGACCAACTTAGGCAAGATGAGTCAGCTTGGGGAGGGCAAAGTGTACGGAAGTTACAATGCTCGATATGAAGATCACATTGTGCGTTCAATGATTGAGAACGATGGTGGAAATGCTGGCGGAATGAGCATTGACAGCAAGCAAAATAAGCTCAAGATGTTCGATGCTGTGAAAAGAGGGAAGGTGGTGAGTGAAAGATCATATGTGTCAGGCCAAGGCTGAGCGGACCGTCATTCGTAGGACGCGACCTGGATCTTCTTACCGTGGGAAGGCGTAGAAGCGGAGCTCAACAACGTCAAGCTCCACACCTTCAAGCCTGAAGAATTTGGCGTGCCGTACGGCTACAGCCCTGTCATCGCCGTCAACGCCGCTTCGACTCGCCTTACCAAAGACGACCTCTGGAACTTCGTCGCCGCAACCATAGAAGGATACAACCATGCCATTCATAATGTCGATCAGGCGGTCGAGGTCTTGGGCAAGCATTGTGTACCTCAGCGCTCAGAGGAGTTCTTGCGGAGAAGCCAGAGCGCCATCAATGGCTATTACAGTGATGGGTCCACGTTGGGCAGGATGTCCAGCGCGAGATGGAGGACTTGGATTGCGTGGCTGGGAAATCGAGGATTGTTGGAAGGCGCGAACATAGATGCCGAGCAGCTTTTCAAGAATCCATGAGTGCGGCGCGATGCCATCACGATGAAGGTCTGAATCGACTGCATTGATCCGTCACTTGACCATTTGGATGACTGACTGATACGAACGCCTGCCCGTCGTTGACGCAATCGACAATTGATCCCAATGGTCTGCCGAGCTTCTTGCTTGGGAAAATCAGTCAGGACAGGTCGGCTAAAGAATGGTCGATGGTTGGCGATGTTCTTCATTTCTGTTGCACGTGCTGTCGGCCTGCCAGACCGCTTGGCTTGCTTTCGCCGCGCTCTCGCATAATACGACCATCCCTGCATGGTTTGCGTCGAGCTCGCCAATGCTTTGCTTATAGACAAGTTCGGCCCGTCTAGCAATGCAAGTCTCGATGCAATCCAATCTTTACAGACCTTGGACCCGTCGGCAAGGCAAGTGGGTGGAGACCAACGTGCGGGGAAGTGGAGAAACCAGACTTCAAACTTCGGCCTGTTTGTCTGATTGTGAGTGCGCTTCCACGCGCATCACCGCCTTGTGACCCGACCTCCCGGCTGCAGTGTAAGCGGCATGTCTCCCAGGCGGTAGGCTATGCAAATGCATCCCCCAATCGCTTTGCGAGCTCGGCATAGACGCATATCAGCCTGAGTCGATTGAAGGATTCATAAGCTCACTACATTAGCGAAAAAGGTTTAGACGGTTGCTCTGCTGCTTGACCCCCAGACCGTGCCTGTTGATTGACAGCAAAGCAGTCACCGAAGCATCTTGGGTTGGAAGTCTGGATTGACAGGACGGACAAAGAAGGAGGACAATTTCCAACGTTGGCGCCAAGGAGCCGACGCGAGTTCGCTTGTCAAGCACCAAGGTCGGACAGCGAATCCGATCAAAATGAAGTTGTTCAAGAATGAGAAGAACGAGATCTCGCCATCGACATCGTTCGACAACGCGACTTGTCCAAGCCACGAGGATGCAATCGCATACAATGATGACTTGCACAGACAGTGCCCGCCACACACGACTGAGCGCAAGCTGGTGAGGAAGATCGACGGGCATGTCTTGCCATTCTTGTGCATACTTTACCTGCTAGGTAAGCACACATCTAGCACAATCACGATTCTGAACCAAAATGACACTGCTAGCCTTCCTGGACCGTGTCAACATCTCTAACGCTAATGTCTATGGCTTATCCACGGAACTCGGCCTCAAGGGCGATGAGTACAATACCGCGCTAGTCATATTCTTCGTGCCATACGTCCTTTTCGAGATTCCATCAAACATTCTTCTCAAGCGCTTCAAGCCTAATGTCTGGCTTTCAGCCAACATGTTCCTTTTTGGATTTGCGACCATCATGCAAGGTATCGTCAAGAATTACAGCGGAATACTCGCTGTACGCTTCTTTCTGGGCTTGTTCGAGACCGGCATGTTTCCTGGATGCTTCTACCTGATCGGCATGTGGTACCGGAGGCACGAGGCCCAGAAGCGATACTCGTTCTTTTTCAGCTCGACAACGTTGGCTGGCGCATTCGGTGGTCTCCTCGCCGCTGCAATCGGGAAGATGGACGGCGTTGCGAACTATGCTGGATGGCGATGGATCTTCATCTTAGAGGGCTGTGCGACTGTTGCTTTCAGCCTCGCATTCTTCTTCTTGATCCCCAACTTCCCAGAGCAGTCGAAATGGCTTACGCAGGAGGAGAAGGCATATGTGGCTGCTCGCCTCCAGATCGACCAGGGCAAGTCGGCCGTGGAGCGAAGCATCACTGGATCCGACATCGTCCAGGTCTTCAAGGATTATAAGATCATCGTTGCTGGTTTCATGTACTTCGGGCTCATCGTGCCTGCATACGGCTATGCATACTTCGCACCCGGCATCATCAAGGGCTACGGCTATGGCTTGATCGAGACTCAGCTTCACTCTGTCCCGCCGTGGGCAGCAGCGTTTGGTTTTGCCATGGTGCTCGCCACTCTGTCTGACTGGACGAAGAAGCGCATGCCCTTTGCGATCTTCGCTATCTGCATCGCCATTACAGGCTTCGGCATTCTTATCGCGGTCCACGACAACACGAAGCTCCAGTATACTGCACTATTCCTGGTTGCCATGGGCGCATACAGTGCTATGCCAATCGTCGTTTGCTGGTTCAATATGAACCTAGGATCCCATCCTCGCCGCTCTGTCGGGTCAGCATGGCAAATTGGTGAGTGTTTCTGGTCGCAAATTCCCTGACAGAAAGTTGCTAACATCATGGACACTCAGGCTTCGGCAATATTGGTGGCATCATCGCAGTGTTCGCCTTCTTGAGTAAGGACGGTCCAGAGTATACAACCGGGTACAGCATATGCATTGCATTCACGGTCCTGAGCATCATTGCTTGCATTGTCTATGGTCTTGCTTGCATGGCGGCCAACAGAAGACGAGGGAAGATGGTTGTCGACATTGGTTTGACGGAGAGCGAGAAGACAGAGCTTGGTGACATGAGCCCGGATTACCGGTATCTATTGTGATCTAAGTCCAGCACAAACCACAGTCTTGGGTTGTATTGCACGACAGACTGTCGAGACTTTGAAATACGAACCGGATGTCCGTACCAGAGCCATACAGCACATCTTGCCATTTCTCGCATTCGTGTTATGTGCCTGACCAGAATGTGACCGGTCTACGTCTAATAAAGTTCTGATATTAGCCTAGCAAGCGCTTATCTCCGACTGACATGGCATCCGCAGCTTCGGCTTAGAGAAACCGCGCAAATGTGCTCATCAGCTTCAAACACCGCTAAGATTATTAAGCTCAAGTTGATTACTCGCAGTACCTGCATAGCCTGTTCAGTCTTACACGTGAAAAGGCCAACTAATCTGCTTCGGTTCAAGCGCGCGATCCTCTTTGTCTCACTCAAATCGCTATTGAAGCTGAACTACAAGCTGACACCCGTTCACCACCACAAACCCACTGCATCACTACCACAGCCCAACAAAGGCTTAGGTTAACCATTCTGGCGATACCACACTGACAAGATGGCGGAACACAACTACAAGTTCAATGTCACCATGACCTGTGGCGGATGCTCCGGTGCCGTTGAGAGGGTGCTGAAGAAGATGGACGGTAGACCTCACTGCTCACCGGCAATTGATGGATGACGCTGAGACCCCATGCCAGGCATCAAGTCATACGATGTTTCACTCGAGAGCCAGACCGCCACGATCAAGACCGAAGAGAATGTCGACTACGCTACTGTCCTTGAGAAGATCAAGAAGACGGGCAAGAAGGTGAACTCGGGCGAGGCTGATGGTGTTTCGCAGCCTGTGTGAAGCCGTCGCTAGGCTGTGCCACACAATTGGGCGAGCATGGGCGCGGAACACCACAAGACGGGACATGTACTTTGCTGCAGGCGAAGAGATGGATGCTCTACAACCGGAATCACGACTGCATGCTCGATCTACCTTGCGCCTTATCAAAATCTGGCCTCGACCTTCTGCTCGATATCCGATATGGCCCATTCACTCTTCGCCTTCTTGCTCCGCGCCTTCTCAACCTGTGCCCTTGTGAAGCCCTTGGCCTCAACCGCTGGGTTGTAGCCCAACCCGTTCTTCCTACCAATCTCCTCACTCGAAACGGGTGCAGATGCCATGCCATCTGCACGCTTGTACACAGTGACGACCACCGCACCTCCGAGCCCGAGATTGTGTTGGAGCGCAGCGGTAGTGCCCTCCACAAGACGATTGTTTGCCTATTTATCCTGTCAGTATGGGTGAGATGCCGTCTTGAGCTGGAGTACTCACCCAGCCGCGCAGGTGCCAGCAGAGCTCAGCACACTGTGCGAGTCCACTGGCTCCCAACGGATGGCCCTTGGAGATTAGGCCCCCTGAAGGGTTGATAACCATTTTGCCTCCGTACGTTATGTCGCCATTTCGCACGAGCTCGTGAGCCTTGCCAGGCTCGCAAAGTCCGAGAGCATCGATAGTAACCATCTCATTTGCAGAAAAGCAATCGTGCAGCTCAACAACCTTGATGTCCTTCGCATCGACATTAGCCTCGCCGAGCGCCATCTTAGCGGCTGTCTTGCTCATCCCATAGCCGACAAGGTCGATTGACGATCTGTTGAAGAGGTCTGGAGAGTCGGTAGAAAGCTGCTGGCCAGCAATGAGGATGGCCTGGTCCTTGAGATGCGGTCTAGCATCCAGAAAAGCCTGGCTTACGAGTACAGCAGCCGCGCCACCGTCACTAGTCGGGCAACATTGCAGCTTAGTGAGTGGCTCATGGATCATCGGCGCCTGCATTACTTGCTCGTGGGTGTACTCTTGCTGGAATTGCGAGTACGGGTTCCTCTTAGAGTGCTCGTGGTTGACTCTTGCAATCTCTGCAAAGTCCTCAGCCTTTGCGCCGTACTTCTCCATGTACTCCCGGCCAGCGTTGCCAAACAGCTGTGCAGCACCTGGCGCGTTTGTGATGCCACGAGTGGCCTTCATCATGTTGACCGTACGCTCGCCTGGGTTCGCACGGTCATTGAAGAATGACTGTAGTGATCCTGGAAACATCTTTTCAAAGCCAACGACCAGGACCGCATCCGCCATCCCGCCGGCAATCATCGTTCGGCCAAGGTGAATTCCAGTAGATCCGGTGCTGCAGTTGTTGTTGACGTTGTAGATCGGTATCTGGGTCATGCCGAACTGGTAAAATACACGCTGACCACAGGTGCTGTCGCCATAGCAATAGCATGCAACACCAGCTTCCATGTCATCGTAGTTGACCTGAGCATCCAGAAGAGCTTTGATACCGGCCTCGAAACCGAGCTCAGTGTAGTCGACCTTGCCACGGGGCTTAATGAATTTGGTCATGCCCACGCCGAGCACGTACACGGGAGCTTTCTGTGTGGGCGCCATGACTGCTGCTGTGACCAAGAGATATGGATCTAAGCTGGAGACCTATTCTTTCTGGGTGAAAAATGGTTCTCGTATGAAGCCAGCAGTCTGTATACATGGAACAATAGAGGGGCTTCGGCAACAACTTCGGACTCAAGTGTCCCCTCATGCTCGTCCCTCGGTACGTTACTTAGTTTCTTGAATTTGCACATCCGAGATCGCCGGTTACCAATCGTCGTACTCGTACCGTGAGCTGATTACTCGATAAAAGACCAACAACGTGGTGCTTCCGTTGCAGCAAAGTCAGCATGATTCAAAATTATGACCTTGAGCTGGCGATAGGGAGTCTGTGACCGCATAATCGTGCCGTACAGCTCATTGCGATGCACTGATCAAAAGAGACGTGAAGGCGGAGTTGGGAAGACTCAACACATTATGAAGCCTTGCCATGTCCACACTTCTCGAGTTCCTGGAAACAACCAGCTGAGCGTACGCCGACCGGGCAAAAGGAGTCGTTTGCAAGTGAGCGATTAAGCCTGGTCGTTGAATGACTGCGACATCGCGCAACGACTTCGATCAATTGGTACAGGTATTATTCGCAGCCACTCTGATGCAACGCGTGCCATTGCCCCGACCTCGACTCGGCAGTAAGAGGTAGGAAGTTTAGAGATATCGGTCAATCGGTTGACTGCTTAAGTCAACGCGTGACGAAAGCAATTGGTAGTCAACCGTCAGTCAATCGTGTCAACAATGAATGAACGACATTTTGGCCATGCAGTCGCCTGCCTCGACGAGCAGTCGATTGCGTCGTCAACGAGCAGTCAAACATTTGATGCAGCAGTCATTCGCGTCAACTAGTTGACTGATGAAATCACTGCTTGGTTGACGCTTATTCCAGTGTCGTTGATGCTACGTGATGTCGTATCCGCAAGGTCTCGGTAGATGAATCGGTCTGGCGGTGCATCACGGGCTGAGCATCGTCTTTCGCCGTAACAGGGCGACTGATAGAGACAAAACACTGCCGTTCTGACCAGAAAATGCGAATGATGTGTGTGGCAGACCAGGATATCGGTTTCAACCATGGTTAGATATCTTCCGGCAGCCCGGCGGCTGTCATTAAAGATGCGCAGGTGATGCAGCGGTTCGTGGACGGGACCAGGTTCATTATTGATCTGTCATCGCTGCTGAGACGCAGGTGGCTACGCGAGACACAGGATTGGAGGAGTACCGGTGGCCGGGAGGCGCACGGCGCTTGCACGCCTGCTTTACTTGGTCTCTGGACGCGCGGCACGGTCGTAGGTGTTCCAGGATATGTTCGGTGTGACGGGCGTCTTGGTTATGACGAACATGCTGGGATGCGAAAAGCAAGCATAGGTGCATGACTGCTCGGCCGTGACCGTTAGAAAGCCAGCCCCAATCTCCACCGCTCGCTCCATCCAAACGCCTCACAGCGCAGCTGAACGTCGTCGACATGGCGTCTTTGACCACGTGCACCCAGCAGACTGTATTTCTTCAGGCGGGGCAGCTGACTGGATCTCGATCTGGCAATTGGATCATGCAAAACTTAGCTCCCAGTACGATGGGAGTTGTAGGAGAACTTGCCTGCGTCGAACGTCGAACATGTTGCAGAAGAGACCCGCGCCCCACCTCCACTATATGCATCCTGGCAGCGCATTTGCACTTTATCCTGGAGCCTGCATTCGCAATCGTCAAGACCGGGATGAGGTTTACCATGGGAGCGCGCTTCAGACCTGGTTGACGGCAGCGCATACGCCCGTTGCAGGAAGGACTTATGCCACGCCTTTGCTTTGCATGAACCTGTCTCTCCGCAAGAGTCTGGACGATGGGCATTCCTAAACACATCCAAGGCGGGCGGCCATCAGACCGTTTGAGAACGTTTCCTGCGTTTCCTCTCGTCGCGAAGACCTACCTGGAGTTCTGACTCCTGGACCATCTCGGGCCCATTCCCGAACATCTCACCGATCTGGTTGTTTGCTACGCACCTGTGCGGCAGTCCCGAAGTCTCAAGCCACAACCGCCCTTACACCTCACACTGAACACGTAACACATGTGCCAATCTGATCTGCGTAGCTGCTGCGCGTATGGAGGTTCAGAAAGCCAAATGCACTTTCAAGACGCTAACGCACTACCATGTGCACGCATGCCAGCTCGCTGCCGTCAGACGGCCAAAATTTGGTATGAAGCCGAGACTGCCATCTTACCTTCAGGTACACATACCATATTTCAACCCTGCAACCGTTTCATGCCCCAAAGCTAGGTGAGCTTGTTTGCTGGCCGTGCCTACTCTGAGGCGCTTCGACGTTAGGAGTACTCCGAGCATTTGCTTTCGTGGCGCTTTATCAGGCTGGCGACAGATTTTCCATACCCAGCTACTCTAGCAGTCATATGTATATCTGCCTCGTCAACCCAATATCTTGGATTCTTGGTCCTTTCCAGATCTCCAAAGATCACTGAATTCAGCTCAGCCTTATTCTTTCTCCTCAACGCCTTACAGTCTCTAGACCTAGTCACTGATCAGACTACCCGTTAACAATACTCTCGCCGCTGAGCGATGGATCACTTGTGCCCACGTGTGGTAGATGCAACGTCGCCATGTCTTTCTTGCCTCTCGCAATCGAGCAGCAGCAGCAGTACACCAATGCAACTGTCATTTTCACCAACGAGCAACTTGGCATTCGGCCGACTTCGCGTCACCCGCATCCTGTCCGGTCTTACGGCACTGAAAACATCCACCGCAAGGCACACAGAAGGAGCTTGTCCACTCGAATCGCCGCCTCTGTACTCGCCGATCTACAGCATGTCAGAAGTGCCCATGCCGTCAATGGAAGAGACGGAGGCAATGATCTCTATTCTTGCCCTCCGCTCACAGGCTCACCGTACTCGACGATCAGATGTTCACAGGCGGAGGGACCCAGCAACACTCCCGTCACATCTGTCCAAACCTGTGCGAAGGACTGCCCGTGCATGGCAGCCCGGCCGCCAGTGAAACCTACCATCTCGTTTGGCGGCGAGAGCAGGATGAGCTACTACTCACTCCACACGATGGCGTTGGAGAAGAAGTCGAAAAAGGTGGTTGCGGTGAAGGAGATCTGCGATGCAGAACCACGTGCTCGATCATCGAAGTGGAGGCTGAATGTCAGCTACGCTTCCTCGTCCCTGCTCAGCTTTGTTGGTGGTATGAGCTTGACCTCGCTGGCTACAATACTACCGGTAGGTGAATGACTTTAGCTTTATGATTGTAACATCCTGCTGACGCTGTCATAGACAATAGGTGTGGCTTCCAGCGTCGGAGTTGTTCCGTCCTTTTGGGCAGCCCCTAGCTTCATGCTAGCATCAGCATTGGTACAGCCACTATGGATGCCACTGTCCCAAGTCCTAAGAGGTAAATCTGTCCTCGTCATTGGTCTTTGTCTCTCCACCGTTGGATCTGTTGTCTGCGCCGCGTCGTCAAACATCACAAGCTTCGTTGTTGGGCGCGTCGTGTCCGGCTGCGGTCACGGCATGATCAACGTTTCCTCGTAAATCACCATTCAGCAACTGAGTGGCGCTGCTGGATACGTGAATACTTGGCGCACCATCAGCGCCAAGTCCGGCGGCAGTATACTATTGATTCGACCGTTGTAGAATGTGTTGCAGTCGCTGCACAAATTTTTTGGTGTATCAGCTTGTTGGCGAGCGTGGAGCTCAGGATGGGATAGGATATTTGATATGATTATGGAGGGACGAGGTGAAGATGGAATGGATACAGATGCATGCTGCAAGCATGCCTTGTGAGATAGATGATCCTGTCAACGGCTGCTTGAGTTTTTCGTTGGCAATGTGGTCCTGTCGATATCGCATCGACAGAAAGTCGGGCCATGTTCTCGACCGTACCGCAATTGACATCTGCACGATACTTTTGAGACTAGTTTGTCTTATTGATAGCTGATTGATCCGCTTGAATGAACAAGGTCAGGGCCGTGCTATCAAGATCGACTTGGCATGTGATGGACAAATTGCTGACACGTGCTTGGCCAAACGCCGATAGGGCTGAGATACACTTCTCAACGTGCCGATGCCCATTATTGAGGAGGATATTTCAAGCTCTTTTTGCCTTGGGAGCAATGTCCAAGCTCCTGGAACTCTTGTGTGGTTAGTCTGGTCAATGGGCGGGAGAGTCCTGACTATGGCATCACAGACACATAGCACCCACAACCCTCCAAGCCTTCGGTCCTCCTTGCCCATACAGGTGCAGGACCGACCTCAGGCCGATGATCGTCATCGGAGGAGCTTCCACATTTCAGTGGAGACACAGCAACGCAAAGGCTAGCTATGCCAACATCTGCTCATCATTATTATCGCAGTGTTGGAGCCGAGATCTCCAAGAAGGCTGGGCCGCACTACTGACCAGGCGCCCTCCACGTCACTTGCCCGCTCTTTTTAACTTCGTCGTTCCTCCAATCTCTCCCGCAGGCTTTGGCAAGTAATGGCCTCTCGCCGCACGGGATTGCGCCTGCTCAAGGCTCTTGGTTACGCCTCAGCGGCTGGTGCTGTTGGCGCTGGCACCCTCTACTTCATCTACCGCCCACGGGATGTACCTGGATTGGAAGAGGCGTATGTGCCTCCGCCAAACTACGGCGAGGGCGGATTTAAATTTCCTAGCTTCCCTCGCGAGAAGACGCGTGCTGAGCAGATCGCGGACCTGAAGGCAAGTGCGGGTTCTGCATTCAAGAAGGCGGAAAACGCTGTCAAGGGCGTCTCGACGGGCAGCAGCGAGTCGCAGCTGCAGCCCACGGAGGATGGCGGCAACGACTACGATCTGCTGGTCATTGGTGGTGGCGCAACCGGCACAGGCATTGCACTCGATGCAGCATCACGAGGATTGAAAGTGGCTTGTGTTGAGCGTGATGACTTTGCCGCGGGAACAAGCAGTAAGAGTACGAAGCTCGTTCACGGTGGTGTGCGGTATCTCGAAAAGGCCGTTTGGGAATTGGACTACAACCAGTACAAGCTTGTCAAGGAAGCTCTGCGTGAACGCAGATACTTCCTCGACACTGCACCACATCTCTCGCAATGGCTACCGATCATGGTGCCGGTCCAGAAATGGTATCAGGCACCGTACTTTTGGGCTGGCACTAAGGCTTACGATCTCTTGGCTGGATCTGAAAACATTGAGACATCTTATTTCATGACCAGAAGTAAGGCTCTTGATGCATTCCCGATGCTGAACAAGGACAATCTCTGGGGTGCGCTGGTCTACTACGATGGTGTACACAACGACTCTCGCATGAACATCTCTCTGGCAATGACAGCTGCTCTCTACGGCGCGACCATGGTCAACCACTTGGAAGTGACTGGACTCGAGAAGGACGCGAATGGCCGTCTCTGCGGTGCCAAAGTCAAGGATTTAATCGACGTCAAGAATGGCAAGACCCCAGACGAGTTCAGCATTAAGGCCAAAGGTATCATAAATGCTACCGGGCCTTTCACAGACAGCATCCGCAAGCTCGACGACCAACAAGTCCCCGAGATCGTTGCACCCAGCTCTGGTGTTCACGTGGTACTCCCTGGCTACTTCTCCCCAGCAGACATGGGTCTCATCGACCCGCACACTTCCGACGGCCGTGTGATTTTCTTCTTGCCATGGCAAAGCAACACCATTGCTGGAACAACCGACGCACCCTGTGACATCAACCAGAACCCGATCGCCGGCGAACAGGAAATTGAGTGGATCTTAAACGAGGTCACCAACTACTTCAAGCCCGACATCAAAGTTCGTCGTGGCGATGTGCTTTCCGCATGGTCTGGAATCCGTCCTCTTGTCCGTGACCCGAAGAAGGCCAAATCCGAGGGTCTGGTCCGCAACCACTTGATCACAGTCTCTCCATCCGGTCTCCTCACCATGGCGGGTGGCAAATGGACCACTTATCGCCAAATGGCCGAAGAAGCTGTTGATGCTGCGCTCAAGGAATTCCCGAACATCAACCCTCGACCTGTCGCCAACCCACCGCTCGTCAGTGGTGTTGAAGGCTACCACGAGAAGATCGAATTCAACGGCGAGTGCAAGACACAGGCTCTCAAGCTCATTGGCGCCCATGGATTCTCCAAGACTCTCTTCATCAACCTGGTTCAGCATTTCGGCATCGAGACCGAAGTCGCGAAGCACCTCGCCATCTCCTACGGCGACCGCGCCTGGAAAGTCGCTTCCCTCTGCGATCCCACCGAACAGCGCTTCCCTGTCCGCGGCAAACGCATCTCGGCTCTTTACCCATACGTTGATGGCGAGGTCCGCTACGCAGTACGCCACGAGTACGCGCAGACGGCTGTTGATGTCATTGCGAGACGGACGCGTCTGTCCTTCTTGAATGCGCAGGCGGCTCTGGAAGCTCTGCCTCAGGTCATTGACCTGATGGGCTCGGAGTTGAAGTGGAGCAAGCAGAGGAAGGAGACGGAGTGGAAGAACGCTGTCAGCTTTTTGGGCTCGATGGGCCTGCCGAAGGGCAAGCTGAGATTGACAAGGGCGCAGGTGGAGAAGGGAGAGGTTTGGAAGTATGATGATGAGGGCTTCGGGTATTATGCTAGGCACGGTATGTTGAAATCGCGCGACCAAGCTGTATCGGAGATTTCAGTTGCTAATGCTGCGAACAGACAAGCCAGATGAGACGCTCGCGTCCGACAGCAGATTTCCTCCCTCGCGTAACCCGGTCCTAGGCAGGGACGCGAAGCCAGCTACAAGCTAAGGTAGAATGAAGCTGAGATTGTGCCTCGCTGTGCAAGTGCATTTGTAACCTGTAACTTAGCGGGCGTACGGTACGTGACAGCGAAAGCCGCGGCGCAGGAACAGACTTGTTTATCTGTAATCTTGAGTGCTCGTACTCTCATGCCATATAGTAAGGAGTTAATCGCGACGACTTACCTGAGGTCATTGACTACCGACATTCGCGCCGTGTGGTGCCAAATTAGCAGCAGCAGCGGCGGCGGCGGCGGCGGCGGCGGCCCAGGTATTTGGGATGTTGTCTAGGAAACTTGCCGCTGGACCGCGTTCCCTTGGCTTGTCTTGCTGACCATAAGAGCTCCAACTTGAAATGCTTTCTTCGCGCTACGCTGACGCTTGCCGATCAGCGCATGCATCATCTTAATGAAACGTACAGAGAAGCAGACACTGATGATACTGAGCTACCAAGCCCCAGCAAAGCATGCAGCATGGTCGCTGTCGGGATGACTTCAGCGCACTCTCTGTGTGGGACGCCGGAATTCCTGCTGAGCACAAGCCAGCGTGGTCGCATCAGTCAATCGCCGCTTTAACGCGCAAGACAATCTCGTCTGTAGCCAGCACAATGCCACACGTCACTTGGTCGAGTGGATGCCGGTCTCTTCCAACGGTTCTGTGCGAGGCTTCGCCAGACGGCGAGCTGTTCCTGCCTTGGTAAAGGCAAGCTGCTCTTGAGCGAAGTATTGTATGTCCACCTCCACAACTTGGTACCACCTCTTCGCGTTTCATCAACACCACTTCACGCGGGAAATACCTCTTGACTCTTGCTGCCGTATTGCGCATTAGGTCTCATTCTTCACGGCGCTTATCAATGACGCCTCTTAACTGTTTCAAGCGCGTCTTTCCGTACAGGCCAGGCAAACAGTTTATGGCTTCTTGACTCTTGCACGCGCACACGTTCATCGTCTTTCTATCTTGACTCTTTCTGCAGCACAACACAACGCCAATATTGTAGTACTTCAAGCCCATAGTTCCAAAAGTCAATGTGGATCCGCCGATCGAGTGGCATGGAGCAGAGTGAGTAGCTCAAGACAGCGAACCAAGGGAGCATTCTTCCTCAGTAAGGGTTGTAGCCCCTTGCGCGGCCACGATAACCGCCTCGGTACCCACCACCCCTGGACATGTACGGTGGAGGGCCATACCCACCCCTCATGGGAGGACCATAGCCACCACCGTAGCCGCCTCGTCCGCCTCGCGGGCCGCCGCGACCACCACGGCCACCTCCACCGCCCGGACCACGTGTCATGCCTGGCAGATTGGTGCGCTTAGGCACGACCTATTCTTCCATGTCAGCATCATCTCTCCTCTGGCCCAGACCTTCAGCACAAACCTTGATGTTCCTGCCTCGGAACAAACTCTCGTTCAGCACCAATGCACCCGTCACCAACCCCGGCTCCGCGAACTCGACGTACGCATAACCCTTCGGATGACCCGTGAACTTGTCTAGCAATATCGTGACGCGGTTGATCGCGCCACAGCTCTGGAAGTGCGCCTGGATTTCCTCCGGACTCGCGCCATAGTCCACATTCCCAACAAACACCGATCTGCCATCGATATCCTCCTTGCTCTCGCGTAATGATTCGGTTTGCGCGTCAATTGATGCCTGCATTTCACGGAGCTTAGCCGCTTCTGCTTCCATCTCCTGCACGCGCTTCTTCATTGCCTCAATCTCTTCTTCGCCATCGCCGTCTTCGTTGTCGGGATTCGCAGGTGCATCTGCAGGTTGCTCGTCTTTTGGCTGATCGTCAGCCGGCGCGCGGTCGAAGTCTTCCTCAGCCATGATGGGGTTCGTAAGGTTCTGCGAGTGCGAGTGTTAGAAAACGCGGTAGTGATGCGCGTCGCAAGCAGTCTGACTCGCGCGTGCACGTGGAGAGACTGACAATTGTTGTTGAAAGACTGGGTATCGCGTGACTCAGCCGACTGTCCGTCCCAAGTCGAGATGGGTTTTGGATCAAAGAAGGAATGCCCTACAAGTCATAGCATGAAATACTGATAGATCCGGAGGTAACATGTGAAACGTGGACGGGAGCTTGGACCATATTGGACTGAGCGCGACGGCAGCTTCCGCAATCTCAGGACTTCACGTTCCCATCCTTTTCGCCTACGACCCTCAACACCAGCAAGTCGCCATCAAGAAACACGTGAGACTGGACCCACACCATTAAAGCAGTCTGTCGAAATGCCTGGTGAGCGACATCTTCGTGTATTTGTCCTGATACTGACCGTGTCCGCCAGGTGCCGGCAAGCAACCGGAGGCAATACAGGTGCAGATTAAGGAGCTTCTAGAAGCAGGATTCGACCCAACAACAATCCATCGTAGATTGAAGGTCGGCCGGTCGTCGATATATCGCATGAAGCGGAATCTACAACAACACGGAACCGCCTACATGCCAGTCGAGATGAACAAAAAGAATGGCAGGCCAAAAGTGTTGACTGCTGAACAAGAAATTGTAGGTCAGTACTTGCATTGATATAACATGTGTATGATAGTAACTAGCAACAGGAAGTGCGAGATTGGCTCCGCGATCCCAAAAATCGGACAAGATATCTGGACGACTTAGTATGGCTGATACACGACCGCTTTAACATCGTCTGCAGCACGACCACGATGTCGAAACTCAAGCGAAAATGGCTTAAAGTCATCGAAGCAGAGGAGAGTGACGAGCCGCTTGATACAGTGACACATCGGCAGGTCAAGGAAACGAATCCTGATCTACCCATACTGCAGCGGCCTCCGATACCCGTAGTACAGATGCCAGAAGCATCGCCGCACTCCACAGCTTCTCGACAGGACGAGCGACGGCAAGACCCGGAGCAAGAAGGGGTCTCCTCGATGTGCGACGCTATTGACAACGAACCTGCCAATGCCGCTGCTCAGCAAGCAGCTCAGAACGCTCTGCAGCATCATAAACAGCAGCAGCAGCAAATCTTGCAAACACATTCCGAACGTCGATATCCCCAGCAGGAGTACGCGCCTCTTCCACACATACACAGTCATCAGCAGATCGCGGATCTAGCCTACCAACAGACACCACATATCAAGTCGCCAGCACATCAAAGCCAGCAGCAGCGGCAGCAATTACGGTACCATGATCCGATGCAGCAGCCGGCATCACACGATTTGGATTCGCATTTACAGCATGATTTTGGAGCGGCACAAGGCGAGATGGTGAACGTGGGTTCTTCTGCTGAGGCATCACGGGCGTAGTTTGCGGGTGACAGCTCTAAGCGGAGCCACAGCTGGCTGTACTTTGCGATACACGATGGACCGATGTATCGACAGGCCGACGTGCTACTAGGGTGTTCGGGGGCACTTGATTGGAAAGACACGGCGGCCACAGAACGTCCGCACTTGAGTGCAACTTGATCATTCGGTCTCCCGGGTGCACCCTTTGAGATCTCTCAGCATTGTCAGCGGGAGGCAGTAATGAGCCGTCAGCTTTGCATATGTGCTTGCTACATTCAAATCAGTGGCATCTGAATTTGAGGTTGCACATTTCATCGCCAACAACCTGCGCTATAAATTTCACTCTACGACAACCCCTCAGCAATGCCCTCGCCTACACTCCGATCAAATCCCAACTCTCTATATTGTAACGGCGTATGATGGTCGTCCTCAGGCCCATCTCGAGATCTCGGGCTCCCATGGCTCCCGGACTTCGATACGAGAGTATCCGCCTTGCTATCGGCTGTATTCGATCGCTGAGCTCGCGGTCGTCCAAACCAACCTTTCTTCTTCGCGGCTGTATTTGGTGATGCAGCCGTGTCGATACTCGCCGTATCAGTACCGACGTCTGTGTCCAGGGATAATTCTCCGACGGCTGTCGCGTCCGTTTCAATCTTTGCAGAGATCTGCGTGGTGGCTTCGTCCGGCTCATGCTGATCGTTCTCGATCTCTACGAGCTCAGCATCACGGACCCACTTTCTTCTTCGAGTGTATCGGCCCCACCCATCGACCTTGCTTGGACCTTGCCACTTATTATCGTAATAGATCCAGCCACGATCATCTGCTCCTCCACCTCCACCAATGCGTTTGGCACTCCTCTCTTTACTGTCTTTCGGTGAAACGGCAGGAGCGCCTTCCACACGCCACTCGCTACCCGACGCCCATCGCCATTGAGTGGTGCCATGATCAGTCTCAGGCAGCTCGAAAGAATCAGGACCTGACTCAGGGTTCATATGCTCGTCTGTCCAGTTCTGCCTTTCATAGGCAAATAATGAGTTTGTCCAGCCAAGGCCCACCCAGCGCCTTTGATTCTCCCAAAGAGTGAACGTGAAGTGGATTCCTGACTTCTCTGCTTTGCCGTTCAATACCGAGGACTTTGGTCCCTTGGATCTGGCTGGCAGAGGAGGTGCCCTTTCTCCAGGTGGTCCAGCGAATCGCAATCCAGTGACGGCAGAAAAGATCCTGCGCACTGTTCGACTGCGCCATAGTATCGTACGTGTCACGCGAGCAGGACGACTGTGCCATGTCAATCCAAGTGTTCCAACCGACAACATGATTCTCTTCGTGGTGAGAATATAAAACGGCGGCAGGGTCAGCAGTATCCAGATTGGCGTTAATGCAAGTATTCGCAAGAACAGCGTGGTCAAAGCCGGCCTCGTTGTCGCAGACGTGGCACTCGACTGCGTACTCAAGAACTCCGTCATCCGCAGAAATGGATCGAGCAGAACATCACACCTGCCAGTAAATGTCTGCAAACTGTCCAGAATCTCATCCAGACTTTTCCTCTGTTTCTCCGCCTCCTTTTTCTTCGCTTTCTCACCACTCCACGTTGTACTCGACAATGGACTGTACCGCCGACCGTACATGCCCAATATCAATCCGATAACCACAACCAGTGGACCAGCCCACCGTATCACATCATCGCCATGTAGTGTGCAAAACCAAAACGCGGACAACAGCAGGAAGCTCTCCCAAGGGTCGCCAGTCGTCCACGACAGCAAACCAGCTACATGATTTAGAGGTAGTATGAAAGGATGACTATACGCCAACGCCCTCGTAACTGACGGGGGTGTCGCGAGCAATAAAGGCGTCTTCTGATGTATCAATACACTGGCACCTCTTGCGTGTCTTGATTTGCTTGCAGTTTGCTGGTTCGGAGCAAAGGCAGCAACGGTCAGCCGCTGACCCGGAGCAACAGAAGAGGAAGGAGCGACGTCGTCATTGTTGGCACCATCGGTGCGGCTAGAAGAAGGGATGGTGGTGCTCATGACATGGGAGTCTGTCCACGGCGTATCTGTACATCCGTGTCGCTTGGTCAGTTTGATGCGTATGTTCTTCCTGGGCCCCGCCATCTGGGACGCGCAAAAGGCGAGTCTGCATACCAAAAGCTGCCATGTAAAGACCTTCCCGCTCAGTCACCCTTCACTGTTGCTGGCCCAGCAAGCCATTCGCCTGACACAGATCGCGCCTGCCTGACTCTCTGACCGGAGCGGGCCTGCTCTGGACTATGCCGAGGGAGGTTTGTTCGGTGATTGCTTAAGATGCGTGTGCGCACACACGTTGCAGGTTGTAAGATGTTTATTGTCATCACGCGTGTTCCGAGCCTACCTCAGTGCGCTCTCATGCTTTCTTCTGGTACGCGAGCATGACCTCCGTCATCCGCGGGGCGGGCCACGGGCCAGCAGTGAGCATGTGAATTGCGGGTGCTGCCACACCGAATCGCCGAATGCCGATTCCAAGCGGCGAGACTTTCGAGGTCTGGAGATCTTTTGGCTGTTGCGACATCGACCATCCGCCCTTCATTTGGCGCACCCATGGTACGTTCACAGCTCCGATCGCCACAGCGTATTTCCTCCAATCCTCATCAACCACTACTGACTGGAACCCAGGCGCACCGCATAATCTCTCAAGTGGTCTTCACAGGCGCCCGCGTCTTCGGCCGCGCCTTCGCAGAAGCCTACAAACAAGCCTCCGCCTCGCAAAGAAATCAAGCCGCCCCCGGCGCCTCCGTCACAGCCATCAATTCCGCCACCGCCGGCATCACCCTCGACGAAGCCTGCCGAATTCTCAACGTCTCACCACCCCGAGGCGGCAAAGGGAATTTAGGAAAAGTGCATGAGCAGTTCAAGAAGCTATATGATATGAATGATCCGAAGAAGGGTGGGAGCTTTTATTTGCAGAGCAAGGTTTTGAGGGCGAGGGAGAGGATCGAGTTGGAGGTACGTGAAGCGCAGGCCGCGGAGGAGAGGGAGGAGGAGTTGAGGGTAGGGTGGAGGCCGAGGTTGTACAGAGATCGGTGATGAAGCGGGTCCGGAAAAGTTTGAGCGTCGTCTTTAGTGAGGGTATGTGCTGACGAGACGTTCTGGGAGCAGGCACAACGGCTGAAACGACAGCAGCAAGCTCAACCGCAGCAGGAGGCGCCGCCGAGCTGATAGCCCTCGCAAATTTCAGTGACGAGCGATGCTGATTGTATATACCATGATCTGAGGCATAGCGCGGCGTTTTATGGGTCGCATTTGAGGTCAAGTGAGCATTAAGGAACAGAAGTTTGTGGCGCAAGACAGGATATCGGGTTCTCCGCTCTACTTTTGCGCACAAAAGCGTGAGAGCAACACTTCGCGCTTTGAAGCGCTTTCGAATTTAGTGATGCTCGTCAGCAAAAAGCGTAGAGAAGAGCCATCTGCTTGCGACGGCGGGAATGAATAGCTACACCTATGTACCACCACATCCTGCCAATCGGCAGGCACAACACCTTCGAACTTCAGCAAATCTACTCTCATGTCTTCCTTTTCAACAGGCCCTTCAAGAAATCAAAACTGTTACTGTCACTCTGCAATTGCCACTTCCTCCCTGTCTCCCTCTCATCCACGCCCGCCAACTCCTCTGCTACTAACAATCCCCAATCCGTCGTGATACCCTTGATCCTCGCTCTCGCACCGCCTTCCGTCTCCAATGTCACGACTTGATTCGTGTGCAACCACTGCTCGTAGTAACGCCTCTCGAACTCCTGATTGAAACCCGTACGGCAGAAACGAGTGTAGATGGCTTCAAATTGCGTCAAGATGGAAGCCAACAACTTCTCCAGAGTCATGGGCGGCAGTGGCGGGTCCAGCGATCTCGCAAGGTTGTTAAGCGACGTCGTAGGCGATGAGGTATTGGAGACATTGAGTCCGATGCCGACAACGAGCGTGTAGTCGCCCCCTGCGTAGGAAGAGTTGACCAGGATGCCACCAACCTTTACATACTTCTTCCTCTCCTCATCTTCAGGTCCGGACTTGGACGTCTTCGCCTTCGGATCCAGCACATAAACATCATTCGGCCATTTTAATTTGATCGGCATCCTCTCATATCCTCTCTCATATCCCCTGACCCCCTCCACAATCGCCATCGCCGCCAAATATTGCACGAAAACCACTGGTGCAGTGTTCGAAAGCGAAATGCTATGCCTCATGACCGTGCTAAACATCAAGCTTCCAGGCGCGGAGACCCAGACATTGCTCCCGCGTCCGCGGCCAGAAAGTTGCACAGTCGCGGTTGCGGTAGTGCCAATGGGGAGGTGGGAGAGCAGTGTTGGGTTCTTTTCGAGGAGGGTGGAGGTTGAGGTGACGACTTCGCCGTAGAGGAGGGCGTGGCCGAACGTTTGTGGGGAGGATGATGGGTAAGGGTGTTGGATGTTGCAGGCGCGGAGGGCGGAGAAGAAGGCATAGTGGTTGAAGAAGGGTGTGTCTCGCGTGTCTGGAAGGGAGTATTCGTGGGGGACAAGGCGTTTGGCAATGGTGTTGTAGTCGATGATTCCGCCTTCGGGTGGGTCGGCAGTTTTGTTGAGGTCGTCCCGTAGAGCTTCTTCAAGTTTCTCGGTGTTCCAGACGCCTTCCTCTTCCAGGATGAAAGTGTCATTCTCGCCTTTGACAATTTCGCGGTCGAATTCGTCTTTGGAGAGGATGCCGGCCTCATGCCAGCTTTGCACGAGCTCGCTGACTTCGCCTGGCTTGGCGGATGATAGATGTAGGCGAGAAAGAGAAGGCGCCGACCCTTCCGCATCTTCGCTGACCGTAAGACCAAGCTTGGTCAGACAAGCTCGCAAGAAATCCGCGCGGTTTTGCTCGTCGGCTACTAGTGCCTGGACAACGGCTGGGTAGTCATGATGTCCGGAGGGCTCATTGGAATTGAGATTCAGTCCTGAGAACTCCGGGTGCGGTCCAGTAAGGATGGCTGCACCTTCGCCTACTTTGCAGTAGACAACAGCGGCTTTGCCTTCGCCTGAGCCGACCGCCAGATCGCTGGCATAGCTCGCGAGGACCTCTACGCCTCTGTCTTTGAGCCTAAGTGCATCCACAAAGACGCCGCCACCGTTGTAGTACACTTTCAGCTTGTCTGGCGGAATACTACTCTTCGATGCCAATGCCTCTCGATTGACGTTTACCTCGACTGCCCGAGTCCCGGCCTCAGAATGATAAACAAAACCAGGAAATGCCGAACCTCTGCAGACTCCAGGAAAGAGAGCAAGCTCTCTTTCACCGACTACCTCCATCCCCTCTTTGACCTTGCCAACCTCAAATTCGCATCTTGCTGTCCCGTAGTAGCCGCCAGCACATAACCCCAGATAGTTGCCACCAAGCTGGACATACTGCTTGATCTTCCTGTTACACTCACCGTTGAGTGTGCGGCAGTAGCCTAGGTCTGCACCCCCGGGTAAGACGAGTAAGGCGCATGATGACGCCCACGGTTCTTTGAGAATTTGTTCGGCGCTGACAGTGAGGACAGCGTGATGGGAACCCAGTAAGCGGCGAAGTGACCAAAGTGCGTGCTTTACAGATAATATGGTTGCTCCAGTGCCAGAATAGATGAGAACGTTGACCTTCTTGTCAGACATAGTGGCAAACGGTGTTGATCACGTGTGACGTCGATGATGTCTCGATCGCTTGTGAAGTCGACTTGCGCTTTGACAAGCACCGAAGCCAATTTGAGAATGTCGAGGAACGAGAAAGAGCGAGCGTCCACACAGGGTGCCGAAGACGATGATGAACCTGATGACTGGTGAATGACACTCAACGGTGTCCAATGCCCAGGCGACAGCTGACCGAGCTCCAGGGACAAGCGTATCTTCAGCACTGGCTGCGCTGGTATGGCTCCGATCTGTGGCGATTTATATAGCAAGCACTGATGGTCACAGATGAGAATGCAACGTTGAACGACTGTTTTTTCGAGAAGAAAGACTGGAGAGCATGCAAGAACGAGGTGAGCTTCTTTTCACCAAATGACCTACCATGTCTCAGCGACCCTGTCCACATTGGCTTCGGATACTGTACTAACAGAACGCGTGCCTTGTGCAGATGGAAGCATTCAAGCAATGCTGGAAGCGGCAGGGGAATGACCAAAGGACCGATCAGCAGGACACTTGAGCAAGGTTGCGGTGGTGATGGCTTAGTCTGTGCTGGCTACTACGACATTTGAAGCAGGAGGGCTTTTGTACAGCATGGTCATTGAGGGAATCAAGATAGGAATCGAAGCCTCCATACTCGAATCATGTGTAAAAGCAATATGGTGTACGCAAAGGGAAGGTGCGAAAACGCTTCAGACGCGCGCCACGATTGTTTCGGTGGCTCTACTGCGCTAGTGAAACTAAAATTCGACATTACCTGCTTCACTCAACGGAGGTAAGTTAATGTTACAACCTGACGGACACGCCACCATGTTTCATTGCAATCGGACTGGGAAACCTTTCGATCAATGATCAATGCATATCATGGGCCAAGATCTGCTGGCCAGTACCATGCATTTGACTCGGCAGCCCCTCGTGCTAAGCATCCAGCATCGAGGCCTAGTACGAAATGATTGACGGAGTCTCACCTTTTCCTTACGCTGCAGGGGCTTCGTCTCTGCCTACATCGGACCGAGCGCTTTCAGCAGGTCAAAAGCCTGCAAGCGTGTCTCTTCCATCTTCTGCCACAGGCACATTCTACAATTAACGCTACCACCGAAATCGCCATGAGCCCCATCACCGTCCTGACTGGGCTTCTCTCCCTGCTGATCACATCTAATGCCGCCAACTGCAAATTTCGAGGCCTTGATCTCGACGACGGCAGTAGGCAGCTGCCAAACAAATCCCGCGTCTGTGAAATCTCCCTTGTGCCTACCGGTACGCAATTTCAGTCAATCCCAAGATCGCAGTGCCAGAAGAGCGCCGACAATCCGAAGTAGACTCGTGGCCTAGCAGATAGCATTTCCAAGTTCAAAAGCCAAGACCCCGGTCATGGGCACCCCAGGAAGTGGTGCTATGTAGGTCTTGCTCTTCTTGTGCCACTGTAGCGCACGACAAAATCACTGATATCCGTCGTTGAAGTACGACAACAAACAAGGTCCTCCCGCGAGATCGTGTCCTTCCATGTCAGATCGTGGTGAGCTTTGGCCTCGGCGCAATGTGGGCGTGTGTCCAGTTGGCCGGGAAAGGCAGGCACGGAGCAGTAGTGTGGCTTGAGAACCTAGAGGTCAGAGGAAGACATCCCGGACGGAGTCGCCCTCTCCTGCCGGCAGAAGGGAACCTGGGTTGATCGCTAGAGACTGCCCAGCAATTGAGAATGCCAAGTGCCTGGGCGAGGAGACTACCTCTAGTCCGAGCGGCGGAACATCGTGCGCAGTGTTTTCCGTGCAGTAATCCGGCATTTTATCTGCTGCAGTTGAAATACCACCTAACATCTCTCTTATCCTCAACCATGCATCTCAGCCTCGACTTCTCTCTGCTACTAGCAGCGCTCGCAGCTCACGTCGGTGCGCAGTGCGTTACCGTTGGTGTCAGGGATGTATGTCCTAACTGCACAAGACATGCTCATTTCGATTGTGATATTGAAATTACTTACCAACAATCTTGATACTAGGCTTGCAGCATAAATCGAAAATACTGGGCAAGCTCCCACCATCTTGTACCGGACTACAGGAAGTCAAAGAGCGTCCTGGCTAATTGTCTCCTTCTCATAGATCACTTGCGACGACAATCTTGTCGGTACTGTGTCGGAAGACTGTTCAGCGAAGGGATCGGGTTGTGCATGCAGGAGCAATCCCAGCACGACGTTTGGGGGGCCTGTCAAATGCTTGTTGGCGAGCGGCGCAGAGTGTACATAGATTCTTCCCTCGAGGAGGCTGATATGAGTTGAATCTGCGACGGTGCGATGACTTCGAGATCTGGCGTGGTCCCGGTAACCATGACGCGTACAGCACGAGTCGTGGATTACCAGGGTTAGGGAAACGGGTCCATACAAGTGCCGGATAGCGCTTGAAGATAGAGATGAGCTGTGGCAACAACCGCAGCTGTTTGCCAATGACAATGGACTGTAGTGGCGCCTGCATCAAGTTCATCTGAACCACCTTGCAGGGCATATTGATGCAGACATCATTCCGGGGGAGGCTTTTGGTGTTGTCTTTTTCATATGTATGAGCCAACCACAGGAACATCTGCAAAATGTGCAGTAGGAGCCATGGTACCAGATAGCCTTGCGTGCACATGTGTTGCCGAGGCCAGGCAGTATCACTTTGTCCTCGCAGTCGATAACTCCTGCGTCCTTGATTAGCATTGCTGCAGGCCGACGTCCATTAACGAACGCAACGGGAAGGAGCGAAAATGCCCAGGTAGTGGCTCGTCGGGTGGCTCACCCCGATGACGAAAGAGGGGTCTTGGGTGGCTTGGTGTTAACAAACAGCCCACTCGTCCGTACATGTAGTGACTGTTCTCTGTACACACGACGGTCCATGATTCTCAAATAACGGTACACGTTGCAACGATCTTGTCATCTACTGCACCACCTACCAATTGATTGAGCAAGACCGCAAGCATGGCTGAGCAAGAAGGCTCTGCTGTCCCGGCCTCGAGCAAAGGCTCCTGGACGTCTTTCTTGAAGTCGATAGCTTCATTCAATGGCGACCTCTCGTCCATGACCGCGCCGGCATTCATTCTTTCGACGACCTCCCTGACCGAGTTCTCAGCATACTGGGCCGAGATGCCGCGCCTCATGGTCGCACCAGCCCAGGAACCCGACCCTGCCAAGCGCGCGGCGCTTGTCCTCAAGTGGTTCCTCAGCACGCTCAAGCAGCAGTACGCCTCTCGTAACGAGAAGCTCGGATCCGAGAAAAAGCCACTAAACCCGTTCCTGGGCGAGCTGTTTCTGGGCAAGTGGGAGGATGAATGCGGCACAACACAGCTGGTCAGCGAGCAGGTCTCACACCACCCGCCTGTCACTGCCTATAGTATCTGGAACCAGCAACATGGCGTGAGGCTGCAAGGATACAATGCGCAGAAAGCGAGCTTTAGCAGAACCATCAACGTCCGTCAAGTCGGGCATGCTGTGTTGCACCTGGACAAATGGAACGAAGACTATCTTATCACGCTCCCCTCTCTGCATATCGAGGGTCTCATCACGGGCTCTCCGTATGTCGAGCTAAACAAGAGCAGCTACATCGTCGGCTCAAATGGCTACACATCGCGAATAGACTACAGTGGAAAGGGCTGGGTGTCGGGAACGAAGAACAGTTTGAGCGCGATTCTTTATCCGCATGGCAAGGAGAAGGACAAGAATGCCGTGCTATATACCGCGGATGGCAGCTGGACGGATATCTTCACCATTAAGGATGCGAAGACCAAGCAGGTGATTGACACCTATTATGCCAGGAAGGAGCCCAAGACAGCACTCAAGGTTGCGCCAGTAGAAGAGCAGGATCCGTTGGAGTCTCGTCGCGCATGGCAGAAAGTCGCAGATGCGATCCAAAAGGGAGACATGAACACTACGGCTTATGAGAAGAGCATCATCGAGGAGAAGCAGCGAGCGATGAGGAAGCAGGAGGTTGCAGACCAGAAGGAGTGGGAGCGGAGATTCTTTACCAAAGCCGAACGCCTTCCGATATTCGAGAAACTGATTCGAGAGGTGCCGAACGGATCTTTGGAGACCGACCAGACGAATGGGATATGGATCTTCGACCCGGCCAAGGTAAAAGGCGCTCAGCCACCTTTCCGTAAGTTGATCCGGGACGCGTAAAATGGCTGGAAATGAGTGCTGACAACATATATGTAGTGCACGCTCAAGATCTCTAAATGTACCTGGTGCTTTGAAAAGTGGTGCGCGACGAAAGGAAACGAGGCACTCTCGCCGCGCATTTGAGGCGCGTGCAGTTCAGCAATTGTCGTAAGGACTGCATTCGATAGTTCTACGGAATCGAACCTAAGGATTTGGGCGGCGTGGAATTGTACGATGGGCAGGCGGGCATCTGGGAGGGCGAATGGCTGTGGATTAGCACTGAGCAACGGCCTACTTAACTCTGCCCAACTGTATATGCAAAACATTCAAAGTTGTACACCGGACAAATGTCGGGTGATCGCGCGTGTCTTCCGCGTGCGATGACGCTATGACCACAAGTCTATCTCGACCGAGGGAACCTTCGCCCTCGAAAGTCATATGTCCTGGATACCATCTGTGCAATGAACCCAGCAGCTTCACGACGAGCGGGCGCGAGCCTCGTCGCACTTCTTTCATCGCCATCGTGTAGAAGTACAGAGCGATGGGTGTACGACAGCGCCCGTCATCTGCGACATCACCAACGAACACTCGCCTTCACCACTCGACGACCGCAGCAAGCATCCGCTGCTCCACAACCACAGCGCGTTCCCCCTCGCGTCTCGCCCTCGCCTCCCACAACCTTATCACCACCGCGAGCTACCACAAACAGTTCTCACGAGCTCTCCTCCCCCCCCTCCGAATCAGAGCCCCTCCGCTCCCTCACCGACGGCCTTTCCGACCCCCCACCCACCCTCTCCGAAAATGAAAAACAAGTCGACTGGACGCGCTCCTATCATGGCCTGTCCGCTTCGCCATTCACGGCAGAACAGGCGGCGATTTTACAGCAGGAATTGAGCTACGACGACATCGAGATAAAACCAGACGGCATAATATACCTGCCTGAAATAAAGTACCGCCGGATACTCAACAAAGCTTTCGGACCTGGAGGATGGGGCTTAGCACCGCGCGGAGAAACGATAGTGACGGGGAAGGTGGTGACGAGGGAGTATGGACTTGTGTGCGGAGGCCGGCACGTTCGCTCTTCTTAACGACCCTCCTGAAGCCTTATTGATAACTTTCTGTAGTCTCGTCTCCATCGCTCGCGGCGAACAACAGTACTTTGACCCCGACGGCATCCCAACGGCGACCGAAGGCTGCAAATCTAACGCGCTCATGCGGTGCTGCAAAGACTTGGGAATTGCAAGTGAGTTGTGGGACCCCAGGTACATTAGGAAGTTCATGAAAGCGGCGGGTAAGGAGTGTATCGTGGAGCATGTGGTGACGAAGAAGAGAAGAAAGCATTGGATGAGGAAGGATGATGAGTTGAAGTATCCATTTAAGGAGGTCGCGCAGGCGGGGACTGCGGCTGCAGCGCCTGTGAGGAGGTAGAGGGGCGATATGATCTCCAGCACGACAGCTGTACAGATAGAAAGGCAGACGGACCTGCTAGGTGCCCCAACAGTGTAGAAGTATAGTAACATCGAGGAGGCGTCAATTCCCATTTTGAAAGCTGTGCCAGCAAGCAGCATTGGCAAACAAGCAAAGTCATAATGTTATGCACTACTCTACAGTCCACAGTATCAATCGTCGTCGTCTGCCCGGACAACTACACAGTCGCACTTCCCCTTCACGCCGACCCAATGCTGTAATAGTTACACCACCTGTGCTTATCATGATATGATCACATCATCATCCCATGCCATGCCTCATTCCATGCCGTCTGAGACACCCTGCTTGCTTTTGGTCTCCAAAGCACGTGGTCCATCCGCTCTGTAATTACGCCCATAACGCCATAAAACATATCCCAGATTGAATTTGTGCACATCGTCCTCTGCTGCTCACACAGCCAGGCTTCCCATTCTGCCTGATCTTGTCGACAGATAGGTCTTGGCTAGTACAGGTAGTGGTGAGAGGGCCTGCCACGGAATGGAGGACTGCACTACATCAACCCACCCCGCGACGCCCTCTCCTGGCTCTCACTGAGCCCTTGCAACATGAAACGGATCTCTGGTGCCGTTTTCATCCATCCCAAGCTCCAGATATCATAAGTCTGGTTCTTAATTAATTCGAGCATCATCACCAGCAAGCCCCATGGGTGAGGGCGTGGCGCCATGAGCCTCTCCACCAGTACGCGCATAATCTGCTCCTGCAGATCCTCCGAGCCGATAGTGAACATGTGCTGCAGGGCGGTAGAGTAGTAATGCGTGTGTGAGTTCACGTAGCGCACCTGGTTGATCATAGCGCCAATAAGATCGAGCCGAAGCTGCGGGCTGTCTTCACGCAAGAGGCGCTCAAGCAGACGCGCTGGTGCCTGTGCAGCAGAAAACACAGAGGCAGCAGGTGTGACCTTCATGGCGATGAACACTGTCACTGCGTTCGCGTACAGCGGCCGTAGACGATCGTCGGCCGCGTTCAGAGTCCTCGAAGCGGCTGCATAATCTTCGTCGTTGAGGTGACCGCCTGCGCATACCCGCTCAATGGTATCTCTTATGCTCGCTTCGGCGAGAATTCGCTCAACATTGGCCGAGACGACCGGCGCCTGGCGCACTTGGTCGAGCCTGTTGATCTTTAGTCCAGGTGTGAATGGGTCCGGCTGGTCGTTCACGACAGCCAAGCCAACCGCGCTGTTGATGATGTTGTGGAGCTGGGCGCAGCCTTGCGGGACTGCGCTATTTAGCAGCACGTGGTTCTCGATCAAGAATTCTCTATAGTCGTGGTGAAGCATCAAGAGGAAGCGCAGGACGCCACGGTAGAAGTCCTGAATGACCGTCTGATTATCAATGTCATGCATCATGCCAGCCAGGTTGGTCAGCAGAGTGGTGGTCACCCTGGTGAATGCCTCCCAGCCTCCGTTCGAGCGTCCAGATCCACCCAGTAGTGCCGGTATGAAGAGTCTGTGGCTGAGCAAAGCCAGCCACGGGAAGGTGAAGGCTTCAACAAATCGTGGCTGCAAGACGAGAAGCGCTTGAGCGAACGTCTTGTGCAGCTCCACCTCCTGTCCACCTTCCAGTCGATGCTTCCCGGCCCTAATCTCGCAAAGCAACGACGAGAACAAACGGAAGTAGATTCTACTCTGCCATTGCTCGCCCTGTTTCTTGATCTGATCGAGCATGACTAATATGGCCAAACGAAGAATTGCCGCGAGACTCTTGGCCTTATTGGGCTGCGATGCGCCATTGACAGGTGCCTGGTGGAGAACGATGAACGTCATTAGCTTCGCCAGCGCATCCGTGTGGATGTATGCCTCGTCCTGGCTTGCGTATGGGCGGCTGATTGCACGCTCGAAGTCTGCGGCGCAAGAGTCAAGGCAAATGCGGAAGAAAGTTGTCGCCCCGTCCGGTGTTGTAATGATATGGCGCTCTTCGAGCTGGCGACCGAAAGCCAAATAAGATCTTTCGGGCGTCTCTTTGCGCTGAAGCCTGACCCACTCCTCAAAAATGTACTCCAGCCGATCTTGCTTCGACAGATCGTCCTGCTGCGGCGGACTCGGCATGCCGTTCTGCTGCCCAGCAGGAATTTGTAGTTTTGTGATGATTTCGCGAACACCCTCATTGCCAGGGTCCTCGTGGACCCATTGACCAAGCGCTTCATACGACTGTGCGAAGTCCGAACGCAATACATTTGCATCTTCGTTCAATAGAACCTCATCGAGGAGGTCGCGCAAGAAAGGCAGCACAACGTCTCTTCTCATCCTGAGCGCCTTTGCCGACAAGGCGTCAATGTGGCCTATGTCGAGCACATGCTCGCTGAGTAGTACGGCTGTTGGAATTGCCTTGAAGATCTTGTCGTCATCCGTGCCTGCCAGGTAGTGGATCAAGTGGCGTGAGGCTTGGACCGAGATCTTGCACATCACGGTCGCGAAGCGGCAAAACACTTCCACCTCAAGCCTCTGCTGTGCTTCGCTGTAGATGATCATTAGCGCCTGCTGTCCTGCAGCAGTAGCCAGCGAGTCGCGATTTGCCATTGACGTGTCAATGAGGACACACAGCTGGTGGTAGATCTGTCGAACAGGCGAAGCATCTGTAAGTTGGATGAGATGTTCTTCGGCCGCCTCCCGAGCGGCTTGTTGCAGGTCTTGCATCAACTCAAGCGTACGTTGTCCAATATTATGGGAATCAATATACCCGTTGACTTGGTGCGGGTCCTGTTGCTGCAGAGACATGGCTCGTTGCTGCGGTGTTGGTCTTGTAAGTTGTGCCGGGACCTCGGCAGGAGTTGGCAGGCTGGGAAGGTATCCATCGCCTAGAACGTCAGTCGGCAGTTGTCCTCTCGCGTCTTGTGACGCATTGGGCGCGTGCGCTGTCGGCGCGATCCTGGCTTGACGGCCAAAGTCCTCGTAAAGGCCAAGCTGCTGGCGGTTAAGTCCGCCAGCGTTAGGATCCTGACGGAATGGATCTGGAATCATTTGAGCCCATCGACTGACGGGCGGCGAATTGTAGTTTTCATTCGGCCTTTGCTCATTGTGCCTACGCCTTTCCTCCAGTGCTTGCGCTAGCTGTGCGTCGATCTCAGCCAGCGAATGCTCCTCAGCGGCATCCTCAACGAGAGAGCAGACCCTATCAATGTTGTCATTGACAAACATGAGGATCTGCCCTTCAGGTAATTGCTCGGGCAGCATGCTTGAAGCCAGAATCCTGATATTGTTCGTGATGCTCATCCTGAGTGGCTCCTTGCACGTCACCAACGCCAGACTTCCGGAGAGCGCCTTGACGACCGTATGTGCGGAATTGCGCAATTTCTCGACGTCAGACTCGGTTGCGAAGTCTTTCTGGACCAGCTCAGCTGTCGAAATTGCTGCAATGGTAACGGAACGTTCGACGACAGGCGCAATAATTTCATAGATCGCTCGTTGCGCAGATTGGACAAATATGCTCTGTAGCTCTGCAGCACGAACGTTCCCTGGAGTCGGCGGCATCGTCAAAAGCTCCTGAAGATCTGGCAGAGCTCGAATGACGGCGTCAGGGGAGAAGCGCTCGTTTGGTGCTCGTTTCGAGAGGCCCATGATGTGCACATCGCCAAAACCGTCTGGACCAGTGTCTGGCACATACGGCTGGAGCAGGTTATCGGCCGATAGTAAGGGCCGTGAACGGATGACATCTGATGGCTCGATCTCCTTGATGTCCAAACTCAGGTCCTTGCAGAGCACCTCAATCTCGAACTTCAAGTTGAGTCTCAGCTCGAAGCAGTGGTAGAGCTCGCTAAGCAGATGAAGTAAGTCTTCGAGCCAAGGATTCGGCGGCCTGAAGACCCGCGAGTGGGCAGCATGGATCAACGCCTTGCAAGTGAACGGAATGGCCACGAGCAGGCGCTGCGTTTCATGGCCTTCAATGAGCAGATCCCTGAACGAGAGGTTTCTATGCAAGATGGGCTGATTGCGCGCTAGTGTCAATGACCCCAGCCACCCGGCCAAATTCTTCAAATTGGTCCTTTCCGTTGTGGAATCCATTGTAGACTGAGCGTTGAGCATCTTGGAGCAGCTGACGTACGTCTCCCGCAGCACCTCCCGCCAGAGGACCTTCTTGTCAAAATTCTCCAAGAGCTGCAAATACAGACTTTGGAAGTTCGGTTGCATCTTGGCAAGTTCCTCGACTAGGTAACGGGCGAACCAAGCGTGATGCTTGTCTTCAAGGGTACTGGCCAAATCTTTGAATTTTTCCTCCAGATTGCGCTTCGAGACATTGTTGAGCACGAACATGACCTTGTCTGAGACCTCCTCATCAGGCTCTTCGTAGATCTCCGGTCGCAGAGGCGGATCTGTGTGTATGGCGGAGAAAGGTGGCGTAGGCGAGTCGGCTGGATACTCTTCGTCAAGCGCACCATTAGTGATCCCATTGACAGTGTCTCCATTGAGTCCGACATTTCCCTGCTGCAGCTCCTTCATCACCTCTTCGGCGACCTGCGCTGCTTGAGTGTTCCTCAAAGCTGGCGTCTGGAGGATGCGGTCTGCAAGCGTTGGCCAGTCCTTCAACCGTCCGAGAAGATGGATCATTGCCTGCAAGCCAAACTTGTACATAGGATCTTCTTGAGTCGTTTCGGACACGGCTTCAAATACCATAGAAATTGCTGCTTGCTCGGCCACAAACGACAACACGTTAAATTGGATGAGCCCACCAAACAGAACGGCGGTTGTTGCGAGGGCCTCATTCGGATACTCGCCAAAACAGTTGTATTCGTCGAAAAGACCCTGGAGCATGGCTGCAAACAGGTTCTGCTTGTTTGGGTCGGTGGAAAGCTTGATGTCCTTAAGCTCGGCAATAACTGCGTCGGGCGTGGCATCGCCGCCGTACATTTGTTTGTAACGCACTTCCATCTCGGAGTTGGCATCCTCTGGCAAAGCATGCCGGTTGCTGGCGTCCAACTCATCGAGTAGCTTATCTACTTGCTCATCCTCACCATAATTGAAAAGTCGTGGATAGAGCTGAAGGAATTGCCGATAGAAATTTCCCAGCTCTTCGCCAGCCAACTTCTCAATGATCTGGAGAAGGCAAAAGACAGTCTTGATTGACAATGACGTCGTCGTCGGCTGCGCATCTTCTTTTTGAACGGCCGACTCGTCGTCGCATTTTGCTCGTATGAAATCATACAGAGCTTTGGCATAACTAGCGCTGCCCATCGATTGCACGTGTGGCTCCGACCATTCGAAGAGATCGCAATTACCCTTGCCGTGCGCGTAACACGCGAGATCTACAGCGAATGCACTGGGAAGCGTTAGCAACTGCGCAGTCCATCCGTGTTCTTCAGCGTGTTCAAAGATCTTCTCCAGTAGCAGCGGCTCAGTCTGGTAGTACTCGACTAACCGGCTAGCGACCCACATGTTATCCCGCATCCACAGAGTGTACATGACGAACTCGTAGTTTGCATGCTTCTTCAGAAGAAAGGGAAAGAAAAGCTGCTTCAATGCCTGATCCTGAAGGGGTGTGGTCTTGGGGACGCCTGAAGCCGCACAGAGGAACTCGGTCATATTTGTGTTGATGATCTTTTCAGGTATTCCGAGCAGCTGGGCCTCCTGATAGTCGCCTTGTGAACGGAAGATGGTTCCGAAGAGCACCTCGACTGCGTCCCGAGAAGCCAGTGGATGAGTAACAGCTTCTGCAGCAAACGCCCTGATATTATCTGGAGCGTCATCGTAGTCCTCGTTCCGGAAAGCAAGCCGAAGGTTTGGAATTTGTGACATGTCTAATTCTTCCCTGGTCGTCGAACAGAACGCTGCCGCGAAGCTCCACTGCGGAGCCGTATGCAGCCAAGTCTTGCCTAGTAGCGTCTGGATGTCGAATTTGGTCGGCTGCTCCTTCGCGATAGGCAGCAAGGCATTGTATAAGCCTAGAAACTGTTGCTTCGTAACGCGCAGCTCCGGCCTGTCGAAATTCTGCACAACGTCTGTCCAATCGATCATTTTGCCCGTCCGGTGGTCTCTGATACCCTGCACGAGTGTGCCAGTACTGTACGCTCGGCCTTGCCCCGTCATGACTGTGAACAGCAGCGCATTCGCAACTTGCGGGTATGATATCGCGCTTGTCTCGATGTTGGCGAGCATTTCCTTGCATGCGTCCAGACTGCTGGTTGCACGTGGACCTGCGTTCTGAATGGCCCGGGCCAACTTGCTGTCTGGCAGCTTCAACATTTCGTCTACATATTCCGCAGATTCGACCTCCGCTGGCACTCTTCTGTTGAGCTTTGAGTATCGCATCTTGATCGCGTATTTAAGATTCTCGCTTTGTTGCTCGCCCCATTCTGGCGGCGGATCTGTGCTCAGGAGTTCGATGATTGACGCAAGTTCTGCTGGCGAGATCTCGTCGGACGCTGAAGCGTCTTGTGGTGGGGACGGGTTGACGAGGGCATGGAGGAAAGGCTGGATGCTGTCGGGGAGCAGGGCATTCGCTGCAAAACAGTCAGTCCACGTATTCGACACCTCGACGTAGCTCCACCCGAGCACGCACCTGTCGAACGCAGCTCATCTTTGGCCGTTGTCCTGCACGCAAGGACTAAGGCTAGCTTTGCGATTGGATTGAGCCGAAAGTGCTCAATCAATGTTGCCAGGTCAATGTCCCACTCATTGGTGTCGAGTGCCTGTGCAACCTTGCGGGCCTGCTGGTCCTGCCTCGCAACTTTCAACACATCTTGATGCACCAATTGGTATGCCTCTTGATTGTTCGCGCCTGGCCGCGGAGCATTGGGAAAGACCAAAGACCAGCAGTTGTTCAGCGTCCGCCGAAAATACGTCTCAAAGGCCTCCATGCCGTTCTCGTCCACCAGCTTCCGTATCTTCTCCGCCTGCACGCCGAAGTTGCTGCTATTGATGGTCTTAAGGAGGATCTGAAGCTGGGCGTTGACGAAACCAAGCAAGCCAGACCCCCCGGTCGATGATACTGGCGAGCCCACCGACGAGGTTGTAGAATGTGATGGAGAGTGTCGCACGAGCCGCGAGCCACCGCTGCCGCCACTGATTCCGCCGCTGACGCCTTGTGAGAGCGACGCTAAGCTCGTGAAGGACGAGACTGGGCGCGGGCTGCTATTTGATATCGGAGCACGTGGCCGCTGCCCGGATTGGTAAGGGCTGGTCGCGTAGTGCTTGGGGGCGGATGGCGATGCCAGCGAGGCCGTTGATGATGGGGGACTCTGTCTGCTGGTGACCTGACGGGTGCCAGTAAATAATGGCTGGTTGCTGTGAGTCGCCCGGGATGGGCTCTCACTAGATCGGGTGTAGTCCTGTCCACGAGTTGATATCGGGGTCAAGCGATGATCTCGTTGTCGAGTCAGGGGCTGGTTCATTTGCGTCGCGCGCACATCGAGACTGCCTGCGCGCGAGATGAGCTAGGAACAAGTCGCGATTCTGCTGTATGCAACAGAGGTAGGTTAGAACAGCTTGGCGCGCGGAGGCCGCGTTCTGCCGATGGACGAAGCTCGGCGAAGCAACAAGTGGCCTAGCGTCTGGCTTGAGCTTCGGGACATCTGGCTTGCTGGGCGACATCACTCAATGGCAAAACCGACACATAAGGTGTAGACCACTCTTTCGATTAGATTATCCCAGCTGTAGGAGTAAAGCCCGCACGCAGCTTCAATCGCCTTCGCACCAACACAACGTCGTCTCACTACCCTCAGCATACCCCAAAAATGCTAGGCGCATTAGGCAATATGCAACCACGGCAACTGGCCGCCCAAATCCTCAACTTCGCCCTTGTTCTCAGCACCGCCTTCATGCTCTGGAAAGGCCTCTCCGTTTTCACCGATTCCTCTTCGCCCATCGTTGTCGTACTTTCTGGATCAATGGAGCCCGCATTCCAAAGAGGAGATCTATTATTTTTGTGGAATCGGGGCCAAGAGACGCAGGTTGGAGAAGTGGTGGTGTATAATGTGAAGGGCAAGGACATCCCAATCGTGCACAGGGTGATTCGGAGGTTTGGTGGAGGGTCAGTCGCATTTGCTTCTGATGGGTCGATGCGTTGGGCAGGGACGCTGACGAGGGATACAGGAACGAACCGTTACGGCTTCTGACGAAGGGCGACAACAATGCTGCCGATGACACCGAGCTTTATGCTAGAGGTCAGAGCTACCTGAACCGGGCGGAAGACATCGTTGGGAGTGTGGTGGGCTTTGTGCCGTTCGTTGGTTACGTGACCATACTTCTGAGCGAGTACCCATGGCTTAAGACAGCCATGTTGGGCTTCATGGCTTTGACGGTCGTAATGCAACGAGAATGAGAACGACAAGCAATCAGTTGGATCTAAGCGAGGCGTTCGGGCGCGAGAACATTGCGCAGATTCCTTACAAATCTTGTACAATGTGTCTGACTGGCATGCATAAAAGTGGCTCAATTCCCTCGAACCGACGACAGTCTTCTCCGTTCAGTACACTTCAGGCAAATATAGCTGATGCGATCGGCTTGCAAGCGCCCGGCAGCAAGAATAGCAACAGACTGTCGGAAGCTACCATGTCCGCACCACCTTTGACGCCAAACATTCGAGTACCATGGGCCTCCAACCTTTCGACGCGTACTGCTGTCAGCAATGCGGCGAGACACTTTAATTGAACTGGGACATCTTGTAACCGAGCTTCCTCACCAAGTCCATGGATAGCTCTCCTATCTTCGGCGAAGAAACTTTTCAGATGCGTCACATCCTGCCAGCCAATGATGTTGCTTGGCTTGCTGGGTGGCGTGCCATCGATTTGAGAATTGAAGACTCGCGGCGACAACCCGTTGCGAGCTAGTCGCCGTGAGATCTATTAACGAGAAGTCCAGAGTGTTACTGCGTCGATGATTTCTAAGCAAAGCCAAGTCGTGTTCTACATATTCGTTGCGCTCGGTCTTCTGTTCTTTGAAGTGATCAAGAAAGAGACCAACTATATGGCTGATTGGAGTTTGTGCTAGAGCGTACATGGCCCAACCAGCCAAGCCGGCACGCGCTTGGTCCCGGCCAGCCTCAAGGCTTCAGAAAACGGGTGCCCATCCTCCAAGGACCCGTGCGAATTCCGGGGAACGAAGCGAAGCATCACCATTCCGTTGATCCGAAGAGCATACCAGCCAATCGTGAGCAGGATATCGACTGCCCACATCTGCAAAGCGAGCGATGGCTCTGCTTTTCCGCTTCCTTCTGCAGAATCTGCTGCTCTGTTCGGCTGTGAAGGTAGCCATCGCTTAGTCCTTCAATCCCATGAAGTGCGTCCATGCAGAGGCACATATAACCAGCCAGAGCTTCGTCCATCGACCCACCGCGAAGCTGATCGTTATCCACATCTTCAATGTCCGTCAGTGTGTCGTAGAGGCTCCATATCTTCCCATTGACGCACACCAAGCTGGGTAAGACGACGCGCTGAACAGCCATCATATGATCAGAATCGACTCCAACGCCTGTCACATTGACGTTCATATTTTCACTAAGGAGTAGCACGAGGCACTGCTGACGCTGAAGACACAACATTTTGTCGATTTCAGCTTCAAAGACAGGGCCGGCTGTCTGTGGCAACCTGGATCACGGTGCTTACCAAGCTTGAGTAACCTCAAAGCGGTATGTGCGAGGTCCTGACTGAGCGTACTGACCAGATAAGAGGTATTCCTAGATCTTGTCGCGAAGAAGGCGTGGTAGAAGCATGTTTTTTGAGCCCATTTTAGGCGGCAGCTTCTGTGCTGGTCGATTTGCCAGAGTCGATGCGGAGGTCCGCAGATCTCTCAGTGAGCCTGTTGGAGCTTCGAGCTGCGCGATGCCGCGCCAAATTCAGCAGTCGTTAACAGTATGGATGGGTGTCGCCGTTGTATCGGGTTGTAGAAAGTGAAGAATTTGAGAAGGGATTCCGAGAATCGGAGGAAAGAAGTCTCTGTGGTGAGGAAGTCGTTGCACTTGCCGGTTCGGCTGCGGACGTGTTTGCCTCCATATTCGAGACGATAGTCGCGTTCTGTTGCAGGCAACAGAAAAATAGATTCGACATCGGCGCGCCCTATGGTGACCTGAACAATTCACTGAGGCTTCACTTGTGCTCTGGATAGACGTGTGTCTAAGTCTTGGGGGCGTCTAATAAGTATTCTATTGATGGACGTCGTGCCTTTCATGAGGGACGAGTGTGCATTTCTGAACTAGGGGAAGAGTCATGTCGTGGAGTGAGCGCGCTGATCTACCACAATGTCATCGCCGCAATATTCTCAAGCTTTACTCCCTCAACGCTGGCCGAGACTACATCATCTGTTCAAACGCCATGCGTCGCTAAAAATATGCCGACGGCAAGCATTGCACGCAGTGAAGGTCGATCGCCAACCTCTAGATGGTGCAGCAAGCGGAACAGCACGACCCCCAATCTCGCATGCCCCTGGGAAATCTGTACGGCGATCTTACGTCGACAATATACCATCGCTCTGGCCATGCTGGACATGGTAGTTGCTCGAGTGATTTGTACCCGTGACCATACACTGCTTATATGACGATTTCGGATCAGCTTTTTGCAGGTACTTTACATTCTGTTATAACACTTTAGGCGTGGAGGCCACAAAGCCAAGGTGCTGCTGAGAGGCCCACCTCGGGGAATGAGAGCGGCTTCATGGAAGCCTTGCGGGCTTGTTAACGGGACGCGTCCACTTGAGCTTGAATCGTGATAGCCTTGGTGTAGCAAAGGCCCGGAAAGCTTTTGGACATCCTACAAAATTGCAGCCCTACTGTCAATTTATTATCCTTCTGCGCGGGCTTAGCATTCAGTGACCATGTATCGTCTAGTGCTAGAACATCACCTAAAGTGGGTCTTGGCTGCATGAGTGAAGCAATGTTGGACTTACCATGAAGCCGCGCTTGAGTCTTAAGTAGATACCATGCGTTCCATGGCAGGCTTTGCTGATCAAGTGCGTTCAGGACCTAGCAGTAGCAATACTGGATGACGCGCCGTACGTACAACATCAAGGACTGACTCTCACGCACGCTTAATGGTTCCCTCCACAACTCTCGTTGCGATTGTCAGCCTGGCTTCCGCGTAAAATCTCCTATGGGACGGACAACTGAACGGATACACCCCAAGCGCATTCCAGGATGAGCTGAACGGCTGGTCGTGGTCCAACAGGGTTGGCACTTGTCAATACGGTAAGATCTAGACTCTTGTTCTCTCATCTCCTCATACATGGCGACAGACATTCACAACTCGGGGCCGGTCTCTTGAAACGTAAACCTCGGTCCCAATTTAGAAAGCCCAGACAGTCATGGTAGCACCAACGGGCTCAAGATCACCATCGACAGTACCTCGTACTGGCACATTGAGTCAGACCGTCCATCCGGAGGACGGCTGATTAGCGATGACCGGTTGCTGACCGTCCCTCCCACGACAGGCCAGAACATGCATCGAACGAAGCTTACACCAGAGTCCCGGAGACGCCGAACCCCACGAACAGGGGAAATTCTACTACCACTTCTCAGTTGCAAACATAACCAGCGACCCGCTCGACCCGTATTTTCAGCACCAATTCGCATTCTTCGAGTTTCACATCACCGGACTGAAATTCCTTCTGCTTTCTGGCGACTCCGGTCCTACCGAGTCCGGCCTGCAATGATTCGTCGGCGGCGTGAGCAAGTGGTCGCACTCATGAGGTGGACGCGTGGCAGAAATTCACGTGCGAGATTGATTCGAAGCTGGCAGTGTTGTGCCCCGGCAGTCGACCTATGAGCACGATCTGATCCTCACGGTGCCAGCGGTGCCATCAACACGACGTCTGATGTCGCAGCGTGGGTGTCTCGAGGCTGCTGTTGGCCGGAGCCTGGAAGTGCGATGGCGAAGCCAGTCCTCTGCAACAGTCAGTCAGGCTCAACTCATCCGGGTCGGGCTTTCGTCACGAGTCGGTATTGAAAGACTGTCTGACTCATACGTCTGACGGTGTTGTCAACTCGTGACATCGCACTTCCCGATTACGCGGTCGGACAGTCAAAGCGGCTTGACTGACTACTGAGCCGGCCGGGCGTAGCTGACGAGAAGGGGCGAGAGGACTGGCACTTCTCCGGGGTCTACACCGAGAGTGGCGAGCTGACGAAGTCTGTAGCTAATGAGCCTACCTTACCTAGGGTGAAAGCGACTTGGAATGACTCTAGCCAGAACTCATTCGGTGCGACAAAGACCTAAACGTGTGATATCAATCCAGAAAGACCGAATACCGTGGTCTTTGAAATGCGACTACTGTCGAAAGGCCACCACGCATGAGGTTGAATTCATGCTTCTCGTGATCATTTACGATTCATCTACACCGATGATACGCCGCCTGATATCGAATGCCTGATGATCTCGTGAGTTCTGGCGCTTTTCGGTATATCCTGGCACTCAAAATGTTTGTGCGCAGTGAATCGATGAAGTTTGACATGGTGATATCTCCGTAGATGACGATCTTGGCGGATGACGCAGTCCCTAGCAACAGCGCTAAACAGAGTAAACACGCTTCGATGCGCTTGGGCTGTCTGCCACTCGAGCATAGGGCATCTCATTTCAATAATTGAATACAGTATCTGCCCTGGCAGGCTTCACGTATCATTCAATTGCAAGACATCCATTTAGAGCACACATCGCAAACATCGCAGCAAAAGCAAGAACGAGACATCAACAGCGCCGCCATGGCGCCTCCGCACGGGTCTGATGGGCCGACGGTCGCCATGTCCTTCGCGAACAATTTCTGGGGCAAAGAAGACGCCGGCGTCGGTCCACTGCTGGAGCGCATGCACAATGCCAAGGTCACTGGCGAGGAATTGAAAGCCTTCTACGCTGCACGCGCCGACATTGAGGCCGAATATGCTAAGAAACTGCTCAATCTGTCAAGAAGGCCGCTAGGATCTTGCGAGACGGGCACTCTGCGGATGTCACTGGATGTCGTCCGCGGCGAACTCGACTCGATGGGTAAAGAGCATCAAGCCATTGCAGGCAAGATGAAGAGTGAGCTTGAAGAGCCACTCTCGGCGTTTGCTGGTGGACTGAAGGAGCGACGGAAGATCATACAGAGCGGCATTGAGAAGCTACTCAAGGTCAAGACACAGCAGACGATGCAGGTCAATAAGACACGCGATCGGTTCGAGCAGGATTGTCTCAAGATCAAGGGCTACCTGGCACAAGGGCACATGGTAATGGGTCAGGAGGAGCGCAAGAACAAGGCGAAACTCGAGAAGACACAGATCCAAATGTCGACCAATAGCAGCGAGTACGAGACCGCAGTCAAGGTGCTAGAAGAGACGACCGGCAAATGGAATCGTGAGTGGAAGGCTGCTTGCGACAAATTCCAAGACCTGGAGGAAGAGCGACTCGACTACTTCAAGAGCAGCCTATGGAATTTCGCCAACATATCCAGCACTGTCTGCGTCAGTGATGATGCCTCTTGCGAGAAGATCCGGCTTTCTCTGGAGGACTGTGACGTGGAAAAGGACATCAGCAACTTCATCAAAGACTCAGGTACGGGCCAGGAGATACCGGATCCGCCGAGGTATATCAACTTCTGTCGTGGTGATGCCGAGGATGCCATGTCCAAAGCCGAGTCAGAAGACGGCGACTACTCCGTTGCGCAGTTCCAACGCACCATGAACCCCTCTTACAGAACCTCTTCGCCACAGCCCAGCATGCTTGACATGCACCATGACCCTGACTCCAGCTTGCGGGAGGCCATGGGAATACCGAAAGCCCGTACGTCTCTCCAAGGCGACGAAGCTTTCGCCGCCAGAGTCTCGTCTGGCAGCGCAGGGTTTGATCCGCGCAGCTCTCAAGGAGGTGGGTTTCAACCACGAAGCTCTCATGGAAGCGCAGCGCCTCCTCCATTGGCACCGAGTGCAAGCTCATCGATTGGCGATCCATACGTCAATGCGCCACGCATTCCGCACAACCCATATCCTACAGAAGGTATGACTCAATTCTGCCGTCCGCCTTCCGAGCGTAGCTCTCAGCCGTCACCGACGCGTCCAGATAGTCGTGACAGTCAAGATCATGGTGGCAGCGAATATTCTGCTCCGACTTCATTGTCCAGCACGGAACCTACGAGTGGACATGTTTCTCCGACAAAAGTTTATAACGGGTCAAATGTGTCGGGAATGTCATCGAGGCCTGAAGAGAAGACAGTCCAGAAAAAGAAGAGCGGCTTCTTCAATAGCCCATTCAGGAGAAGGAGCCAGAAGCTGAAGGAGCAGCCTCAGCCTCTCCAGCCGACGCCCACACACAGGAATACCTGGACGCCGGCCAACATTCGAGACGCCAACACGTCGCCCTCAAAGCCATCTGCACCGTACAGCAGGTATGATTGCAGGATCAGCCAACTTGGCGGCTTTTAGCACGTCTCGTAATTTCTGTCGCTGGGGTCACTGACTTTTGGCAGGTCCAATCCGTGGCAGAAGCAGCCCTCCGCAAGTCCAGATCCAGATGTTGATCCACGTGCGGACTACCAGCTGGGCATTGGCAACAATGTCTTTGATGTTGAGTCGCCAAACAAGCGCAAGCCGACTTCGAAGAGGGCAGAGCTCGAACTGGACCCGATCGCACAGGCACTGGCTGAACTGAAGGGCGTCACGAAGCAGGCTTCCGTTCGACAGCCTATTGACCGTCACTATGGCATGTCTACGCCGGCACCAGGCACACCCGCCCTCGATGGCAGAGGCACGCCAGTAGGGGCAGTCCCTACGCCATTCGCTTCGAACGGTCACAGGGCCACTCCACCACCAGCGTATGACACGCCCCCAGTGAGCAGGTTAGGTGCTCCACAGCCAGCGCACACGAAACGCGACATGCAAAAGACCACAGCGCAATTCGTCAACCAAAAGAGAGACATGTTCAACGGTCATGGCCCCGCGCCGAAGTCAGGAAACGCGATGGGTCGCGGTCAGAGTTCGCAAGGTCCGCCGCCGAGAGCGAGCTCACCTCAGCCGCCTAGGGCCTCCAGCCCTCAACCCGGCTATCAGCAAGTCGGGCTCCCTTATCGCGCAGCTTCTCCCAACCCATATGGTGGTGCGTCTCAGCCGGCGGTCGGGTCACAGCGTCCACGCGCTCATTCGACCAGCCCAATCAAGCCTCAGCCGAACTATGGCGGATATAATTCACGCAACGGCTCGCCAGGAGGGTACCAAGTGCCTCGTGCAGCATCGCCAAATCCAGCTTACAACACCCGTCCTCCAGCGAATTCGATCAGTCGACCCGGCAGCAGCCAGGGTGCTATGGTCCTGGCTCCAGCCGGTGGCGACGCATACGGTTCTCAGACAGGCGCTCGGCCGCAAAGCTCACACTATGGTGAATATGGTCAGCAACACCAGGTAGCGCAACCGAGCATCAGGAGCCAGAGCGTTGCTGGTCAGAGACATGTCACCAGAGACGGAAGGCCGATCATGCACTTCGGTAAGTGCATCCAGGCCCAAGACATTTCGCCAATCTGGTTGTGGTTGACACCTTGCTGACGATGATCTAGCGCGCGCCATCTACATGTACCAGGCCGCAATTCCCGAAGAGCTCTCGTTTGCTAAAGGCGACGTGTTGGCGGTTGTTCGTCATCAGGATGATGGTTGGTGGGAGGCTGAAGTCTGCAACAAGCCAGGTCAGCCGGGTCTGGTGCCATCGAATTACCTGAAAGAATGCTAGAGGCGTTGCGAATTTCGACAAGCGCCATTTGGAGACAACGACTTGGAAACCCGCAAATGATGGCCTGGGACTGCGCGGCAGAGGACTAGCGCGGAATTTATACTGAGACTGTATAGGGCGTTCTTTGGTGTCATGTTTGAGTTAAGGAGGTTGTGCATACCCTGATTTGACAACTCGGAGCTGGGCAGCTTATGGTCGACGAGTGTGTATACGAAGGCATTGTATTCCAGTCACTAACTCCGTAGTAGTACCGCAGTGCCGTCGGCGGTTCGCATGACCGGCACATGAAGTCGTTGATGGGTGGAAACCTGATGCTTCCATGCAAGTTGTACAGAGGTGTAAGAGGCAAGCTCCACTTCGTAACCCCTCACCTGCGCACCTTCCATATCTGCAAGCAGCATGACAGATAGCCCAGTGCTTTACAGCCCCAACGACGCCACAGCACTTCTATCACTACCGATCTTCCGAGCCGACACCTGCGCTGTCGTGGAATATAGATTCTAACGCCGCACATACCATGGCTACTTCCATGCCCCAATCGGACCCATCGCCTGGCCCCATATTCTTCTGGCGCGAATATGAAGAACCATATGGATATCTATCACAGTGGTACGAAGCTGCCTTTGAGACTGATGGCGTCACATACTTGACGGCCGAAATGTGGATGATGATCCAGAAAGCAAAGCTCTTCGGCGATGAAAAAACTGCAAAACGGATGATGGAGACGACAGTGCCAGAGGAACACCAGGCGTTGGGTAGGCAGGCGAAGGGTTTCGACAGGAAGAAGTGGGATGAGCGTCCGTTTGTCATCTATTTCACGTGCTCGACATCATGCTAAGCGTAGTCACAGACAAGAGTAGTATCGTCGAGGAAGGCAATTACCACAAGTTTACGAAGAGCAAAGCGAAGCCGCAGATGATGCAATGGCTCTTGGAGACGGGAGACCGAGAGCTCGTAGAGGTGGGAGTGGTGACCGTATGCAAAGACTTCCGCTGACTGGTTTTAGGCTTCGCCGACTGATAGGATTTGGGGCGTCGGGTACAGCGCTGCCGATGCTGAGGAAAACCGGGAGAAATGGGGCGAAAACAGGTTGGGCAAGGCGATCATGGCTGTCCGGGCAAAGCTCAGGCAGGAAGGCCAAAAGTGAGGCCTACCAGTATGATAAACATGGGAAGGACTGTCCACCTCACCAGGCAAGGTTTCTTAGTGGACCTTGAGCGGTAGCCATCAGGCACATCTTACCGAGTCCCATCTTCGTAGCATCTTTTCTTCCCGAGCATCTCTTGTACGAACAAGGCTGTGGAATGTGACCACAGAATGAAATACATACGAGGGAACGGAGGCCCATATGTATCAATGTGCTTCCTGCGCTACCGTTCTTGCTCCACGACCTGACCAGGCGATCACCCGACACTCGAACACGTATGTCTAGACAAGAGCTCACAGCTCAATCTTAGCGTTCGACAGGCTCCGAGACAGCCACCATCCACTTCGGCGTGTCATGGTATAAGGCAATGAATGGGAATTGAATATGGGAAGAGCAGGAGCTCTGAATGGCCCGATAAGGCGACAGGCTGGATACATGCCCACTTCAACTTGGCTCATGCTGAGCGCAACCAATACGTGATGGTGCGTTCATGCGCTGAGCGATGCACTCTGCGCGGCAAAGCCAGCCCGCATGGGTAGGCTGCACCAACTCAGGAGCGCCTCAGCTCCCAGCTCCGCCTCAGCCTCAGCCTGAGCGTCGCACTGCCGCATTGCATCGCCGCCATGTGCGACAGTTCACGGCTTTACTCAGGCACACACACCCAACATCGGTGGCACAGGTAGCCTGGAATGTTCACATCCATGGTTGTCAAAACCACGTTCTTGCTGTGCTTGGGCTCCACGACTACGCCATAAACGTAGCGAGACCGATGGCACGGGCAGAAGCCAGCCTGACGTCGTACTGATCAGCACATCATCTAATCTTCTCACTCTCATCCGAAGGATCTTGCTTCCCATCCATGTGCAGTCGCGGGGCAGGACCTTTTACACTCTGCCTGATTTGCTATGCGACCCCAAAGCACGGCCTTATAAGCGGTAAGTTGACCCACTAGCTCTTTATGCTTGTTCCACTTATCAACCAGCTGGTGAATCCTCCACGTGCCTCAGTAGCGACTGTAATGGAGTGTCTTCTAGCTTACAAGCAGTTCGGCTACTCGGGAGGCTACTTCTGCCATGGTTCACTTGACGTCCAAATTGCACCTCATCCTCTTCATTATTGCCGCTGTGACCTCGACTCACGCGACTTTCATCTCGGCACTGGCATGCAAGCAAAGCGACCCGAGAGCAGTAGGTTTGAGAAGACAAGCGCGATGCATGTCGTTGGCAAGGTGTCTTCGCACCTCAGGTTGGGCAGGCAAAAGCCGCCACTGGGTGTCGAGGAACCACAAAACGATAATTCGCGCAAACCCAGCAAGCTACAGAAGCCAATATCAAGGTCAAAGAAGCGCAAAACCGCAGGATTGTGCCTTCGCGAACCCGAGAAAGGCAAGATTGACCCCGAACTTGTCGTCGAGGACTTCAAGTTCGAGCCTTGGCACGCGCGCCTGATGTCTCCGGCAGTACTTGCTGGCTGCAGTATAGACAGGCCGGAGATGGTTCAAGGCTCGAGGCTGCGGGTTCAGCTTTCTGACAGCAACACGCGAGAAGTGAGAGAGTGCGATCATGGGTTAACGTTGCTTCCGCTGGCGAGTTCTACCAGTCACGGCGACGATCCTACGTACAGCCGAACACCTGTTCAACCTTCTTGTAGGCCGTATGATGACGCCCGAATGTCTCAAACTGGCTGGGAGCGAGTCCTTTCAGGGCCGAGGCTTGCACTGGTCGCATTCCATCAAGACGCCGACCAACTTCACTGCAGCAACAGGCCACAAAGTACACTTGCTCAGTTCGACACAGTCACAGATCACAGTGATAGGCCGGATGAGGTCCCTTACCGTGACACGAGCCCTTTTCGCACTGGCAAGCGCTCTGCTTTCAGAGATAATGACTGGACTAAGGCCGACGAGGAAGATTTGCCGAATCTGCTCGCCAGCTACAGCAGCGATGCCAGTCCTGCTGAGAGTGCCGTGGGGTTCGCAGAGCAATACATTGGCAGGTACAATGGCAAAGGTAAAGGCAGAGATGATCCCAACAAATCGAACAACCCGTATTTTGGCAAGCTGCGTACGAAGTTGGAAGATCGCTCAAAAGATCAGCCACATATTCAGAATCAGGGCGACGATGTCTTTGGTTTCTCCTCGCCCTCAGACGAGCGGGCTTCGAAATTGTTAAAGGAGTCGTGGAAGCTGATAAGGAATATAAGGCGCCTTGAGGTCGAGATAGATCGGAATTTAGCTTTGCAATTACAAGAACAATTTGACAAGCAGAGGGAAGAAGAGGAAAGGCTTGCTGCGGAGCTGGCTGAAGCGGTCAGGATTGGAGATTGCATTGTCTGCGGAGACTCGAAGAGCGTTGACGAGTTCCCCATCGAGGCCACGACATCGTCTTGCGACCATTCAGTCAACGTGTGCAGCGAATGTCTCAGGTCGTGGATGGCATCAGAGTTCGAGACCAAAGGCGTCTCGGGCATTAGCTGTCCAGAGTGCCTCGAGGCTCTCACCTATAGTGACGTCCAGCGTGCAGCTTCGCTGGAGACGTTCGCGGCTTACGATGAGGTGGCCACGCGAGAGGCTCTAGCCAAATTGCCTGGCTTTGAATGGTGTCTTGGCGCGAACTGCGGATCTGGTCAGCTTAACTATGAAACTGGACATCTGCCTAGTTTCATGCGATGTGCGTCTTGCGGCTACTCGCAGTGTTTGAAGCATCGGACCAAGTGGCACGATAATGAAACTTGCGAGCAGTACGACTACCGGACTTCTCGCCAGCGGCGGCGTGACGAGGAGGCGAAGACCGAAGCTATGCTAGACGACATCAGCAAGATGTGTCCTGGGCCACCGGGCAAAACATGTGGTTGGAGGATCCAGAAGACGGACGGTTGTGACCACATGACCTGTAAGAAATGCCGTCACCAATGGTGCTGGCGCTGCCTGGCAAGCATGGACGAGATCCGCCGGATTGGCAACACAGCGCATCAACCGGTGTGCAAGTATCACAGTCACAACCTCGATATCGCTTGGCCATTCAATGTGCATTGAGCAGTGGTAGTATGGCAAGGCTCGTATAATAACAAAAGTCGGGCAGGCCGCGACCCGGGATCGATTGGTAAGAAGGGTCGGCAGGAGCACAGTTTCACGAGCAACTGTACGCAGACAGAGGAAGGCATCGCTTGAGAAACTCGAGGGCGTTCGAATATACTTGGAGGAGCACACAGCCCGCGCTATCATCATTACTCATTATTCATGTTCGCTGCCAGCATTGTGCCTCCGTGTAACGCAGTACCATGTGAAGCCTGCGACAGTTTTCGAATAAGCTCCGAGATGTCTCGAGGCACGCTAGTGTGAAATGTTTGTCCCTTGACGGCCGCCATTATGCCTGGCAGCCAGAGACGCTTCAATTCATGCAGTCATCCCTCTATTCTCCTCTGCATAAGGTATGCTGAATAGTCGTAGCTCATGTGACCGCAGCCAAGCTTGGCTATCTAGCTTCCGAGTAGTCGTTCAGCGCAACGCAAACGGCGCCGCGGTGATGTCCATTGTACTGGCGGATAATGGTCTTGCTGCTCAACTCCCAGAGCCGCGCGTAATGGTCACTGCAGGCCGTAACAAGATATGCAGAATCGGCAGAGAAGGCGCAGTCCCACACCCATCGTTGATGTCCATCAAGCTCCTGCTCCATCTCGAAGCCTTGCGCCTCTTGTGACCCTTGGCGGTACGGATTGCCCTCGGCATCATGTGTTGGCTCAGAGACACCCTCCAAGTCGACTGCCCAGATTTTGGCAGTATGATCCGCAGAGCAAGTGGCGAGGTGTTGAACATCTGGCGATAGCAAGACTCGCGTTATGTATGTGCCGTGTGCTTTAAATTTGGTAACTGGCACCAGGCTGGTCACGTCTCTAACGGTGATCAAGCGCCACACGTACACTGCGCCATGAACGCTGTTGCTGACCGCGGCGCAAAGGAGTGAGCCGTCAGTAGCCACAGTGACTGAGGCCACGCTCTTGTCTTCTTCAGGCACAAGCTGGTGGCTGCACTTATTCTCCGCCAAATCCCATATGCGCACGTTGCCGCCGCGGTCGCAGGAGATCAGCTCGCCTTGGTTTGGGTGTATGACGACATCGTTGACTGGGACGCCGTGAGAGTAGTTCCGCTGTATATGGCCACTCCTAGTGTCCCATATTTTGACAGTACCTAGATACTGTCAGCTTGTCGACGTCAGGCAAGGCCAAAACCGGCATACCATCCTCACTGCTCGTGACCATCCATTTGCCTTCGCAGTGGAACGCAACGCCGGTGATATTACTAGTATGACCCTCAAAAGTCAAGACAGCAGCTGGATTGGTGGACTTGATGTCAAACAGCTTCACGGTATGGTGGCCTGCCGCGGCCAGGTACCGCTTGTCGGGGGATATGCAGAGACGATTGACTTGAGAATCTGGGTGGGGGATCGTGCGGGAGCATATACCGCTTAATGCCTCCCAGAATCTACATTTCCCATTAGCTTTAAGCCCTGTACAACAGTCCGACTCGACCCTTGAGCATTTAACATGGCGCCAAGAGCAAGCAAGCAACCAAGGCCTCTGGTTCCTGCGCCATACACCAAGCGATGTCGCGAGCGAAATGGCCTTGATGCAATGAAGTTTAGCCGCTAGGCATACAGACGTCCACGTCTGAGCATCGTTTTGGTCATGACGCTCAGACTACAAGACAGCTCGCTTATCCAGTTCACTCAGGTTGCATCAATCGAGAAGACTTTGCGTTAGCAAAGTGCAAAATGCTTTCCCGTACTGGCTCGTGGTTGGGCCTGAGAAGTCTCTCATGTATGCAACGTTCTGTTGCAACGCATTCTTAGCTCCGAAAGGAATCCCCGAGTAGACCCAAGCACGTACCCCTTTTCGAGTCCTCATGATCGTCTTAATTGTGGCAACATTCATCGAGCAAATCCAAACGGCTTACCTGATAGTATGGTCGTACCCAGCTGTGCGAATTAGCGAATGCTCCTGTGGTCGTCTGCAGACCACTTACCAGTGCACAGGATTACAGACATCTCGCTCCAGGAAGTATCGGAGCCAATGCGATTTTGCCGAGGCAAAGGACGCGCAAAACGTGGTCAGGCCGGCCTCGTTGCGCACTGGACAATGGTTTGCTCCCCTAGCGAAGCTCTCGGCGCGAAACGGACGGCATCTATGGGGGGGTATTGATCCTGCGTTGCGGACGTGAGAAAGCTGTGAATCGACGTGTGGATGTTGCATTGACGCTCTCGGCTCTTGATCGTGGTAATCCCTAAGCTTTGGGGACGAGCTGTTGATCGCTGCAGCCCTACCGGCTGCTTCCCCATGGGGAAAAGCGCAAGATCTGATCCGCTCCTCGAAGCGCTCCTTGGGGATGCCAGTGGCCAATCGCGTAATAAAAGCTGCGGCGCGGCTCCAAAAGCAGTCTCAGGTAATGCCCATGTGCTTTCGGGGAAGTGGTGGTGCATACGTCACGAAGCACCAGAGTTGTGACGGAAACCCATGCCGTGAAGGCTAGCTATGTAGCTTCCCTCACCTGACAGCGCCTGCCACCACCGTCCGGGACCGCTCTTCCTGCTTATAGCCTCACGTTCTTTGCCACGGCAATGAGCACTGGCTCGACAACTCTTGCGTCTGGACGCGGAGGGAACATGAACGGTGGCGAGAACGACGTGCCATCGGTGTTCTGGACCTCGATTCGTCTAACATTCGCGCAGATGAATTTGCTTACTTACTCTTGACCTGATTTGATATCCTCGAGCTCATACCGCGTATACATTTGTGCATCATTGGCTGCAAGCGAAGCTACACCTTGGTATACGAGTCTCTGTCTCCAATCGCATGTCGTTTCGATGTGTATCTAGTTTCTGTTGACTCGTTCGCAGGCTTCGAATCGAAGCATTTCCCCACTCACCTTCCACCCAGTAAGGATTCTTGGATCGCTGACTCTCCAGCAGCTGAAAGCTTTTTGCAGGTCCCCTTTATGTATCTTTCGCTGCTCTCGCCTACATTTCATTGACTGCTAGCATCCCGTTCCGACAGTATTGGAACGAATAAACCTCGACATTCAATTGCATTGCTGGAGACAATTCGAACTTATAATCAGGATGCAGGTGAGCCCAAGCTGAACGAAGCAGCCGAGGAAGGAGAAAGCAAAAGCACAACGCGAGCTGAAGCGGCAAAGCGGCAAAGCGCAATAGAAGGGAAGAGAAAAGGAGGGAGGAAGCTCGCCGAAATGTGCGTGAGGGCAAGATCCCCGAGGTGGAGAGGTGCCCGAAGAAGCCTATGACTGCATCTGACAAGCTGCACGAGGGGGGGGGGATGATGCGTTAACAGCAAGCCCCCTTCGCCGAGCACACGAAGAGACAGAATGGCGAATAGGACCCGACGAGCACGATGACAAGTGGGTAGCATCGATGCATGGTCACGATGTTGGGTGGAGTATCAGGCTGTACCATATGTAGTAATATGAGTGGGTGACGACTGATTCAACGACTCCGCGACAGCGATGACAGCTTCACTAGCATCGGACTGTATCATCAACGTCGATACTGCTACCGATCGGGCTACATCACGACAGCAATGACAGCCTCTCAAACGCTTTGAGCACAGGCGACTCCTTCTTGAGCTCCGTCGCATTCATAGCATCCCACAGCACGCCCTGACCACCCCACGGCCTTGAGGCCTGAGCACTTTCATCTACACCCACACCGACAGGACCGTCGCCACCCTGCACAGGTGTCTGTGAAGTGAACACTTCTCCCATGACAGCCCTGCAAGCATCTGTGACTTCCATCATCGCCGCCTCCACCGCCACAGCACGCTCTCTCATTGTTCTCCTCATCAATCCTTCTACCAACTTCGTCACGTCGTCGCGCGTATCATTGAGTCGCTCAATAAGGCGCGCGATGGAGTTCACAAGGTACTCTTCCTCATAGACTGTGCCCTTTTTGCCCCTAGCTCTCTTTCGCTCCTCTCGCCTCCGGTTCTTCGAGGTCTTGCGTGTCGCATTCGTGGCCAGCGTGCCCATACTGTTGTTCGTGTACCTCGTCATGAAAGTTCCAGTAGTAGTCGCGTCCGTCGGAGCGATAGAGATGTCATCGGGTAGATCTGCATCACCTTCATCTGGAGGGCCGCCGTTGAGGAACGCCATCGGATCCTCGGTCTTCTTTTGGCGAAGTTCGCGGAGTCGAGGTACCTGATTCTGAAGTTGAGTCTTCATCTCGGCAAGCATCTCAGTCACAGCGGCGCTCGCTTCCACCAGTCCAGCATCAATGGCAGAAGTAAGTAGCGCGAGTTGCTTGTGCTTTGCGACGAGCCTGATGGCTTGATTGAAAGCGTATGCCTTGCAAAGCAGTCTTATCGCTGTGGGCAGGTCATTAAGGTATTCAAGATGAACGGTCGCTGCATCGTTGAAGTTCTTTGCTTCTTCCAAGCTATCTGCTAGGTCCTGAGCAAGAGCTTTGATCTCATCTTCGGAGACCCCTGCCAATGCAGCAGAAGCCAGAGCCTCCTGCCATAGACTCGCTGATCGGTAAATCTCGCAGGCAGGAGCGTAGTCTCTGACGTACTCATAGGCTATACCAGCTTCTTTGTACCTGTTTCTAGTACTGAGATGATCTGCATATAGTCGCATGAGTTCAGTAAGCTTCGTATTGTCATATCGATATAGCTCGATCGCTGCGCTGTACAGGTCATGTCTCGCCATGTACTGCTTCAGCTCGTCAAAGGCTCTAAGGGCATGGAGATGTGACAGCGCTTTGCGGTGACGCTTGAGATCGTGATCGATGGTATATTGCTTGCGCAATTGCGGCATGTCGCTGAGGGCTTGCAGGTACGGCAAATACTCTCGAGGATCTTTCTGAGACTGTTGAGCAATCAGAAGGGCGACATCTAAATCGTATATCCCCAATGCAGTATCGTATAGTTGGTTTACATCGGACAGGAAGCAAATGTGCTCGACTGCCAACTCTAGATCCTGTTGCTTGCCTTGCTTGCGCAAGTCGGACACAAGTGCTAAGCCAGCTTCGAGGTCTGGCGGGCTTTTGCTGACATTTGCACTGACAATGTTCTGTAAAGACGCTGCGGATAGCTTTGAAAGCGCCGCCAAGAAGAGGTCACAGATCATATTGACCTTCGAAGATTGACCTTGCACTGAAGTATTTAAGTCTCCGACCCCACTGAAGTGGACGTTGATCAAAGATCCATCGCCGCTGGCGTTCAAAGTCTCTTTGTAGATTGTATCTGCGACGTTCGCCTCACTCAAAGAGCTAAGGAACAAGTCAATGTACTCCGTCTTCTTGAGTTGATTGATGAAAAGATCAATATCCTTGATGAACTGCTTGGGAGCGTAATCATGCAGAATGTTCATGTCAACTCTATGGGTCCTGCAGGTCCTGAAAGCTCTTTTGTAGTCTCGCCGACTGAGACTGTATCGAATACCAGCGAGCACAAGAGCTCTAGGATAAATTGTCTCGAGATTGCCTCTTGGCATTTGCAAAACCAGAGCAAACGTGCTTGGCATGACAGTGACAATTTTGGCTCCACGTTCAATGCTGCGGCACCGTTCATCTTTCTCTGGCTCGTCGGGAGGCACTTGGAGCTCTCCTCCATTGCTTCGGCGGTGCACGAACTTAAGCAGATGTGTGCTAGTGGTGAAGACGAGGTGTGCTTCAGTCGTGATGTATGACGTGACCCCAGAGATTCGAAGTCCTTCGCCTTGCAGAACACCATTCACAGATAGCGCAAAATCCTCATGGTCCGGGTTGTCTGGCGTGTGCAGCGGCTCTGCCATGCTTGATATTAGCGCGGCTCGTCGAAAAGGCTTTGAGGCATAGTCGCAGCTCCACTTCGTCACTTTCCTAGCGTGTCTGACCGTGACTTCGGTGCCATCTTCATTGAAGGAAGCATCTTGAGCGTTCTCTGGTAGCTCCAGCTCATCTAGCGCCATGGGCGGCGGCACATTTGCAAGTCTGAGCGGCGTAATTTGGAGTCTTTTCCCATCAATGACAGCGACCAGACCGAAGTCATGAGGTGGCTTCACGGATCCACGCGTAACCGCGAGGTTGTATGTCTGCTCGACCAGTCGACATTCAGCGTTGGCTATGGCGAGCTTGAGGCAATGTTCTGGATGCCATTGTAGACTCGGGTGGGTACCCAGAATCTCCTGCTTCAAATACCAATGGTAATTACCAGTCGTCCAGAGCTGTACCCGATCCTTGAGACAGACAGCAAGTACACTCGAGTCAGCATTCCAGGTAAGACTGATGCTTGAAGCACAGTCCTTTGCCTCGTCTCGAGTAAGTCTCAAATCGAATTCGCCGTGTCTGAGTCCATTTCGCTCGAAGAACACCACGTCGACCATTCCGTCCGCCATTCGCTGGACAGCGGCAATGGTCTGTCCACTGGGTTTCCAGCTCAAAGCACTTTCCAATCCATTGACCGGCTCGGAGACACTCTCAAGAATGCCTTCACGGCTGTAGATCCGGATTATTCGTCGCTTTGGCTTAGACTGCAAGACGCTATTCATGGCGAAGTATTGCCCATCGCCCCTCCAGCTGATATTAGCTTTAGCATCGTCGAAGTTGCTCAGTAAACCCTGATCAACATGCTCTGGCATCGTTGGATCTCTCAGAGCCTTCGCTGCACCCCGACCTTTGAACTGAGTCTCCTTCTTGCCCCAACCAACATCGACATGATTGGATACCTTCAGATCTTCGACGGAAAGCGAAATATCTGTGAGTGTTTCGAAATCTCGAGTCATGAGAAGTAAGGTGTCGGCGTTGGTAGTAATGGCAATGAGTTCCTCGTCTGGACTCCATGCTACGGCACTGATGCCGGCATCGATTGTCCCCAAGATCTCTATGGCTTCCTTGCCACGCAGCGCTTCCTGACTGACTGACACGATATCGCCCTTTTCAAAGATGACAGCGACAGTCCGGGTGTCCGCGAAATTGTGAATGTCAAGGACTTTATCGCCAGGTGTGCCGTCCCATGTCGCTATCTGCTCCGCTTGATTGGCTCCAACAGCATCGCTGGGCAGTCTACCAAGGATCACAGCTGGTTCCTCGTGAGTTGGACCATGACTGTAAATTATATCGTCCAAGTCAAAGGTGTGCCCAGTGACTGGACTGGCTAGGCCTATCGCCCGGTGGTGGATATTTTTAAGATTACGCATCGCATTGAGCCTGATGGCATCGTAATGTTCAGCAAGACGTCGGACTCATGACAGACATGTAGTTACGATCATGGACAACAATTTGAAATTTGAAAGCGCTTGCGCTGATGCTTAGTAAGCCGCCATGGGCTGGTAGGAATTCAGCTGTATACGGAGTACCCGAATGCACAAGCCCGTCTCAGTTGCCAACCATTGCCATTGCACGTGTTATTGCACCAAACCGTAGAGCATCTGAACTGCCTCCCACACCGTCCGGGCCTCGCCAGTACTGTCCTGACTCCGTCGCGATTATCCCTATCGCTGTTCTGCACGCATTTACTGGTTCTTCTTCGTCTGCCAGACTATCCATTCCATCAGCCACGCTAATCCAATACCGCGTCAAGTGTGACCATGACTTACCTGCGATAGCGAAGGGCAAGCCAAAGCCGGTGGCTGTGTCCCCAGTGAGCCCACGATCACTTTCCACTCTAGCAATTCGTGTATCCGCTCACGTACCCATGAACAGCCAATATCTCACGAAAAAGAATCTGGTGAGCGGGTTGAATGGAATGTTGCTTCGTGGGCCCTCAGGGTAGTGGTATGGCGAGGACATCTGCGGGCGGGTAGTGTGGAAGCCGCGGCGGGCGACCGTGTGCACCGAGCGCATCGCTGTTCGAGAGAGCATCTTCGCGGTGGGTATGAGCGCTTGTCTTGAAGCAGTTCTGTGCGGCGTACCTTTTGTGGAAATTGGGTGGCTACAGAACGTACTGGGTCAATGTTGATGAGGCAGGTGGCGGAGGAGAGACCTTTCTCCGTCCAAGGAGATTCCGGAACAAGCCGGGGGATGGTAAAAGCGTATTTTGCGTCACACTAAAACGATAAACACTCGACTCAAATCCTCGTCTCATAATGGCATTATTTCTCGCGGGAGCCGGCGATGCAAATCGCGGCGCACATCACTGGGAAGTTTACCATGAGCTCGAGACGCTCATCGAAGAGAAGACTTTGCTCGGAAGCGTTTGAGAGGATCAGCGCCTACATGTATGGAGGTATGCTCCGGATCTAACACACTGTACCTGATTGCATCGGCTTGAACGGAGGAGAAGCAATAACGAGCTCGCACTGATTGCAAAGCTTCAAGACATGTCTGTACCCAATCTCGAGCTTTTCTAGCAAAAAGTACATTGCGAATGAGCGAAAGGATGTCTTTGTTGTATATGATGTTGACACCTATCGCACTGCATATCTGCTGCTTTGCGATCCGAAGAGCCAGGGCAATTCAGTTCCGTTCTTTACCGCCTAGCACGTTCCGTCCAGCTGACTTCAGGCCCGTAGTGCTGAAGCAACGACAACACCTGAAATCGTGTTCTGCACAGAACCAGAGCCCGGCCCACCCAGCCTCAAGAAGCAGAGCAAGAGATAAGAAGCGAGCAACATCATGAAGGTCTCGTCTGCCATCGCTCACGCGCTGCTTGTCTGGCTCGTCTACGTGATGGCTTAGGCTCAAGCATGGCATGACTGCGGTTGTGGCCTGTGCCCCGACCTCTCGAGTACTCCAGTTCGCATCACTCCGTATTCTGACGAGTTAACTACAGCTGACAGTGATTTCCCCGTATACTACGCTTGCAGTGTGGACGGTAATCCAGAGAATTCGTGAGAACAATTGGTCGGCAGAAAAGTGGCGGCAAAGGGGACGTTTTGGAGCTGGTAAAGGCTGAGGAGGCAATTGGAGCTCGGCGGCTGCGGCGAGTGCGGTCCCCATGAGTCAACTTCATGTCCGATTACGTCGAGCGAAGCCAAGGCACGTTGTGCAAGAAGAAATTTCCTTCATGTCCCTGTGCAGAAGAGTAGGTTCGGCCATGAGTTTGTCGAACGAGACCGATAGATCAATTCGTTCGCGCTTCAAGATTCAGACGTTGCTCGATGCTTTCATCTAGTCCCACCAGACCGCCGTCTCGACGCTGTTCCCAAACTTACAAAGGCAGATGTTCATCGCCTCGACGATGTGTGTGGACGGTGAGGAGAGATGACCTCCGTGTGCGCTCTGATCAAATGCCGAGGCCATGAATAAACGTCGACTTCGGATTGGCTGGCACTCGTGGTGAACCAAGTTTCTCTGACATATATATATTTCCTCGCTTGCAACGCAATTGGAAGCCATTGCAACACAAAATGCTGGCAGCGAAGAGAGTGGCGGCGGCTTCAAGCCATACGTCCGCTTCGCCGAGCATTTTTGCGCTGCCCAGCAGCCTGCGACAGCTTTTACCACTCTCGCCGCGGACACTGGCCACCGCTAGCGAGCCGCAACGCGCAGCTGCGAGCAACGTCGCTTTACGAACGCCTCCCTACACGAAGCTCTTGAAGCGACTACACGAGGTCCAAAAACTACTACCGAATCGACCTCTTACACTCGCGGAAAAGATCCTCTTTTCGCATTTGGATAGCCCGGAAGAGTCGCTATTAGAGGGCACTAGCAATGGCGCACATATACGAGGGAAGGCCACGCTCAAGCTCAAGCCCGATCGCGTGGCGATGCAAGATGCGAGTGCGCAGATGGCAATTCTGCAGTTCATGAGCTGTGGGCTGCCATCCACTGCAGTACCGGCAAGCATTCATTGCGACCACATGATTGTTGGCGAAAGGGGTGCGGATACAGACTTGCCGAACAGCATTACTGGAAACCAGGAGGTGTATGACTTCTTGGAGAGCGCGGCGAAGAAGTATGGCATTGAGTTCTGGCCGCCAGGCGCGGGCATTATCCATCAAGCTGTCTTGGAGAACTATGCTGCGCCGGGTCTAATGATGCTGGGTACCGACAGCCATACCCCGAATGCGGGCGGCCTAGGGGCTATTGCGATTGGTGTGGGTGGTGCGGATGCGGTGGATGCTCTTGTGGATGCGCCTTGGGAGCTTAAGGCCCCGAGAATCAGAGGCGTGAGGTTAGAGGGCAAGCTCAGTGGCTGGGCGTCGCCGAAAGACGTGATTCTGCAGTTAGCTGGCAAGCTTACTGTAAGAGGAGGTACTGGCTATATCCTTGAGTACACCGGGCCTGGCGTTGGAAGCCTTAGCTGCACAGGCATGGCAACGTGAGTTCATTCTTCGAGACTTTGCTGTTACTCCTACTGAAATATGTACAGCATCTGCAACATGGGTGCTGAGATGGGTGCTACAACTTCAATTTTCCCCTTCACACCAGCATCGCACATTCCCTACCTGCAATCCACGCACCGTGGCTCAATCGCCGAGCAAGCAGCGGCCATCGCCGCAACACCTGGTCCTCATAACCTTCTCGCAGCTGACACTGGCGCGCAGTACGATGACGAAGTCGTCGTTGACCTGTCAAAGCTCGAACCTCACATCAATGGTCCTTTCACACCAGACCTCAGCACTCCTCTTTCCAGCTTCAAGGATGCCGTCAAGGCCAACTCCTGGCCAGAGACCTTCGGCGCAGGTCTGATCGGCTCGTGCACTAACAGCTCCTACGCCGACATGACTCGCTGTGAGTCTCTTGTTCGCCAAGCATCCGAAGCTGGCCTCAAGCCGAAGGCCGACTTTTTCATCACTCCGGGCTCAGAACAGATTCGAGCGACTGTCGACCGCGACGGCGCAATGTCCACATTCGAGCAAGCCGGCGGAATGATTCTCGCAAACGCTTGTGGACCTTGCATCGGCCAATGGAGCAGGACTGATGGCGTGCACAAGGGCGAAGATAACGCGATCTTCACCTCCTACAACCGCAACTTCCCTGGCCGCAACGACGGAAACCGCAAGACCATGAACTTTCTCGCATCTCCAGAACTCGTTACCGCCATGTCCTACGCCGGACGCACAGATTTCAACCCTATGACCGACAGCATCCCTCTCTCGAACGGTCAAGAGTTCCGCTTCCAACCACCGCAAGGCACGGACCTCCCCGCCGCAGGCTTCGCGTCTGGAAATCCAGCTTTCTACCCTACGCCACCAACACCCAACGCTTCCGTAAGCGTTGCCGTAGACCCTGAGTCCGACCGTCTGGCCCTGCTCGAACCCTTCGAGCCCTTTCCCGAAGGCGAGCTGGACGGTCTCAAAGTCCTCGTCAAGGTGAAAGGCCAATGTACAACCGACACCATCTCCGCCGCCGGCCCATGGCTCAAGTACAAAGGTCACCTCCCAAACATCTCGGAAAACACTCTCATAGGCGCCATAAGTGCAGACACCGGGGCCGTCAACAGCGTTACCGACCTCGACGGCTCGACGCACACGATTCCAGAGCTCGCGAAGCGCTGGAAAGGAGATGGCCAGTCATGGCTCGTAGTTGCCGAGCACAACTACGGCGAGGGCTCTGCGCGCGAACACGCCGCTCTGCAGCCTCGCTACCTCGGCGGCCGCATCATTGTCGCCAAATCGTTCGCTCGCATCCACGAAACCAATCTCAAGAAACAGGGTGTCGTGCCTCTCACCTTCGAGGACGAGGCTGACTACGACAAGATTGCTGGGTGTGATGAGGTGACGACTGAGGGTCTTTACCACACACTTAAGAATGGTGGCCAGGGTAGTATCACGCTTATGGTCAAGAAGAAGGGAACGGGCGAGGCGTTCAAGGTGCCGACTAAGTCCAATTTGTCGCCTGACCAGTGCGGGTTCATACTTGCAGGGAGTGCGTTGAACTTGTTGGCGAAGAAGGGCCAGGCTGGGTGAGTGAGCGTCTGGGGAATGTAGTTGGACGAGACAACAGCTAGATACCCGCGAAGCTCTGTGTATGAAGATGTATAACGCGTAGCTGAGATTGATGGTCATTAAAAAACTGCATCTTGGTGTGACAAGGCTTGTACAATGCAGCTACAACAACATATGCTTGCATCTCCTGTTGTTGCTGGACAATTTGAAAATGCCCTTGCGTTGCCCACCGGGGCGCCCAGTGAACGCCCTGTCCCGCAGAGTCCAGATCTGGTTGCACGGCGTAATGCCACCGTCACATTGTGGTAGCCACAAAACATAAGAGAAGTGTGCCATAGCAGCATGTATTGCTGTTCGCCCATGCTCCCGGCGCCGCGCTTCCAGATGTATCCCATAACACCCACACGCCCCTGCTGCTGGTTTGCTTGTCACTCTCTCTCTCCTTCTTTCCCAAAGATCGCCTTCGCTCATTGCCGGATCGGAATCGCACTCTCGCCATCCAAATCGCCGTTGGCAGCATGTGTCTCGGCGCCAATCTTAGACGCGATCTCGCCTGGGTCTTGCTCGTCTACCGATGTCCCTCGTTGCAAGAAGGAGTGTTCCTTGACTGGGCTGCTCGACTGGCCGTGGCTTGCTGTTGGGTGCAAGGCTGGAGCACCGCCTGGGCCGCCCGCGCCTGGTGCTGGAGAGGATGAGCTTTGGGATTGCTGCTGGGAGAGGTGCGGAATGGTGTCTGGTCTGTTTGATCTGTCAGAAAGGGTATAAAACCAAGTGACTGAGGGTGTACATACGATGGGTGCTCGCGGCCCAGGCCACCGACGAGGCCGGCATCAGACTTGCCCGCCTTACTCATAGCATAGTCGCCGGAATCGAAGTACTTGCGCTCCTTGAGCTTGTTCTGGAGCAAGTCTTTCTTGTTGGGGAGCTTGCCGTAGAGTCGGAAGAGCTTCTGTTCTTCCTCGGAGAGTTGCTGTCCCGCATGTCAGTGAACAGCCTCAGACACAATGGCTCAGTAAGTCAATTACGCTAATATCGACCTTATTCTTCTGATGCGGATTCAACGCCATCTTGTCTGTCTCTGCCTCTGACTTCCCTGATGCTTCTGCTGCAACGAGCTCGCTCCAGGTTTTTATAGCCCCGCTTGGGTGGCCTCAGGCCTATGTTGCACGGCGACCCGCACCAAAGAATTGAATGAGCGCGCGTGGTTCTTTCTTTGTCCGTTGTGTCTGCGCTGCGCGTGACGGGGCTGGCAATCCTTAACGGGCCTCGATTCGCTGTCTGCGGGCTATGTCGCCGGCGTGACTGCTGTCTAAGCTCAAAGCTCGGCTGACGAATCGAATGTGCGGACTTGGATGCCGATGGTGCGGTTGAAGGAGCGTCGCGTTTGATCGATGGCAGTGAGCAGATCCAGGGGATGAAATGCGTAAGAAGGAAACTCGACTATACGTAGTTGTTGATGGTCAATGCTGTTCGACCTCGTGATGCCTGACGTATTTTGTACACACCAATCACTGCTTGGGTAAGGTAGGTGCGGAAAGTAACCTGGAAGGTTGACTCGGAATTGATTAAGGCGGATGCACCCGCTCTAAGTACAGGCTCCCCTGAAGATGCTACAGTCTGATTGGCATACAAACATTTGTGCATTATCTAGAGAGCTCTGAGTTCATGGTTCCGACGAAACATATATCGAGACCATTGACATTCGGCTTCTGGTGCCCGGGCCCCACACTCGGCATGAAACGCCTTAGCCGTCTCGAAATTTTGAGCACGGATTTTTGAGAAAGCAGTAAGACGCACACCCTGGAGAACAAGCAGTACAAGACCCTTGGATTTGGACGTCAAGTGTATGAGTAATATACTGAGACTATCTTGATTACCTTCCCAGACTGTCGTTCAAATGGCAGGTCAGCTGCCAAAGCATGCTTTTATTGTCGAGCACATGGACCCTGAGCTCGAAGAATGGCAGGCATTGGAATACAAAACGATTAGCAATGAATGCAGCGCGACTGGTGCCAAGTTCATTCTATCCGGAGTCACAGACGAAGCGGCTACGCAAAAGCAAATTGGCATCCCATCAACTGCGATCACAAAGCAGGGCGTGGAGAGTCTGTACCCGACCGATGAAGCACGGAGGAGAGTGTGCCTTTTAGATCCCAAAGGAGAGAGAGATATTGGCCCTGAAGATGCCGATGCCTTTGATGCTTTTATCTTCGGCGGCATCCTGGGCGACGATCCGCCAAGAGGTACGTCTCACCCTCACGGCTGTTGCAATCCTTCCAATTACTGATACAATCAAGATCGTACTGGGGAGCTACGTGCCAAAGGCTTCCTAGGCCGTCGGCTTGGGCCAGAGCAGATGACAACCGATACAGCAGCCCGGGTCACTCGCATTGTGATCCAGGAAGGCAAACGGCTGGATCAAATACCCTTCATCAATCGCCCGGAGATCAAGCTAGGCGAGAAGGAGAGTGTCGACATGCCTTTCAAGTACGTGAGAGGGGTAGACGGAAAACCGATAATGCCTGAGGGAATGGTGCAGCTGTTGATCGACGATATGGACAAAGGATTGGACGGACTGCTCTAAGATGTGGTGGCGCTTGGTGGCCAAGATGTTTGAAAATAGTCAAGTATCAAGTATGGCCGAGCCCAAAGACTATGAGTACCCCGGCTCGACGCTTGAAAATGTTACACACAGTGATTCCATCGACCAACCAGTCAAACGGTTGACAGGTGCAGTGACACTTGAGGATTGAACAAATATGCAAGCAGTCGGCAGCATCAGCATCCATCTCTATCGTGTTCAGCAAACAGGCGGTCAGGTCAAGGTGCATTCAACTATGACAGTCAGTCAAACGGATGGTTGATTGAAAAAGAACGCCGTACGCCTGGACCTGCGGCGCATCGATGTCCGTACGAGCGTAAGGCCCTCGACGGTACGCCAATACGTCCGCGCGGAGTACATCCAGCTATGTACTTGCTCTAAGTACTTTAGTCTAGAAGTTCCTCCTGCAGCCACGACCGCTGGGTCGGCATTCTTTGCAACGCTTATGAAGGCTTACTACTGCCATCCGCATGTGTTGCACTTATAAACACAGGTTGGATGCTCGAGCGTGTAGGCTTGCTAGACGTATCTGAGACGGCATGTCTGCCCTTCAGAAACAGAGGTTGAACACATGCAGCTACTACCGCCTGACCGAAGTCGACCGAGAGTTCGCCCAAGCGACCCTGCGGGGCTCCGACTTCACGTGCTAGTCCACGGGGCGGCATTCTTTCATTCCTGCAGCTCCCACCTCCAGCTGCGGTTATACCATCAGACATGGATACACTTCGCCCGGCCGTGTGCACTGGTCCGGCTAAGACTGCAGCATGCTGTGGAACGCACTCCGGCTCAGGCTCTAGAACCAGCTTTTGTGGTAGTCCGGCGGGGAACCTTTGAGCGAAAAAGTGCTACATCTGCCGAGATATGTGCAGAGGTTTTACATATGCCTTCTCACGGGCTATAGCCCGCAATGCTACTGGTGCATCTATCGAGTCGTTAGTCCGGGTGGCGCTTGAGTCTTGACCGCGCGCGGAGCGAGCCTTGTACTGCAGGAGCCATTTTCGCTCTAATATGGCAAGAGGATGGATCGCAGGCCAGCTGGCGCATGACCGCACGTGCAGATATATAATGTCGCAAGGCAAGACTCCCACCCTGTCTCCTCCTCCCGCTCGAACTCTTCCCCTCCACATAGTCTGCCTCGAAGTTCCCCATACCTCGCGCCTCCCACCGCCATTCCTCATCGCCCACCATGGACGCCTTCAGCCCCCAACAAACGATGGAGCTCATCTCCCGCATCGGCGAAAAGAAATCCAAAATGCGCTGCGGCAAACTCGTCCTCAACTCCATCCTCGCCGGTCCCCTCCTCGGTTTCGGCTGCGCCATCACCCTCTCCACCAACGCGGCCCCCTGGTACCAAGAAAACGCGCCCGGCCTCATTCGCACAATAGCCGCCTGCTTCTTCCCCGTCGGCCTCATTCTCGTCGTGCTCACGGGCGCAGATCTGTACACGAGTAATGTGATGTATATGCCTGTGGCGCTGCTACAGAGACGCGCGAGCTGGTGGGCGCTGGCGAAGAGCTGGGTGGTCAGTTACTTTGGGAATTTGGGCGGGATGTTGTTTTTTTGTCTTGTGATTTGTGGGTATGGGGGTGTATTTGAGAGCGCGGCATGGAAGGCGGAAAGTATCAAATTTGCGGTTGCGAAGTGTGTGACGCCGACATGGTATGGGATTTTGCTGAAGGCTATTGGAGGTGAGACGGATGGGTTCTGATGTGGCGTGGAGGCTGAAGCTGACGTGACGATAGCAAACTGGCTCGTCTGCCTTGCGGTCTTCATGGCTATCTCTTCGCGGGAAATTGTGAGCAAGATTTTTGCTATCTGGTGGCCTATCGCGACTTTTGTTGGGCTCGGCATGGACCACGTTATCGCCAACATGTTCCTCATCCCGATTGGCATCTTCAATGGCGCTCCAATCACGGTCGGCTACTACATCTGGAAGAGCATGATTCCCGCTCTGATCGGCAACACGATCGGTGGTGGATTGTTCGTTGGTGTGGTATACTGGTAAGTCTTCCCGCCAGGCTCTGCACGATAGGTGTAGGTACTGATGAGGCTTTGCAGGTACCTATACCAGACCGGAGACGAGGCTGTGCCAGCGGACTTTGACAAGGGCGAGGTCATTAACCACGGCGCGAACACGGCTGTTGATGAGAATGCTGGGCCGATTCACAGGCCTATGGGGTATGCTGAGAAGATGGTTTAGGTTGTATGTTGGCCAGCGTCATTGGGATGCTTGCTGATGTGCTCTAACTAAGAGGTGATCCTGTTTATCTCAGCTGCGAGGCATTACCAATCAAGATAATGCTACGATCTCATCCAGGGCCCTTTAATGTATAGACGCACCGCAACGACTTATCAGGGCCTGCAAAGGCCTCATCTCTTGCAGTTGATTGCATGTCAACTGCACAGCCCCATTAAATGCAAAGCATACATAGACCGTACCGATCAATTGAGTTCGGTGAGGTCCAGGTAAATAGCTTGGTACTATCAGGGTTGTGCAGGTGGCAGCATCGTTGCCAACCACTTGGCGAGCTTGTCAGTCCTCGCATCGTCCTGGACCTTGCCTTGTAAAATCTGGTCCAGGACTGACCTCCAGTTGCCAGTCTCGTGTACCTTGCGTCCAACAACTCCCGGGGGCAGTGCCAAGATCTCCGTCGTCTGCGGATCCCAGATATGACCAACAGACAGAGCGCCAGCTCGGACAGTCAGATGCGGTACCAGATCTGTGAACCACTCCGGCTCTTTGCTGATCGTGAATTGTGGTGTCTGCAGATAAGTCCACTCCAAGGACTGCGCCAACGTTAGCTACGATGTCGGACAGAGCGTGCAAGATGATCCAGACCTTAAGCTCGTCATGACCTTTCTTAATATTTTCATCTTCCAGCCACCCATCATTGACCTCTTGGATACCCTCATGCTTTCCATACAAGTCCCCAAACTGCTTCTGCACATTCGCAATGAATTTCTCGTTGCTGAGCAGAATGTTCGCTACTGGCGAACTTACGCTCTCAACTCCTCTGGCAGAAATGAAAGGCTTAGCAGGCGAATGCAAATATTCTGAAATCATACCCAGTTTTGGACTGTTCAGAAGGCAAGTGCCGTGGTGCAAGGCTCGCTGACGCGTGAGTTTGTACGCCGAGCCCGATACCTTGAGAGGTGGCGGCCCTTCGCCGCCTTTCGTCTGATACGGTGTGGCATGCGTGTCTTCTGGTTTCGTGTCAACGCAACGTTGACCCTGATCAAGCACAATATCATGCCTCTCATTCACTCTCGAACGATCAACGCCACAACTGCGCAACGCTCGAACCACCATCTCGGCATGCTTATCTCGAGTGAAGTGTTTCGGAGGACAAATGATGGTCCAATTCACGTTACCTTCATCGTGAAACACGGTGCCGCCTCCACTGCGCCGGCGCACCAGATCGACCACACCCGGACTGGATGGCTCCGTCTTGGGCTTGCCGCCACCAGGATCCAGTACTGCCAGGTTGACCTCGAGCCATGGGTTCTGATTACGACCAATGATGATGCTTGGTCGGTTGACGTACAGAAACAGGACTGCTGACTCCGGCGCAGACTTCTGCAGTAGGTGATGCTCAATCGATAAGTTCACGTATGGATCCCGAGATGTCGATATGTAAGCTTGGACTGGATCGTCCAGACGCCTGCTTGCATCGTGGGCTAGCCATCGTGGTCCGTCGGATGGTGCAATGCGACAGCATCGCGTGTGACAAGGTGGCGCATGCTGCAATGCGCGCTTCGAGAGACTCATCAAGCCATCGTTTCGGAGTGTGACAGGTCGGGATGGGTCGGGATGGCTCCAGTGGCGAGCTAGCCTCGCTGCACAACGTATGCGCGATAATTGTGATATGAGAGAGTGTCATTCATTCAGCACAAGAAGAAGCGAATTGGGAGATGGATGATGGTGGGTCGTCGACTTGTGACAGACCACGACTTCTTTGTTGGGGGAGTGAGACGGGGCTAACGGCGTCCACGGTACCTGCAGCAAAAGTCCAGGGTCGATGTATACGAGCGCTCCTTCCCGGGGCAGTAGTGGGCTTCGATCGGGCCCAAACTTCTTCTACGGTGCATCGAGTCGCTGAGACATCGACGGTGACGAGAGACTTTTTCTTAGCCATGTCAGGATGGCGAGCGAGCTCACCGCAGCCTATGCGGCGCCTGCTTCCGTCCACGAGTTGATTGCGTATACGAAGAAAGAGCTCGATGCCGACGAGGAGCGGCAGAAAAAGGGCGGGCTGCAGAGCGGCTTGGAAGGACAGAGCGGAGCGACGCTGGACCTGAGCCACAGGAACATACATGCGCTGCCCGTAGAGGTCATTGCGCTCATCAAGGACAAAGTCGAGAGGTGCGCAGCAAGGCGTCCGCAGCCGCCGGAAGACGCAGTTGAGCGCCCCTCGACAGTGCTGACGTGGACAGACTTGCGTTGTCGCACAACCCTCACATCCAAATCCCAGTCGAGATCGTCCGGTGCGACCGGCTACGCTACCTCAATTTGCGATGGAATCAGCTGAAGCTGTTCCCGCAGGCGGTACGATGGAAAACCCGCTATGGAAGTGCGTGAGTGCAAAGCTGACCGCCGTAGGTTCTCCAACTGTCGTCTCTGGAGATCTTGGACATCAGCAAGAATCGCATCACATCTATACCAGAAGGCATCAAGAACATGACCTCATTGAAATTCCTGGCAGTCACGCGCAACAAGATCACACGACTGCCACTTGCCCTTGGAGAAATGCCAAGCCTGCACAAGCTCAAGTTCGATGAGAATCCGCTTGTTTTCCCGCCTGAGGAGGCATTGAAGCCAGAGACGCATCACGTGGCATCAGCAATCGAGTCCGAGAAGGATGTGTGTCAGCAGGTCAAGCGGTTCCTGAAAGCCGCTTCGCTACGGGAGAGGCTCCGCCCGAAGACCTCCGAGGACGACACGAGCGAGAGCAACGTGGAGACGCCACGACCGCCCAAGCGAAGTGCGACTATCGGTCGCTTTCCTATCCGACCCAGCATCAGTGGCATTGAGAACATCGAGGACTCTATCGGCAGGTCACCTGGCGACATGCCGCCACCAATTCCGCAGAGGTCGCATGCTAGAAACGTCTCGACCAACGCGCCAATGGTCAGGCGGCCGGGAATTACTCCACTGTTGACCGGCAACGGTGATATTAGCCGAAGCCGAAGCGAAACCGTCTCCTCCACCGCTAGCATACGAGCACGGAGGCAAGGCTTTGTACCACGCAAGACGACGCTGGAAGCGAGCAGTGTCAGTGATAACAGACCTCCGGCGACCACAAGGCCTAGTCAGGCCACTATCAAGCCTACTCACTCACGCGGAACGAGCTCACTATCAACACTCAACGGCTTCCACAGTGCAAGCAGCGGAGCGGAGTCTTCAGGTGCTGTGAGCCCAATCGATGGCGCGCCCAGTAAATATGGATCGACCCAGAAATTGTCGAGCTTGCCAGAAAGCCGGGATTCTAGGGTCCAGATAGGGGATGCTATGAAGGCAGCAAAACGACTTCGCTTCTTGCTGGTGCGATTGCAGGGTCCTATCGCCGAGGTATCCGCCACTGTCAAGTCTGAATCGCCCAAGAGGTCGCCATTGGAACGCTCAATCTTCAGCGCAGATGCTCTAGTCGACGAGCTCGGTCGATTGATCAAGAAACATGACGCAAGTATGGAGGATGCCAATGCCGTAGCCGACCCGCAGACTTCGACGGCCATCATGACCACTTCCTTGGCAGCACTGAGGGCTTTTGGCAGTGTAGTGCGAAACATAAGATGTCATCTATCGAGGATCGTGTCGGTGACAGATGCAGCGTACGTGCGTTGCCTCATGGCCGAGATCTACATGACCATTGTGGAAACTCGCAATATCTGCTCAATCTTGGGGTATATGCCGAGACCCTCAGCGAATCGCAACACACCACGCGCATCACGTGCTTGGAGCAGCAGGACAGCCACTCCGACGCAGACGAAGCCGGTCAACAGCCGGCGACTGCGAGGCGCTACCATATTGCAAGGCATGGATAGTCAGACCAATCTCAGGACTGCACCACCTCCAGTCCCATTACACGCCAATGGTAAACGCACCCGCACAAACATCATGACCTCTGTCGGCTCTACTACACTCAATTCCAATGGACTTTACACACCTGCGCTGCCTTCTGCCACGGTCTCTTCACGCAGCAATAACCTGCGTAGCGCCAACGCGGACGATCCAGACAACGAGGAGCAATTTGGGCAGATCTTCCTCAATCTCCGCCGGGCATGCGACTTCGCCGCCAGCTCGCTGCCTCATTGTCGGACAGAATTCTCTGCCCGCAAGGAGAATGCGGAGAACGCAGGCTTGGCGCGAGCAGCGTCGCATTGGGCCATGGCTCTCAAGAAATGTGACACCGTCATTGCAGCAAATCAGGTGCTGATGTCCCGTTTGACAGTGCTCAAGCTCAAAGATCCTGCACTCCGGAGCCAGCGAGATTTTTGGCAGCTTTGCGACGCGTTCGTACAAGCTTGGGCGGATCTCGCCACAGAGATTAAGGATATTGGACAACAACGCATCGATATCACCACAGTTCGAACAGCAATGCGCCCGGTGCAGAAAGCGGTCAAAGATGTCAGTAAGACTATCTCCGAGTCACCTATCTACCACCAAGCTTTGCGACCTGGTATACCTGGAGCTCCCTTCCCGTCGGGCTTGGCACCATCTTTTCCTTCGCATGTCAACCATGGCCTCGGACTCATGCCTACCAGCAATGGCAACAGTCTCCATTCAGGACAGAGCTCTGGTTATGTCACACCAGTGCCCGCAACACCCCTCTCAGCGGCACTGGGGCCAGCAGTACAGGCGGCGACCGTAGCCAACAGTCAACCTAACACTGCGACGCAGACACCAATGGATTATGGAACTTATCAGCTACCACCACATACTGCTGGTCTTGTTGGCATGGACCGCCCCTCATTTGACAGAAGTCAGACAAGCGTGCCAGCGGAACGGCCGAGCAACGAACGCACGAACACCATGCAGCACATTCCAGGCTATGGTCGAGGCCGATGACATTCACGGTCTCAAGGTGAGTTCTTTTTTTTCTTCCTCTTCTTGTGAAATGACACGGCTTGCACATGATGGAGCGGGCGATCACGTGGGGCGAGGCATGGTGTAGAAACGTCAGAATGTATACTAGCATGGCCACGGGTGGCAACGTCCGGGCTCCACTTTGGCAACTGGCTTGAGAACACTTACGAGCTGGTGTGGCGGTGATGACAATGGTACATTGGGGAGCATTCACGGGTGTGAAGAGAATACGACGATACCCTCTGTGACGCGCAGATGGCTACGGCAACTGTACAATAGCGCAGGCAGCTTCATGACATGAAACCCGGAAGACAAGATATTGATGAAGAGCCAATCCACTATGTCCAGGGCATGCCTATGGCTCCCTTCCAATGCTAATTCTCTACTCACACATGCACGAAAAATTGTCATCTGATATACAAAATTGACGCGTCTCAGGCCGGCATCTCAGTGTACTCTGTTGAGCTCTGCCCTGCCCTTCTTGGCTTCTAGCCGAGACGCTTACCCGCCATTCTATGCGCGGTCTCTGATAGAATCGGCAAGCGCAGCCTCCATGGAGAGTGCGTAAGAAGCCTGCCCCGTGGCGCTCGTGTACATTTGTTGTTCCCTGCTTCTCAGGAACGAATCCGAAAGGACCAAGGTGGATGGAAAACGCCCCTTTGCGCCAACGCTCAAGATAACAGAGATGGGTTCCGCGTCCGGTGAAGCAAGGCTTCAGAGACGCTGGTGTAGTGAGAAGACGATTGTAGTTGTAGTTGTGAGTCCTCAGGGCTCTGCACTCTGCGAGCTCAGTCCAAGCATGCTCGCGACGGGCTTCCTTTTTGTCCTCGCCTGCTGAGGCCTAGGTGCACCTTGAATAGTCCTTGGTTCACGCATCAGAGTCGGATCGAGTTTGTTCGGCGTTCTACCTGCGACGGCGGCCCTGTCGCCAGGCAGACGGCTGGTCGGTGGGGTCGCGGACGCGGACCGCCATAGGTGATCCGTAGTGTCGCTTAAGAAGGAGGTGCTCGATTTCGAGAAGAGCGATGTGCGTCCTCTGTTTCGCTTTCCAAGGATGATTTCGTCGAACAGCTTGACCTCCAAGTCTTCTGCGCGCTTGGCTTCGCGATCATGTATGAATTCGTTGAAGGCTTGAGTCTGCCGCAGCATACTCATGTACTCTCCATCACCGTGAGGCACGCTGCGCAGGAATTGCTCCATGTTGAAGTGGTAGAAGAGGCCATGTTTGCGTCGCTCGCCGGACGCCGGGTGAAGGTACTTTCTGTAAGTATAGAAGATGGATGCGAAGCAGCGTACGAATGCAGCACGGACTTGTTCCGGCCGGAAGGCGACAGGGCATACGAGTGTGATTGCGCCCAAGCATCGAAAGTGGGCGGTAATGCCACATCCTAGACAGGTCAGCATATCTTCAGTGCATCACCAAGGTCTGTGGCACTGACCATTGCACCTGAACAACTCGTCCTCGCATCGTTCCTCGCATATCGAGCAAGCTGACCTGTCCCGACTACAACGATGTAGGCAGTGGCCCTCTACCCACTTTGTCGTCTCGTTGTCGCGGACGGGCTGAACCAGAAGACTGGGCATGATGGTACTCGCAGCAATCGTGCTCTGCGCGTAGACGCTTGGGGCGTAGTTCGACACAGGCCCGGCGCCCAGCGTTGAAGTAGACATGCTAGGATGATGACCGATTGTAGGATGACTCGGCCGACGCACGGTGCCCACTCTATCGAAGCCAAACTGTTGCTGCGTGTTAGCCTTTGTCTGGAGAGGGAATCTCGCAACGATGAGAGACTGTACTGAAGAGTTGCGGCGCGCAAGACCATCGGCAAGGTGTCCGGATCGCTTCTCACGCAACGAAGCCTGTAAAGCGAAGCCTGAGTCGTTCCGCGACGCAGATGTGCCGTAGAAGTTGGCAGACACGGGTGACGGTGCCGGCGAGGGTGGTGATACGCCCGATGAGCCGGTACCAGTGGAGCTGGTAGACGGTCGATCTGAGCCTCGCGTCACACCGGGGCGCGCATGCAGGAACGCGTTGAATACTGACGTTCGCGAAAGAGGTGGGGTGGCTTCGCCAAAACTGGTGGAGCTCTCACTGGCATATTTTGCAAGCGTCGAAGGTGCAGGATCGGGAGTAAACACCTGTAGGTTCTCAGATGAGAACGCATCGCAAGGGAAGGTCTCGATGGCGTAGGGCGGCGGTCCAACAGGCACGCCGTAGCGATTGTGATGTGGTGCAGCCACCTGCAACAGACTCTGCAGCTTTCGTCGCTGCGGCCTGGGCAGCATCGTTGGCGGCCCTGTGCTTTCGATGGTGTTCTCGTCCAAATCGACCAAGCAGAAATCGTCGTCAGGGAGTTCAAGCTTTTCATATCTCCGCTCGACACCTGCGATATAAGGACACGGAGCCTCGAGAGCTTGTATCAACCGGGCAGGCAGCACAGGGATGAGCACACCAGTCCATTTCAACGGGTATAGCAAGCTCGTAAGAGCTGCACACGCCAGTTGTAGCATGGCCGTATGGGATGACAGCAATATTATGCGCGACTCCGCAAGCGCAAATTCGAAAAGCGTAATGATGTTCGGGGTAGTGAGGCACCTAAAGAGGGCATACAGATCCGTGTTGCGCGACCCTGGGATTTCGTTGACCGCCTCTTTCCGCGCGTACAATCGCAAGTCTCGTATGGCGACTTCCACTTGTGTGATGGATGTGATCGGACAAAGTGCTTCGACACACAGGTTGACCACATATCGCTCCAAAGGCTGCCACACACCCACTTTTGGTGAGCTTGCTGGTACACGCTGTATGGCGCCACTGGTCATCGGAACGACTATCGCCCTCAGCCACTCTTTCCAGAAGCTCATAAGCGTCTGATCTCTACCCAGGATGCCGTACGCACGTGGAATCCAAAAGCCAGTGTCGCCCTCGGTCAGGCCATCGATCTTCGAAGCGGCGCCATGTCGTACAGGGCGCAGCAAGTCATGCATCAACCCGATCTTCTCCTCGACCGTGCTAATCTGCTCTTCGAGCTGTTCTCGCTCGTTGGATCCAGATGGTGCCGAGGGTAGCTCAGCAAGCAACCTGCTAAGCTTTGCTCTTTCGCCAGAAAGTCGCTCGCCAAGACTGCTTGCCAGCTCGCGCTCCTCGTCGCTCATATTCGCCTTCCGCCATTGGTCACATTGCTCCTCCAACGCATCAGATGCGCTCTGGTTCAGTGGTATCCAGATGATCACGCAAATGCCATACAACTTGCTGTTATCTTGGTTGGTCATGGCGAATCCGTGCCAAGTGGACCTGGGCCGTTCATCTGAGGAGACCACATTCACGTCGTTTGGAAACGCGAACATCGGGACATAGTCTGGGAACGGACTCCGTCGTTTCGACTCGTCCACCATGGTCTTCGTTGGGTAACGATCAAGCAGCACCGGCTCGTACCGCCGTTTGAGTGGATGCATGTTTGGCGTCGTCTGGAATGGTTGCGGTGCAGGAATGACAGAATTGTATCCGCTCATGCGCTTCGACTGCCGGACAGTGGATCTGTGGCTCATCTGCGACGGTTGCTTCTTCATACTGTTCATAGTCGACAAACGTCTTCGCAAGCTCCCAACGCTGTTCTTCAATCCCAAACCACTCATTGTGCTCTCGTCTTGCGTGATCCGAATCGTCTTCGGTCTGGTAGTCCTCTTCTGGGTAGGAGTAGTCATTGTCCCTGCACTGAATGACAAGTCCTCCATGAAGCTTTCCCTCTCCGTCGCGAACTTCTTAAGTGCTTCTTCGAAGGCATCATCACTTAAACCACCAACGTGACCATTACCAGATGGCGACCCAGCTTTGATTGTCGCACTGCTCCTGTTGCTACCAGGCGTGTATGGCTCGCCGGTATTGGCGTTGATTATGCTCCCAATGCTCTTCCTGGCCTCAAAGCTGTATCTGGACCTTCTCTGCGCAGCCTCTGTTGGCGACCCGGGCGAGGTTGGCCGCCCATGCCCGCCTGTTTCCAATGCCTCATTCTCGTGAATGGTATCCTCCACCCGTGCTGCTGGGGCGAAGGTGCACGCTTCGGCGTCGAATACCTGTGAGGATTCGATGCCGGTTATGAAAAAGTAATCGGCTAGAGGAGCGGCGGCGTCTCCAGCGGCGGCGGCGGGCTTCCCATTTGGAGCCATGTAACAAAGTATGAGCACCTACGCCAGCCGGGTTGCCGTTTTGCAGCAAGAAAGCAATGAGCGACAGGTACAGGAACAGTGACCGGCTCAGCAGGCGTCGCAGTGTGTCAAGGCAATGAGCCAGGCCGCCGGCGGTTGTGGTGTGACGAACAAGACAATGGTTGTAGTGGGGCAGTTGGGTATCTGACTGTTGGGCATATGTACAGTCAATGACTTTGCGGTAGAAGTCGCGATGAACACGACGGTCTCCTGGATGTCGCAGAGACCAATCGCACGCAGCCTGGTGGCAGCGGATGGAGGGTGGTAGTCGGGGTGGGAAGCGTAGGCCTCGCGAGCGCTCCGCACGATATAGGCAGTACACCGTGCACGCCTTGCCAGGATGTGGAGCTAGCAATGCCTCGATGCTGGCCGTTCCGAGCAGCGTCCAGTCTCCAAAGAAGCCGTTTGATCCGTTTCTGCGACGGGGGCTTCGGAGAGATCTGTTGTGGGCTCGCACACAAACCACACGCGGCGCAGAGACTGAGTCGGCGTTCGCGATATGAACCACGGCCGTTAGACAGACCCTGGATCTGTTGGACGAGAGGTTCGCGGCCTTGGTGGGCCCGCTCTCCTATGCCCTCCGCGTACGCAAGCGAATCACAGCCGGCGCACTTTCAACAGCGCTTGCCTGTTATCCATATCGCTTCGGGGGAACACGGATACTTCGAGCTTTTGCCGAGCTCCAGCTGGTTGTTGTGGCTACTTATGTAGGTACTCGGCAGCTTGTGAGCGCGGAAGGCTCAAGATTCGTCGACAAAGCAGATTTAACCACCTCTCTCGCGCACTTATGTTACCTGTCAAGCTACAGAACCCTTCTGAAATCGATCATCGTCAGGGTCTCGGTTCTCAAACAAGCATCACCATCCATGCAGTGGTACCGCCTCCCCTGCCTGGTAGAACAGAGGCTGAGTCTTGAGAGCTTGACTGCACAATTTCTGAAGCTGGCTGCTCAGCATACACATGGTCATGACGCGGACCGACTACGACATCAAAGGTGCAAAAGACTGTCACGTCCTCGATGGCTCTGCAACAAGTAACGTCGTACTAGTACCACTCTGCGGACTGGCAATGATTGGAGACGCACGGCGAAAGTCAATCTTGCGCAAGATCGGTAAAGGGGTCCATGCATCTCCCACGCACTTACTCCGTTCTCGGTGAGGTCCACGGTGGTTTCAAAAAACGGCCAAAAATGGCAATCACAAGCCGGCAACACCGGAGACTCGCAGACACACACGCATGCATCTGAACGTCGGATGTAAAAATTGTCGAGCAGGCGACTGACGCATCAAGACCTTTTCAAGACCACTGCCAATCAACCAGGATCATACACATTGTTTGATAGGTAACCGTTGTCTTGAAGCTTCACGGCTTAACATACCCCTGCTAATCCGGGCCCACCACCCCACGACGTTGTTGTCTCAAACTCTCGAAGGATCATCGTGCCAGCGCCAGATATATTCAGTCATCATGCCAGCGCCAGATATACGTCAGTCCAGACGTACTACCAGTTGCAAACTCAGAAGAGCTGTGAACCTGTAGGTCTTGAAAATCTCCGGCGACCTTGCGGGCAAATGGATCCCAAAAATGCACCCAGGGTCTGAGCTTCCGCTACGGAAGAGACATTACCAGCATATACCTTGCTCATTTTCATGGCACGACGAAGCCAGGCTGCCTCTTCCAGGTTCGACAGAGCCTCAGGCCATCGACCCGTCGCCGGTAACTTAAAAAGAGTAGTGCCACAGCCACGAGCCATGTTCATGCACCGTTAGACTGCAGCAACAGAATGCATGTCTTGATGTCGCAAGACTCGCGCATACTGGCTGAAACATATAGCAGTTCTGCGAGGGATCAGGATTGCATAAAAACGCGTGCATGATGATGCAGTATACGAGGCTGCCGGGCGCCATACGCATTCTGAGCTTTCTCCTGTGATGGCTGAAACCGCCGACAACGACGGGACATAATAGCTTCTGCAGCCTGCTACATGTACGTTCTAAGGCTTGAGTGCACGTGACGATAGCCAAGAATAGGTAAGACCCACTCGCCCAAATCACTTCTCGTGCGCAATGGATATCTTCTGCTCACAGCGGCCAGTGCGATGCCTCGGGATACATTCGATCAACAACCGACACGCCTGAACGAGAGACCTTGAGCGATTTACAACATGGGAAGTACTTAGCGCACATGGCACTTCGAAATTGACGAGCGCAAAACCAGGACCAGAGCCTACATCACGTGACTCCTGCGTGGCCGCCGTCGTTCGCATTCCCCCCGATGGGTCCAACGTCCGACCTGAGAATTAATAAAACACATCTGGTCTGTGCTGCAAAGTTCAATTACTAGCCTTGGCCAGCAAACTTGACAGGTACCCGCTGAAACCTTGCATGAAGCAATGACGCTGCAATCCGCACTGCAAAGCTGACCTCCGCGTCGGACATCTCCAACCTGGTGATGTCCAGCACGCAACGGGTCCTTATTAATGATAAGTGAGACTAGCCAGCGGCCAGCATTTCTATATTCCCAATAATCGGTCCGTTGGCTGGAATGGTTGGACTGTTCGCAGACAAAGTGGACTGCTTGCTCAAGGATTGACTGCTCGTTTGGCTCGCCAAGTAGTGTCCGACTCTACCTGTCAAACGTTCGACTGATGAATCACTGTCTGTGCGGGGCCCGCACGGGCATCCATAATAAGCAGGTCCTTGCATCGACGCTCTCAATCTGCTACACGAGCAGGTTTCTGCTAGTGTACTGGCGCACCAGCGCTTACGCACTACCAAAAGCCGTGTCTTGCCGGCCTGGCATTCCAGCCAGGAGAGCAAGCAAAGAGTTGACCAGAGCGCACGTCGGCCGGCCTGTCGACTGGTCGACGTGGTTGGACACTCCTGGGCAAGGTTGACTGCTTGTTCTCGCAGTGGAAACTGACTGGTCATGCTGTTGATATCATCACCAGACGTTGACTCTCCACCTTTCGACCTGTCGAGCAGTTGGTCGACTGATGGGATCACTTGGCGCGCTTCCAAATGGACAGCGAGAGCGTATGCTTCCAGGCTCCGCATGCTGCGCCTAGTGTACGATCGAGGACGACCTACTTTCATCGGATCGTGTCTCAGCGATGATCGTGTGGATGTTGCTCGAATGGCGCAATAAGCTAGAGTGCTATGGCGGGAGGCGTGCACTGATGTGATCCTGTTCCTGGCCTACCCCTACGCTTGCCACATCCGATGCTCTAAACAAGGTCCCAGGCATCCCTCCATTCCTTCCTCTCACCCCGCTCTGCCCCCCAACCACCCCGTAGTCAAGCATCCCTTCTCCCCCATAGCGCTCCTCCACTCCACGCTCAGCTGCGCGAGCAGAACGCGCTGCCCCGGCGCCTCCGTCTCCACACCTTCTCCCTCCTCCAGCACAAACATAACCTGCTCCACATCCTGCGGCTTCAACACCACCGCATCTTTCTCCTCCTCACTCCCCCAACTAGCCGCCCGATTCACTACACCCTCACGTTCCCTCAACCACACCCTCTCCAGCACCGCAGACGCCTCACCCATATTCTCCAACTGCGCTTCCAAAACCCATTGTCGGAACGCCTCAGTACCATTCTGACGACGTCGACGTTTTCGCTCCGTGACTTTCGACCGCACAGCGATGAGCTGCTGGGAGACGAATTGGTATAGTTTCCTGAAACTCCTCACCCTGCTCTTCGCTGCGTCGCCGCCTTGGGACGAAGCTGTCTCAGTATACGTGACCGTGACAGCGAGCACATGCGCGCCTTCCTCTTTCAACTCATATCGCAGCGTACTCTGCAATGTCTCGCCCGTTGCCAAAATTGCCTCGTCGCTGCTACCTTCGGCCTGCTCCTCCTCCTCCTCCTCCTCCTCCTCCACCACCGCTTTCTCAAGCTCCAGCGGCTGGCCCGCCTGGTTTCCCGGCGTCTGCAGCTCCGCAGATACTTTCACATTGCTCACGCTCCTATCATCGCCCTCTTGCACCTCATTGTTGACGCATAATGTACACACGAACGTCTCGCCCACATACGCGGCGCCGAAGGCTGCGGGAAGAGTCAAGAGTGGTGTAAGTGGGAAGGTGGTAGGTGGCTGTTCAGATGATGCGGACGGGTACGCGAGGGACGCCTGGGGCGATATGTCCAGGCCGTCGCCAAAGTCGGTCGGCGGCAGCGGTGTCTGGGTTGCGAGAGATGGGCGGGATAGACGCAGGACTTTGAGGCTCAGGGCGTGCGTGCCGCCGGGGAGTTGGGAGGCAGTGCGATGGTGGGAGGCCATGCCATCCTCCTCGTGAGCCGATGTCGGGACGTGTCGAGATTGCAGGAGCTTGAACTCCGTGCTGAGTGGGGGACTGACATGTGAAGAGCCCGAGCTTCAAATTTCACATGCGATGCGCTCTTGCCTTGCAACTTCCTCTTTCGCAAGATTCTTTGAGTGCCTGGCAATATTGCTCTCGAGCCCATGCCCACCGAGAATGGCGTCTCGCAAGCCGCCATACCACTGCAACGCTTTGCACCACTATACCTCATTCCAGACACACCAAAAGGTACATACGCACTACGCAGCGTCCAAGCTACACACATGCTCTGCCGAGCTCGACCACTAACGACATCACAGGCCGTGGCGTCTTCGCTGCGTCTTCCATCGCCTCCGGAACCATCATAGACACCTGCCCCGTCCTCATCCTGGACCCAGAAGAGAACATCGACCACGTCGAAAACACCTCTCTCTACCACTACACCTACAACTGGCCCGTCATTGACAGATCCAACAGCAAAATAGTCGGCAAGACGCAAGCCGTGGTCTTTGGTCTGGGCTCCATGTTCAACCACTCCAGAGAGCATCAAAATGTCGGCTGGACCCGGGATCTTGTGGGTGATGTTGTGGTTTATCGCGCCTTGCGAGATATAGAGAGGGATGAGGAGCTCTGCATCTCGTACGGCGATCATCTTACTTTCATTGATGCCGATGCCCCCAGTAAAGACCAGCTGGACGAAGTTGTCGCCAGAGAAGCAAAGGAGATCCTGAGTAGCATAGCGCTGTAAATCTCAAGCAAATTGAAGGAACAAAAAAAGGTCTTCAAGTATTCTCTTCGCGGCAGATTTCCTCGCGCATCTGTCTGGATAGCTAGAGTACAGTTCCAAATTCTATCTCGATCGATCATCGCGTCGTCTACTCGTTCGCTCAGAGTTCAAGACGCAATCAGAGAAGCATCTTCTGAGGTGACTCCGCCCAACGCCTTGCACTAGAGGGGTGTCTGGATCACAACCAAAAAAGAAAGACGAAAAAAACAATGCACACATATGAGCCCCGTGCCAGAGACCCATTCAACACCATGAGCTCTGATTCTATCCCGCCACTTCAACTCCGTTCGGCGCATCCACTTTCGTCGTCTCGTCCTGTTCCTGCCGCTCCTGCGACCCCTCGCGGAGCTCGTACGCCAAGTCAAAGCACTCCGCCAACAGCGCCGTCACGCTCGCCTGGCCTTCGGGGATGTCGTTCCCGACCATGAACTTGCCGTCTCTCTTCATGTTGTCGATGCTGTTGAGCTTCATGCTATATGGATACAGCTCTCTCGGGCTATCGACGCCTCCCGATCTCTTAACCTCGATGAGGCAGCGCTTGAGCGTTAGTAGCTGGTTGTAGATCGGTAGCAGGGCTTCCGAGACGGGTTCAGAGGAGATGATGTATTGGTAGACATAGGCGTAGCTCTTCCGCAGGAGGTAGAGGAGCGTGCGCTGAGCATGGAGATCTGCAGGTTTGCCTCCGGCGTCGACGAAGTTTCCATTCACGCGCCCCCCGTCGATGCGATCCAATTGTCGCTGATAGCTATACAGGTCGGTTTCACGTAAGGACCACGCGTGGGTGAGATTCATCTGCTCCAGCGTGTTTCGAATCTTGAGCAGTCTGTCATAAGTATCCTGGAAGCGCTCGTCTATCTTGCCTTGCTTCTGCTCTATAATCTCCACCCAGAGCAGGCAGCGCACGAGGAGTGCGTGGACGACAGTCTTCCCATCGCAGGGCTGGCCTTGGTCGTGCTCGGTCAGACTGAGTAGTGCAAGTCGTTCGGCGTAGACTTGCTCGGCGGTTTTGCCTTCATGAGTAAGGGGGTCTTCATGGAGGTCGGCTTGTATTTGAAGCAGCTGGCTATTGAGGTCCTTGACTTCGGCGGCAGGGAACTATTGTGCATCAGCATTGCGACGGTAAGGAATGTTGTTGTTATCAGTCACCTTTGATCTGGTGTTGCACGCTGACAGCGTCCGCAATATGCTCACCAGCTTCTCGTACGTGCCCATCATCTCTGGGCTCAACCGGCTCAAGTACTGCTGCAGCTCTTGAAGAGTGTGGTTGCAGACATTGATGCGCGCCTCCAGTAATGTCAACAGCTCTGGGCTGTGCGTCTCCCTGCCCCTCTCGATCGACACCTTCCATTGATCTAGGTGATGGCTGATGCTCTCCAAATCCTTGGGTGAAAAGAAGCCGCCCTCTTTCAGATGGTCGAGTAATCGCTTGACGGTGCTGATGGCGCTGTAGACAGCCGGGGCCTCCTGGTTCCGGCCGATGGTAAGAAAGAAGAGCGATATGAGCTGGAAGCAGTCGTCCAGTACGGTGTCCACGCGATTCTGTTCATCGCGCTTGCTCTCCCGGATCTTGTTGATCTGCTCAATCTCGGCGATGAGCGCATTGTAGTACTTCATGACATCCGCACTCTTGACATAGGTGCTGCGATCGCTTTTGAGCAGGGAGAGATCATCGCGAATGCGCAATATTCGGTCGAGGATCGGTTGTTCTTTGGGGTCCAGAGGTAGGCGATGAGCCGGCGAGTCGGTCATTGTGAGGGTTCAGTTCGATTCGAGGGAGACGATCTGTTGCGCGGGCTATTGTGAGTATGGTGGTGGTGATGGTGGCGATGGTGGTGATGGTGGTGGTGGTGGTGGTGGTGGTGATCGTCGTCGTCGTCGTCTGGTGGTGAATCAGCAAGCCGCGGCGGCGGTGGATTTGGTTGTCTAGGTGTGTCGCTCATGCAGAAGGCAGAGACACCCGATGCAGTGACGCACGACCCCGCATTGTCGTAGCCGAGTCGAGCGGGCAGGCACGAATCCTTGCATCCACGTAGGTACCTCATGCAGCCTTGGACCACATTCCACGGCATGTACCTAGGTATGCACGGGAAGATTGCCCGAAGCCGCAGCAGGAGGTCTTGGTGTGAGGTCAGGTAGACATCGCGTCATCACCATTATAGTCTGCTCCTGCCGATTCTGCATCTGAGCAGACGTGGAAAGTACATGTACAGTGTATCACCGGGTATCGTGTTGCGGGACATGGGGGATCATGCTGCTGAGTCAGCGCATCTGATAACAGATTCATCCCAAGACTTATGCATCCGATTCTCAATCTTGGCGTTCGTGCGGCGGAGCCATATTCTGCTCTGAATCTGCGCGAACTTTTGGACCACCACGCGTCAAAGCATCAGAGAAGAAGACCCTGCCGTCAACTACGAACGTCTGGGCATCTCCAATCAGTATCAAACTTCCCCCAAACTACCCACAAACACCACCCAAAATGTCCATTAACGAGCTCGCGGTACGTCCTTATGCCAAACCCCCAATTTCCCACCCCAATCCCCATACTGATCTCTGAGAAAATATCCAGGCCTCCTACGCGGCCCTCATCCTCGCCGACGATGGCGTCGAAATTACCACCGACAAGCTCAACTCCCTCGTCACCGCCGCCAAAGTCCCCGATGTCGAGCCCATCTGGTTCACGCTCTTCGCCAAGGCCCTCGAGGGTAAGGACGTCAAAGACTTGCTCCTGAACGTCGGCTCGGGTGGCGGTGCTGCGGCTGCTCCGGCGGCGGGTGGTGCTGCTGCGGCTGCGGGCGGAGCTGCTGAGGCGGCGCCCGCTGCCGAGGAGAAGAAAGAAGAGGGTGAGTTGATGAGACGTTTGTGGTTTGGGGCGCGAGAGTGGTGTGCTGATGATTTGTGCTGTTGTAGAGAAGGAAGAGTCCGATGAGGATATGGGTTTTGGTCTCTTCGACTAAGCAGGTCATCAGTTTTGCCACGATGTGCTGGGCTAGAAATGAAATGGTGGCATTGCGAAGGTGTTGTGGAAGGAGATGGGTCGGGATGCGACATGTCATCTGGCTGCACTGCGCAAGCTAGCTTTTCGATAACGACGCAAACGAGCCTTGACTGCCACCCATATCTTCTCTACCTCGACGGCTGAGACGCCGCAAGCGCATCACGATACCAAAGGACGGCATAATCAGGCTTTCAGTCTGAAATACAGATTTGAGTTGATGCTGCCTCGCGCGGTATGAGCGATCTTGGATTTGCGCAAGGCACATCATCAAAATATCACAGCTCAGACTTTCTCCCGCCGCCCTTCAACATGGCCTTATAATCCCACTCCTCGTCCTCTCCACCAACCCTTCCATCCACTCCACCACACTCTCAACTACGCCAACCCGGAAATTCCCAGGCTCATCAACGGTCACTTTGTAAACATTTCTATGCCCCATCAACATCCAAACCCCCGGCTGCTTACTCACCGCCTCCAAGTTAAACACCACATCCCCCTCCGTACTAATCCTTCCCATCACCAACCCCGTTCGCGGATCCACAACCACCACGCCCCCCGCCGACGCCACAAACAAATATCCGGCCTTACTCACCCTGATCCCGTCTGGAAACCCCTCCGCAGCTTGATACACCAGTCTCTGGTTCAGTAGCTGCGTGCCTGAAGCCGCGACGTCGAAAGCATACACATCCCGTGAGGAGGCGGGTGAGCCGCAAGACGAATTACTGTTGGCGACGTACAGCGTTTTCTCATCTGGAGAGAGAGCAAGACCGTTGGGCATCGGGATGGTATTGACTAGAGCCGTGACGGCGCCGGTACGGGGGCTGAAGTGGTAGACTGCGTTTGGGAGCTCGGGGGGGGCTGGACCAGAGGCCAGTGTGCCCAGCCGTAGTTTGGACTTTGCAGCGTTCATGTCAGCGAGATGCTCTGATGTGAGACGCAGGGTCAGTCTACTCAGTGAAATAAACCTCGCGTTTTGAATTGAAAAATCAAGTCATTAGGACTGTTGAAATGCCGGCCGCGGTAATTGTTCAGAAGGCATTCCGCCTCCCCAGTCGTGGCGTTGAGTCTCCAGAGTCCCCGCGAGCGGGACCGCCATTCTCGACGACGTAGACGGTGCCGTTGTGGTAGGCCCCGCCGTTCACGTTGTAACAATGCTGGAGCCGTTCTGATCGTGCGGACCTGAGATCGCGTGGCGGTCGGTCAGTCGTTTCATGGTCATTACTCCACGACAGGCGGACGGACGAAGTGCACAGACCTGCTGGGTATCGATTCCGATTGCAAAGAGCGTTCCGATCAGCGAGGTGTCGGAATACAGCAACTCATTCGTCTCGGGCAGGTACACAGGCGCTTCGTGGACATGTTGGTCTTCTGGTGGGGAGAAGGTTTGGATGATTTCGAGTTTGGCGTCCGGGCCTGTGAGGCGGAGGAAGGTGCTGTCGAAGGCTTTGAAGTCGGCTTTGCTGATGGCGGAGAATGCGGAAGTGAGGGATGGGTCGGTGGTGGTGGTGTGGAGGTCGGGGAAGGGGGAGACTGTGGGCTTGTGAGTTTGGTGGAGTGGTGGGTTTGGGGATTGGCGCTGAGAGGGGGCACGTGTACTCAAGCTATCGTGTGACCACTCTGCTGGGAGGACGGCGAGGTTGGGGCTTAGGAGGACGGTGTTGATGGTGTTTTTGAAGGCTGCGGGGAGGCGGGAGAGGAAGGCATTGGTGGGAGTTTGGGCTTGGGCGTAGATCAGTATGCTGGCAGAAAGGGCAAAATGCCTGAGTGAATGCATATCTGGGATGTCGCCAGTTCATCATGGGCACTGTTTCCAAGGTCTGCTAATGGAGATAGAGCAACTGCAGCGTCTCCCCACCTGCACGCGTTGCGACGAGCGACGAGCGCATGCAAGTGGATCTGCAATCGCTCAGTGGTCTTCTTCTCTCACCAAAATGCCTACCTGACGCGGTCAATGCATGCTATTTGCACACGGTGCACAAGCAGATAGCGAAAGAATTCGGGGTTATCAAATTAATTGTCCTGTCTCCATTGCGAAGCACAGTCCATACATCTCGCTCTCCCACGGAACCCATCAAAGAACACCCAATATTATCCCATATATTCCCTTGCGAATCAAATCACACGCATTACTACAAAGCCAACATGGCACCAAACACGCCCAGTGCGATCATTCCGACCACGTCCAGTCCCAATCTCGCGGTAGGAGCGGTGTTCGAGACGGCAGGAGTGGAAGACGCGGATGCAGTGGCTTGGGTTCCGTTGCCACTGCCAGAGCCGGTAGGGCTGGACGGAGGATTGACAGTATTGTTGGAGGTGCTGTAGCCCGTTGGGGCCGCGAAGCCGCCGGTGCGGTAGGCGTGTCCGCCGGTTGCCGTTGCCGTTGCCGTTGCGTTGGCGGACGTCGAAGTGGTGTTGTCGGAGCATGAAGCTGACGTGTCTATACATTGTTAGTGTCCCGCCCCGCCAAGTTCCCGTCCATTGTTCCGGTGCGTACCGATGGTGATGCCTGCGGCACTGCAACCGCTGGCGAAGTCGCTCATGGCCAGCTCGGCGTTGGCGCCGCAATTTTGGCAGATGTATTGCACGACTGCTGTTACATTCTCGCCGCTGCAGACCAAGTCATGGGCGGACGGGTCGGGTTGTGTGCTGGACACTTGTCAGCGTCTGCATAAGGATTCTACGTTGTGCAAGGCATACTTGACCGCGGCGATCAGACAGGCCGGCGGTGTCGCGACGACAGTCTGTGCCGCAATGGAGAAGAGGGCGAAGAAGGTGCTCGTCTTTGCCAACATTGTGTCTCGTTTGGTGGGATGATACTTGGTCGGGACGGATTGAATATGCGCTTTAGATCCAGTATGGCTCGTAGTGGTACAATGTATGAATCAAGTGTCTCAAACGAGTGGGAGACAGCGAGGGTAGAATGTGGTAAGAAAGAGTGACTGTGGTGAAAGGTTGAGGGCGTTGTGTATCTGGCGAATTGCACCGCCCAGCTGTAAGAGGCGCCCGACTCTCAAGGGGTCCCAGGCTCGTCTTGGAAGTTGTAAACCGGTCGACCAACAGCGCCAGTGGCTGTTTGACAGCGGGTCGGGCCTACACGGAGCACTTCGGCGCCACGCACATGCATGCGGGGCGCTTGCGTCTGGGGATTCCAAAGATATCACATGAATCCCACATGTCCGTTTTAGTCCAACACGACGCAATTGGTCAGATGGCAATTCCACAAGAATGTTGATGGACAGACAGTATTTGAATGTGTGCATCATCATGGAGGAGGAAGTACTTCACTAAACATAAAAAGTGTCCATCATCCTGGGTACTGTCCATTCGAGCTGCCATGCGAGATGAAAGGGCAACTTCTAAACTTAACAATACGTATTTGGCCCCACGTTTGCAACGGCGAGGTCTGCTCATCGTCGACCTGCGTTCCGTCGATACCGACATGACGAATGCGACATATACATGCTTGTGCTTTCGAAACTCCCCCATCATCGGCAACGTAAATCGCTCGTGCCGCACCCTGCACAAGCTGCACAGGGATTAACTTCCGCTTCTACCTACCGCACGCCCCCCCCGTCTTGGTACCTTGACGTTTGCTTCCCCTGTCTTGCCCGGCCGGGTACAGGGACGACACCAGGACACAACATAGGGACAGTGGCTACGTTATGAGGCAGCGGCGGCGTCGTGTCATGAGCTGTTCTTGGTCTGCTAGCGCACAGGTGATCTGACAGATCGTGGTGGACTACCACCGCGACCACGTGCAGCACCGGACATGTGGACAGGACATCCAGACTATTCGGAGTCAGACAACAGGGATCCTACTATTTCCACGCGTTCGAAACATATCGCGGAGGCTTGGTCGACTGCATCCGAAATTTGCGACTCGCTGCCCAGACAGCCAAGACCTATGGGAGACGTCGAATGGCTTGGCCCACCAATCAGTAAGCGATGGTAACACGGTCAAGTCTGCAGGCAGGCACCATCGCCGTCCATCGGTGCTGGCTTCATCGATGTACAAGCGCCACTTTAATGAGCAGGGAGAGAAGCGTGAACAGGAGCCATTGGAGAGATGACCGAATCGATCCTGTCTGCCACGAAACCTGGAATGCTGCGCCCTCGTGAACTCCGCCGTAGTTCTTCAAATAACATCATGGCCAGAGGCCGGCTGTCCGTTCGGCGAGGCCGAGGTATCTTTTTGGGACGAGCGCTGTGAGACAAGTGAATTTGGCGCATCGGGAGACACCATACGACGAGACAGAGGCTGATCAGCCTGCATGCTCCGGCTTGCAATACTATCTTCGTCTGCCTCATCTCGACGTCCTCGCTGCCCTGTCATGAGCACTTTCAAGCATTTTTCACTCGCTTCTACTTCACAGTAATTACCTACATTCATTTCAGGATGAGAATCCGTCCGCTCGTTTGCATACTACCGCTCCTGGGCCAGTCAGTCCTCGCAAATCCGGTTCCGCGCCCGAACGATGCGGCCGAGGAGTTGCACAAACGTGACGATGACGATATCGTTACAACAGGCGCAAAAGGGGATCAGGTCTTCCCCAGATTGGAGATACGTCAAATGCAGTCCAAGGAGCCGGAGATGTTCGCGCTCACCGTTCTTGCCTTCAAGAAGTGGCAGGAGAAGGATCAAGGTGATGCTAAGAGTTACTATCAGATTATGGGTATCCACGGCGTGCCCAGACAGGACTGGAGCGGCGTTTCAAGTTGTGGTGATGGGTGCAACGATGCGTTCGGCTATTGTCCGCATAGTTCTATCCTCTTTCCCTGTTGGCACAGGGCATATATGTCGCTGATGGAACAAGTCTTCATCGAGCTGGTCTACGAAGTCTTGAATGGCTGGGATAAAGACAGCAGAGTGAGATGGGAAATGGCGGCGTATAGGACTCGATTGTCGTTCTGGGACTGGGGTGCAAAACCGCCAGACAATGGGCCAGCCTTGCCTAAGGCATTTAGCGATGCGCAGCTCACCATCAGTACTCCCAACGGTGATGAAACGGTCGACAATCCATTTTACTCGTTCAAGTTCCAGGACCCCAGTAATCTTCACTACGATTTTTTCACCAGCTTCCAGCGTACCCTGAGATACCCAGACAACAACAACGCCGATGCCAATAGCCAGGAGCAGAAAGCCATCGATGCCATGGAAAACATCAGATCCAACCTGGCGGATCAGCTCTACCAGATGTTCTCCACCTGCACGGACTATCGATCCTTCGGCAACGATAAGAAGGACGTCAGTGACTCAGGTTGCTCGAACAGCCTTGAGGCTATTCATAACAATATACATAATGTCGTGGGAGGTGGGGGAACAAACGGTATTTCGAGCGGGCACCTGTACTTCTTGCAGATCTCGGCGTTCGATCCGATATTTATTATGCACCACACCAACACTGATCGTCTTGCCGCTATGTGGCAGGCGCTATACCCGGATTCGTACGGTGGCTCGCAGCAAGCAGACCACCCCACCTACACGATTGGACGGGGCTCCACCGTGGACGACGACACGGATTTGAAGCCGTTCTACAAGGACGACCAAGGGAACTTTTGGAAGTGCAAAGATGTCAGGGATTGGAAGTCGACGTTCAAGTACACTTATCCGGAGTGGATCGACAGCGACGGCAGCAAGGACGCGATTTCGGAATACATCAACAAGCTCTACGGCCCTGGCGCAAGCATGACAGCTGCATCTTACAATCGGAAGCGCGACTCCCTCGGCGCAGATGCCAACGCGGACAAGCTCATCACCAGAGACTTCGAGATCGACATCAAGATCGCTGACACCATGAAGTCATGGGTCGAGACTGCTAAACCCTTCATCGCGGACAATGGCAGTCTCTGGCAATACGTTGCCAACGTGCAGACTCCCCGCTTCGCCCTCGACGGCTCCTATGGCGTCTACCTCTTCAACGGCAACCCCTCCACCAACGACTCGGCCGAGTGGCTCACGTGCAAGAACCTCATCGGCTACGTCGGCGTGCTCGCGTCACCAGGCGCGCACCACGACGTTCTGACTACCAGCTCCATCCCCCTGACGCGCACCCTCCACCACATCGTGGGGCAAGGCCTGCTGGGATCTCTGACGGAAGACACTGCGGTCCCCTGGTTGATCCAGAATCTGGAATGGAGGATTATCGCGTCAGACGGGAGCGTGGTCTATCCGGAAACGTTGCAGGGGTTTGAAGTGGAGGTGTTTCGGACGACGTCGACGCAGCCGCAGTATTTGAATGAGTTGCCGGTTTGGTCGGAGTTTGTGCCATTGCATGAGGTCACGAGGGAGAAGGCTGGGGGGGCCACGTGGACGGGGGGGAAGAAGGAGGGAGACAAGAAGGACGGAGACAAGAAGGAGGAAGAGGAGAATAAGAAGAAGGAAGAGGAGGAGGAGAACAAGAAAAAGGAAGAGGAGAAGAAGAAAGAGGAGGAAAAGAAAAAGGAGGAGGAGGAGAATAAGAAGAAGGAAGAGGAGGAGAATAAGAAGAAGGAAGAGGAGGAGGAGAATAAGAAGAAGGGGCAGGGAGGTGGTGCATGTTTCGTGAGAAGAGAAGGAGGAGGGGGATGAGGGTGATGATACGAAATGGATGTTGTGGTCGGAGCGGAGGGGCCCACAGGAGGATGAGGTAGCATGGTTTGCTTGTTCAAACTCTTCGGGGGCGTCGTCATGGTTGGAGTCGGTTTGCTTAATGTATTTTTTGGCGCTATAGAAAAGCTGCACTGTATGCATTTCTGGTCCATCGCGGTCGTCATCCGCGACAGCGCGATGGCGGGTCTAGTACACGTAGCAGCACACTTGGTATTTGTTGCTGGCGTTCCGCCTCCGCGGCTGGTTGATGCTGAATCGTTTTCTCACATGTTTTTTTATTCCACTATCACAGCGAGGCAATCTTCTCCTTCTCAGAAAAATACTTTCTCGCGGTTTTCTACTACACACACTATACACACCGAAGAAAGCCCCCTGGCGTGTTTTTCTCCCGCATTACCTACCCAGGCGAAGAAGCACCTCCCTCCCATCACTGTCTACATAACTATACCACCACTCCGGCTCTCCAAATCCTCCCGCCGCCGCTGTCACCCAGTCGCGACGGATCGATAGATACATGCACCCAGGTACCTTCAGGTAAGCAGCACTCGACCGGACAGCTCTCCGCTCACCCTCGCGCCGAAACGCACCGGTGCCACACGATGAAACGCGCCGGTGGTGTTCGCAACTGATCCAGCGCACTTGCAAAAAAGGCCCGAGTGCGGGGGACCGTCCTGCCGATGATGACGAGGGCTTATGATTACCTACTCGCAGCAAGGGAAGCGGGTGGGGGGGGGTGGTTTCGGTGACGGATTTGGGTCGCCAGGGATGTTGGTGGTTGAGGTGCTAGTTGCATGTGAGGGTTCCGGTCTGTCGTGGGTATGATTGTGACTGTACTTACTGCACAACCAAGGGGGCCGGGGGGGGGGGAAAGGGGAAAGTGCATGCTTCTTCGAGCTTCCATCATTGACATACATGTACCCCTGACTCGCCAAGGGGGGTTCTCTTTTATATTTTGGGGGGGGGGGGGAGGTCGTGTCGGAAGCTCTTGGCATTCCTGTTTTCTCCACAAATCGATCGTATTTTTATTATTTCCCCTAGCGGAGTCGCAGGGGTTTGGGGTTGCCCCTTTTTTTGTTTTTGTTTTTCTTCCGGTTTCATCCTGCTACTACGGATACATGTGCTCGGCTGGCGGGTAGGGAGTGCCGCCGAAGGTGACATGTAATTTTAGCACGCGTCACCGTGACTCACCTGGGGTGGTGTGGTGCGGGAAGGGAATTGGAGGGAGGCGTTGGCGAGACAGTGATGAGGGTTGGGAGACAGGGGCCTACGGGCGATAATTATATGTCGAATGGATGCCTGGAGGGCGGAGTTTGCAGGCGAATGGAGATGCAGGCGTGCATGGGGATGTGGTCATGACGTCGACTCTGTGATAGATGAATGGTGACAAAGATTCGGAGGACACATCACTGCCCCGTCTCCAGAGGGCCGAGTATGAATCAGTAGATCAACCTGGGCCTTTGACTATACGGATGTTCTATACAGCAGGCTTTGAGCCTGCCTGCTTCGGGGTGTTGACCGCACTCTGGAATGGTGGACGTGCTGCCGTTCATACAGAATTTCGGCGCAGCCCGCCTTCTGTATCCTCATTATCAATATATCACTTCGGCCTTAGGTATTCGGCGAATCGCTGCCCACCTCTACTGACTTGTCGCGTGCGGTATGCAAGTGGGCGGTGCGGGGCGCCTCAAGTAGTGCGGCGGCGGCGGCTCTCCGCAACATCGTTACTACGACGCGCCGGCCAGCGAGCGATGTGGCGTCTGTGCTTCATCGATGTGCTCGGCCAGCTAGGAACGCGTTCGCCGTCGGTGTGTCGTCTTCCTTAAATCTCATGCCAAGTCATGGGCGCCCTCTTATAACATTCTGTCCCCATTACAACCTTTACCTTCCTTCAATCCAGCTTCCAATGACTAGTCAATCCGTCGTCGTGACCTCTGCTCAGGTACAGTTCAACCGCATAGAGAGCCATCGTTCCCGCCAGATTCGCCCATCTGCTGACGTTGCCTCCGCCTTCGCCACCTTGGCTGGTCCACCATTCGCCGGGATGATCCGCCGACGCCGATGCAAAGTGTTGCATCAACAAGCTCGTGTAGACGGCAATCAGTATGGACGGCGAGAAGTACGATAGGAAGCCCATGAATGTTGAGACACCCTCGCTGTCCTCCAGCGATGGGTCTTCGGATAGTGCTCGTGCGCCCGACTCGCGGACCGCGGGGATGATCCTTGCGGCTGCATACAGCACGAGCAGGCGGAAGATGAGGCTGATGATGACAGATGGCGTGACAGTCCTGACCGCGGCAATCATGAATCCAAAGGCGTTGTGCAATGTGCTTGGCAAGCTTGAGAGCGCCTGCAAGACTGTGGTGTAGCTCGCCATTAGAATGGGTGGCAGTGGCGGTAGATCGGATGTCGTTGGCTGCGCTGCTTGTGCGGCAGCAGCCGCAGCTGTTGAAGGCTGGTAGTCGGTGAAGATCTGGTATATACAGAGCGTGATGTAGGCAAACAGCAAGCTGCTCTCCACGACATTGCCGCGCCCTGATCCGATGCCCCAGGCACACAGGAAGAAGGCGCAGGTGATGGCAATGCCGATCAGGATGGCATCCTGGCTGTCTATGCCTGGGAACGTGGTGATCCTCCAGAGGAAGTAAACGGAGCTGCTGATGATGCTGCCAGACACGATCAGCAGTCCAATCATCCAGCCGTCACCTCCGTCGCTCGTATTGACCAAGTATCTCGTCACCTGCCCCGCCGCCTGGATGACCAACAAACTGCAGAAGCCTTCCGTCAGCTGGAAGACGGGTGTGGAATACCTCAACAGCTTATCCCAGCCTCCGATCAACAAGTGCTCCAGCAACCCCTCTTTCCCGAATATCCATTCCCGCGTTGTCGGACTGTTCTGCAACGGCTTGGTCGCATTGTAGAATGCCCTCGACACCCAGTTCGCATCGTCTCCTCCGTCCACGCTAAACTTGTTCAAGGTCCAGATGAGCAGGGCGGGGATGAGCAGCGGCTGGAGACTTGCACATGTCCTCCCGATCCATTTCCGGCAGATTGAATGGGTGGGGGTCGCGAGTCGGAGGAGGGAGAGGAGGAAGTAGTAGCTTGCCAGGCTGAGGGTGAAGGCGAGCCCGCACGTCCGCCCGCCGACATCGAAGGCGAGCGGGACGGTGAAGACGATGGAGAGCAGGAAGAGGGAGCTGCCCAGGAATCGGAGGATCATGATCGGGGTGGTGTGGGCGGTGGTGTGTTGGGGTGGGGGGGGGAGGTGTCGAGTGTGATGGCGCTCATATGGCGCAGGGATATGAAGATGGTGGTTGTGTGATTGGACGAGCCAGTCCAGTGCGGCAGGTGTGACGGAGACAGGTATCTTTGTCTGGCAAGGACGTTCGCGTGAGTTCCTACTAGCTTTCCACAGACCGCTCCTGCCTCGTGCTTGGGTCTGGGCCCACGTGGCACGCACGCGATCGTCTCAGTCCCGGATTATCGACACTGCTCAACAAAGTGCGAGGATGACAATCAGTGGGCAAGGGACTTGAGTTTCTGTATGTGCAGATGCAAATTGTGTGTGTGTGTGTGTGTGTGTGTGTG